>CM076582.1:1077751993-1078307611 GCA_034641835.2 Pinus albicaulis | reverse complement strand
TCCACCGTTGATCTCTCATGGATCCAACGGTCTGTCTAAATCACATCGGCGCTTTTCCTTTATGCATTCCTATTGCCTCCGTTGATGTGTGACTCTGCGATCCAATCTGGACCATCTATTTCACAGATCTGACGATCCAGATCAATCCTCACTTCCCTTTGTAATTTCTCAAATACCGACAGTGTAACCTCTCCGGCGAAGATCCACCGTTGATCTTTGCATATCAACGGTCCATGTTGCTCCCGATCTTTGCTGAACCCGCTGCCTTGTATTCTTTTCGTTTCTTGAAATTAAATCTATACCATCCATTCTTCTAATCCAACAGTCCAGATTCAACTTGATAGGCCCAACTCCTTTGGGTCCTACCCTTCCCCGTTGACAAATCCTAACCATCCATTCTCGAGATCTAACGGCTCATATCTAATCCGCCTTCAACCCTCGTATCACTTTCTGCTCGTGCAACTTACCTTGTCGCACTCTCATCTCCACCGTTGGATCTACCCGCCTCTCATTTGATGGCTGAGAATCCTTTTCACGTTTTTTCTACACCCAAGAGTTAACATCTAAAAATTACGCGAAATGGGTGGTTTTAGAAATCCACATGTCAAGCGTGGACCTATATCGTGTTCCAAAATTTAAAACCACTTTACCGCCCCAAAACAACGCGAAAACCGCTGCCATTTTTTCGCTTACCACTTTTCTCTATTACATTGCATCCTCTGATCAAATCTGTGCCCTCTGTTTTATTAATCCAACGGTCCAGATTTCACCTAACCATTGAACCTTCACCCTCCACCATTTCTCCCAGGGACTTCATCGATTAACCTTCGCCATTGATCTCTGTTGGCATTTCTAATCTAATGGCCCAAAATCTTCCCGCATCCAAAAATATCATTTAACCCTGTTACACCTCCGCCAAATATTTTTGTCCCTTTTTCACTATATCGTCCTCCATTTTCATTATATATTTTCCCCTCCACCAGATAAGATCTTGGATTAATCTTGACTGTTGATCCACATACATCGACAGCTCGGACTTAGTCTTTCATTGACTCCCCCGACCACCTCTCCATTATCCTCAGCATTGAATCCTCGCCTTTGGATGCTTTCATCCAACGGCTGCGATCTAACCTCAACCTCTGAAGCAGTCTATACCCATCCACGTAGTATTTTTATAACTTTTTGCTTGTTTTTGTAGGTTTAAGAGCTTTTCCACAGTTTCTTAAAGAAAATCAGGGGCCGAAGATGATGATCCCCCAGGCCTTTATTCATCAAGGAGATCACTCTGCAGGGTTCTACACTATGTTTCATCCGTGCCTCATGAGCACTGATGCTATTCTAAAAACCCTCTATGCGCCTCCAAAAGCAATGAAAACACAACAAAATCCATAGACCAAGAGTATCAGTATCTAGAGATGAAATCAAAGCAGAAACCCACGTTTGAATGTTTAAACACAGTTTTGAAGGATTAAGGCACAATTTCAGCAAATCAAAAGCCTAAACCACAGTTAAAGACATCATGAAGACCGAAAGACACAGATTATGCCTAATCAAACCTAAAACATAGGCTTAAAGACAATTAAAGGTGTTTTAGGGAAAGACAAAGAAATTCATTAATCCGGGAAGCCTCCACTGCCACATCAGAGGCTAATTGAATCCTCTCAGCTACCAAAAGCCACATGCAGCCTCAAGCATTCAAAAGAGGCCATAGTTATTACCAGAACAGAAGATATTTGCCTCAAAACAGCTAAACAGTTATTTCAGGCCAAAGGAACTTATTACAATTGTCAGCAAATTTATTAAAAAGATAAGGAAGAGCCTTAAAGTCAACAAATCCTCCCAAGTAGCTCAATAACTTAATGAAAATCAATTAATACAAGAAATATCATAAATCTTCTCCATTTGAGCCCCTCAAAGGCCGAGAAGCATTAATTGTATTAATTGAACCTAAAGATGTTATTTCACATGCCACCTACTCATTTCTTCTATAAAAACCTCTATTGAAGATGAGGCAAAGGTTGGTCTCCGAATATCTATTGCATGTAAATAGTTTTCTGAAGCTGCTGTAAGCTCTGTTTGTAATTGAAGATACCTAATTTGAGATAAGAAGTTTGAAGTTGTAGAGACCCACTGGATTTGATGATTGTAACTGGTTTGAAGCATCAAATACAAGCTGATTCATGGGATCCTGGTCTATGTCAACGGTGATGTTTTTCTTATTGTAACTTGTCATTTTATTTCTTTTTCCATTCTATACATCTTCTCTGATAAAGAACAATGATTATAGAGTTAGGATTTACTGTCAAAGGTACCCTTCTCTCACTGATAAGCTTTATCTCCATGTTTTCTTCCAATTGTGTTGTTTAAGAATGATTTAATACAGTCCAAGCAGTTAAGAATGTTGGTGTTCCCTTCTCTTACTGTCTAAGCTTTAAAAATTGTTCTTGAATGTTATTTTCAGTGTCTGCTAAGTAAATTTTAACTAGGGAAGTCTATGGTTAGCCTTGTCCTCTAGTTTTATCTCCAAAGGTTGTCTGAAAGTTTCCCTAAGAGTATGTTGAAAACAGGTTAGGTTCACAATCCTTACCTGATCTTAGACTATTCTTTGTTTATCTTAAGTTTTGTCTTGATAAGTTTACTAAGTAAAGAATGAAGTAGGGAAGTCTATGGTTAGCCCTGTCCTCTAGTTTTCTTCTCCAACAGTCGCTTTGAAAATTTTCCCTTTGAATATGTTGAAAGTAGAATAGGTTCAAAGTCCTTACTTGATCTTAAGCTATTCTATTTGTTTTTTAAATTTTTTCTATTGAAAGTGCATCGAAAGCAGGCTAGTTTCAAAGTACTTACCTGATCTTAGATAAATTTTATGTATTTCTTAAGTGTATGCCAAAAGCAGGATAGTTTCAAAGTACTTACTTGATCTTAGGCTGCTCTTTGTTCTTAATTTGTTTGTTTCCCCTTCTTATTTTTTCATTCCATTCCATAAAATCAACTTTAAAGAAATCCTTAGACATAGATGACTTGCCCCATGGACCACTCTTGAACCTTGTTGTTTCAATTAAATCCTACTATGACTCCATAGCCCAATGGATTGAAACTGTTTCTTGCCTATATTTTTAGTTGAATCAATATTTCACTTGCATATACCTTCACCCTTCATTTATACTTCCTTCACCTTCATTTATCTTAGCCCAACCAAAACAAACAAAACCTTGTTCCTCATAACTAGCCTAATACAACATTTCAAGCCTTAAAGATACATCAATATTTGCACTTCATAGAGAGATCCCTCTCTGGATTCAGGACGGCTAGATCCAGCTAGAATCCCAAAGTTGTTCACATGTTGCCCCTGCAGTTTTAGTCTTGCCAAACTGCTAGAATTACAGGGAGATAACACTTTCATTGAGCTAACACCCTTTAAAGAATTAGACTTAAAAAAAATAGACCTTGAAACTTTAAAAATTGTAAACTATACAACTTTCAATAAATTAAAATTGATAAAATATGCAACTATAATTTATGAAACTCAGAAGAGGGATAATATATTCAAGACACAAATGCCATAAATTCTAGTGTTGTGAAACAACACAATATTTATCTAAAGAAGAAAACAAAGATCTCGTTCTAAATTTCAATCACATTTTTTTCAAATTAAATAGAATATATACATTTCAAATCATTAACCTTGGAAGGATTTGAGAAAGAGGTGGCCTCATAATAATAACACCACTTTTTTCAACAATTTCCAACTTGTAAATTATAGTACATTTTTAGTAAACTGCTATTTAAATCTCTAGATCAAAATGTCTATGAATATCAAAACCAAAAATAAAATGACCTCTCTTACAAATCCATTGTCAGGCTAACCACAGGTTGATAAATATTTACATCATATATCCCTAGTTTGGTTTAGTTCCATTACATAAACCATGCAACATAACAAGATAGTTTTTAATCACTACAAATTTGGAATACCAGTAGTCATTTCTATCTGAACTTAGTAATAATGTATTAAAGTATTTTTATAGATGTTGTTAAAATATTTCATACTTGGCTCCTTCCTCTTCAAGAATGGAATACATTCAGTAAAGTTGTACATTATTCTCAAAGGAATTATTTTGATTTGTGTGATCTCCACACTCTTCTTTTCTAATTCAAAAGTAATGTGCTTCTATTTATCGTTGTGAAATAGAAGTAATAGAGTTTTGAAGTTTCTTTTCATGTATAATACAAAGTTCCCTCGCAACACTGTCAGGCATCCCAATGTTCCATGAGATTTCTAGGTTTTAAGTTCTAACATAAACTAATTAGGCTTTTTACTTTTGAAAAAGCTCTAACAACCTAGCAAGAAAAATAATCAATTATCCACGCGCTTAGAAAACTGAAAATAAATTTCTATCAAGAATCTATGGTGACTTGTTTTATTTAGCTATGGTGGAGATATAATTATATTTAAATATTATGACCAAGTATAGAGACAAAAGGAGCTATAGTTTAGTCAAGATGAGGTGTGGGAACACAAATAAGAAAAAAATTTCCATTGAAACAATTGGTTGCAATTGGGTATAAGAATGTTTCATTGGGAAGCAAGGTTTAAGACGTTTAGAAAGCACATCAATAGGTGAATTAAAGACTTCCTAAACATTAAGTTACCTTGGAGTTGTGTCAAACAGGGCATCAAAGTTAACTACCCAGTGTGTTGCCAAGTACTACTATAAGAATGTTATATTTCTCATTGGTCAGTTATATTGTACTTCTACAATATAACTAGGCATTTATGGTAACCATTAGGGGGCTTATTTAGTGGTTCTGTATTTCTTATCATTTATGGGGTCATTTTCACTTCTATATTGTGATTTTGTTAGTTGTTTTTGGTTTGAGTTGATTCTTATTTCTCTCAACTCTTCAATCTCAAGGATAAGTAGATAAACATACGTCATAGTGTTTGGATATGGATCTTTGAATGGTTGGTCATCAACGATCCAAGGCCACCTAAGACCTATATAGCTAAGAGCATGTTAATAGATGGGCCTCGCTAAATTTGTGGTAAACCAAAGACAAGTGAAACACATATTTTTGGATTATTTGTCTCCAAGAGACTACTAGTAAGACATTGAGGATCAACACTCAATTTTCGTCCAGGAAAAAGTGAATTGGATACTACAAACTTTGGAAATTCCTGGTATCTTATGCTCTCGGCCCTCTCAGGGATTTGAAACTACCTCATATTTATTCCATTTCTCACCTTTTGGAGACTAAAGTGGATGTTTGTTTTTTCTAATGAGGATAGAAAAAGCATCATGTATCTTGTCCACTAAGATTATGAAAAATGTGCATGGATGGGAAAAATTACAAATGGTTCCACGTGTTGCCACAACAAAGTAGATTTATGCATATTCACTTTCAATCCATAGTGTATTAGAACATATATATGTGCAATTTGGAAGTTGTTATTACACATTCAAACACCAAGTGCATTATTTATTTTCATTAACAGTGCTGACAACATTAATTGCTTAGCAAACTTTGGAAATTCTTGGTATCTTGTGCTGTCGGCCCTCTTAGGGATTTGAAACTACCTCATATTTATTCCATTTCTCACCTTTTGGAGACTAAAGTGGATGTTTGTTTTTTCTAATGAGGATAGAAAAAGCATCATGTATCTTGTCCACTAAGATTATGAAAAATGTGCATGGATGGGAAAAATTACAAATGGCTCCACGTGTTGCCACAACAAAGTAGAGTTATGCATATGCACTTTCAATCCATAGTGTATTAGAACTTATATATGTGCAATTTGGAAGTTGTTATTACACATTCAAATACCAAGTGCATTATTTATTTTCATTAACAGTGCTGACAACATTAATTTCTTAGGTCATTTCTTGACAACAGTCTGGTATTAACCACTTAGATATGTTTGATATGATGCTCAAAATAACCACTTAAGCTTTCAAAGGTTGATATTTTTTTGGAAATTAAAACATGGCCCATTGGAAGAAGATTTTAGTGGAAACTGGTACATAAGTATTGGCTTGAATCCACAATTTGATATGTTTGATTTCCAGGTTCATGAATTTTATTCAACATGAAAGAATATCACAAAAAATTTGTACTAGATAATATCAACCCTGGATGGTGGCTTCTTAATTCATTCTAAATTTCAGAGATTTTTGCAAGATTCATCTCAATTTGGAATAATCTACAATCATGATAATGAATATCCACATTATTAGGATGACTGTGTTGAAAATTTGCAGCTCAGGGATGAATTTACTTAAATAAAATCTCATTTATGACAATTCTGGAGTGACTTTATAAAAATAGAAAGTCATGTCTAGCATCTTAAGTATGACTTGCAAAAAATATTAAATCACCTTGCATCAATTAGTAATCAAGTATATTTGAAGGAAAATCACTTAACTTATCATTAATCAATCCTAATAGTTCAATCTCAACTTAATAATCATTATTATTATTCTTATTCTTATTACTATTATCCTTTATGATACTATGATATTATTATTAAAAGGAATTACAAGTCACCTTACCTTCATCACCTCAATCACTTCGCACCTCTCTCCTTGATGACTCACATGGAACTACGTAACTCTCTCTCTCTTAATGATACATTACACTCTCTCTTACACACTCATTAAAAGACACAACATATTCCTCTTACGCACTCATTAAAAGACACAACATATTCCTCTTACGCACTCTTCAATGCATATGTTACATTCTCCTTAAGTAAGGCATGCATACCTCTCCTTAATGGCATAATTTACTAAGGAATGTGTTTCTCTCCTTAATGGAATGAGTTACACTCCCCTAAATGGCATATGTTACTCTTCCTCAAGGCATGTGTATTTATCCTCCTTTATGAAAAGATTTTACTGCTCCTATATATGTGTCTCATGTCTTCTCACCTGACTACTACTACGTGTGCATTGTGAAATAATAATTAGAGAGAGAGTTGGAGAGACCTGAAGAAGATTGTGAGAGACATATAGAGACTTAGAGAGTAAGATCAGAACTTGGTGAGCCAAGTTTGATTCAGTGCTTTAGTGTTTCAATGTTGATTCAGAAGAAAGGAAGGTTGATTCAATGTTTACGTTTGTTACTGCTAGCAGCGATATTCATGCCATAGCTTGTTCATATTTGGGTGAACTTACTCATTATATTGATCTCTCATTGTACTACATATCTTTGCTAAACAATTGATATCTAATAGAAGAAAAATCTAGTTGGTTTTTTCCCTTGTGGGCTTTGTCGTAGTTGTGTCTCATTTTGTTCTTGGTTAAATTCTATTGTGCATTTGGTTTATGTTATATCTATAATTTATTAACTAATATTGCAACAGAAATAATTTTTTGGAATAAGTAATTGTTTTTGCATAGAATATCGAAATTTCAAGAGACTGGTCTCTATCTCTATCTTGTAAGCATGTACACAAATGCATCATACATTTTAATTGTTAACAGTATGTAGTGAAGTCATACTAAAATGCATTGAGTTATTTTTGTGGTTATTTTGTCCTATTTTTACTATTTAAACATGAAAGGCATCAAATAAATAGAAGTACTTTCCATGGTCTCTACCATCAGGCTTGGAATTGTCAACAAGTAAATGTTTCTTTTGTTCATATATTGTCTTGCAAAGCATTCACTAACATATTTCATTTGATCAATTGAAATTCCATTCAAATGGTGCAAAATACAATTTACTGTCATTCAAAGGAACCTCTAAATGACATTATCACAATCTCATAATCGAAAATTTTCCTACAAGTCAACTCAAAAGACAACCCTGACATCTCATGGATATTTGTTTTCCATTAGATTGTTCTTGTTGGTGGGGCGATAAAAAACAACAACAGGAAGAAGG
The DNA here is from genome assembly GCA_034641835.2 of Pinus albicaulis. Taxonomy (NCBI): domain Eukaryota; kingdom Viridiplantae; phylum Streptophyta; class Pinopsida; order Pinales; family Pinaceae; genus Pinus; species Pinus albicaulis. The sequence continues at coordinate 1,078,299,727 of CM076582.1, read as the reverse complement.
CTTTTGGATGTTGTTCATTTTATTTTCTTTTATGTAATATAAAAGATATATTGACCATTGAGTTTGGGATTCCAGATAAATATGGATGTTGGAATATTTTTTTTATGCTTACTTTTCCAAGAGGGTTTGTATTTAAGCTTTGAGGGAGTGCACGGGAGATATGGGGAATGCTAGGATTTGTTTATGGTGAATATTTTCCACCCTTGGTGTCAAAATGGAGTGTTCTAGTTTTCCTCATCTTTTTTTCCTTAGCTGAGGAGTGTTGCTAGAACTGGAGGAAAAGAGATCTTGATCATTTGTTCATAAACCATGAAGGAAAAACAATTAACTTCTTGGCCCAAACCTATGGAACAATTTCGAAAGAATATGATGTGAACTTAGAAACAAGTTTTTCTCATGAAATGGAGAAATGACATCGAACCAATATTGGTGGGAGTGATACATTTAAATATGAATATCACAAAGTTAATTTTAAGAATATGCCCATGGGGTATCATTACAGTCCCAATGGTTATTATTTTCTAAACTATTACGATGACACTAATTGAATTCCTTACAAATTTATAATTATTCAGAGGGATTAATTGATTGAGGTTGAAGAGGATAAATTAAAGTAATTGAGAAAGTTCAATAGTTACAATGGCATTGTAAGCCAACATAGCACCGCGTACTCTTTTATTAGTAGCAGGTTGTGTGGCTATTTTGAATCAGTATGCATGTATACATACACATGATATGGTCATGTATATGAAGGAAATGGATTTTACTTGTTGGTTCATTATTTTTGGGACTACCAATCAATCCAAAGATGCATGTGATTTTTTTCAAGCATATATATCGGCTTATCTATGTATCAACTCTTGATTCCTTCACATTCATGTATTTCTCGATGTCACCTAGATGATTCCTTGTAAAGCCTCTTAATTCCCTAACTTCATTCACCTGCATCTTCAACTTGGGTAAGACTTTAGAGGATCATTGTGTGTAGGGATTGAATGGGGAATTGCCTATAAGGTCACATAATCTTACAAAATTGATGGGCTTAGATGTGGTGGTGAATGTTAGTAGACCCACAATTATTCTCGACAATATGGAACATGGGACATGCCTAAGTTGAATATAAACAACAAAGACAAACTATTATAATGTTTGCAAACTCTTTGATGGAATCATTAAATGGAGTATATTAGTGACAATCGCTACAAGAAAAAAGGACAGTGGTGAGGGTCGAAAAATGTCACCATAAGCTCATTGGTGACGGTCAAAAGAGCCTTTGTCAACGAAAACTGAAAGTCACCAAAAGTGTAGGTGTTGTGGTGAAATTCAAGTTTTGTCATCGATAATGTTTTATAACGATGGATAGTGACAGTCAATATTTCATATGAGCAATGGTGATGGACCTTAGCCTCCATCACCAAAATATTGAACCTCATCAAAGGTGGTGTCACCAATAATATAGGTGGTGTGGTTGTTGGAAATACTAAAGGGGGGGGGGGGGGGGTGAATCAATATTCCTTTCAATTAGTATTATTATTAATCTTTCAGATCATTAGTTAATCTTGAATTATTATCAGTGTTTGTACAATGATAGCAGTAAACAAAAAGAACACAAATGTACACATTTTTTAAGGTGTAAACTCCCTCCGGGATAAAAACCACCTGAATGATTTTCTAATAATTCTTTAATCTTCAACTCTAATTGAAAACAAAGCTCCAAATTACTAGAATCTAGAAAATAATTCTTCTCCATCTCCCATTGGATGGACGTTCCAATGCCCAAGATTCTTCAGTAGTCAACTGAATGGATACCCCAACATCCAATGAGCTACAACTCACCCTAGCACCACCCTACCATCCTGAAGTTTTCACAGGATTGAACCTGCTGGTGACTTCATGCACCAGCCTAGCACCACCCTACCACCCTATATAAGAATAAAATAAGAATGGACTCTTGTACCAGGGAAAATGGTCCACTTTACAATGATATAGAATGATGTAGAAGAAGAAGACACACTAGACCATAACCCCAACTATGACACAACCACCTAATGATGATCCTAGACCTTCTGACACTACCTATTCAACTCTTGGCAGATAGACACTTGTACAACTTTTACAATGACTCAGTACAATGATACCTTTACAATGACAGTATGTAGTGATGCCTACTTCATGTGGTGAACTTCTTGCTGCTGTTCTGCACCTTGATTTCTACTCTTGTCATGCTACCCTTTCTCACTCTTCAAAAAATTAGATCATGCATTGAGTTTTATCTTGATGAATATATAATACCTGAAAAAATTCTTCAAGGAAATACCCATGACATGATAATAGAAAAACTTACCTCATCCTGCAGAGCATATGTTAGTGCTAAAAAAAATAATAAATTACAATACAAAGAACCTAATTAAATTAAGATACAAACATGCATATACAGAAGATACTTACCTAGAGCTTACCTCTGCTGCATCATTTTGTTGCACCTTGCTTTACTTTTCTGCCCTAGAAAGTCTGGTCCTTTGTAGCCCTTGAAAGCACATGATCTAGATTTTTCTTGCCTTCTAGGAGCTCGATATTGAATCTGATGCATCTCTGTGATTTCAGATCCCCAATATGTGATCTTAGGTCGTGTAGTATCCATATGAGTCTTATTTCCGATTACACAGTTCTGACCCAATTTCGATTCTTCAAGGCAAAGTCATGCCCAATCTCTAACAATGACCTAATTATGGACTAGTTCAGTAGAGAAAACTTGTACATTGTGCCACGTGTCTTTGTTTCCTCCTTTAGATCTAAAATTTATACAACGAAAACTAAAATTGGTGCACTATCTACCAAATTTTAAATAATTCCAATCCATTTTAGAGAGAGACAGAGTTATGATGATTTTCCCAAGGTCACCTCTTTGAGATGAAATTCAGAAGCCTGCAGAAACCCTAACTTCCACAAATCATATCTCTGAAAATATAGCGAACCAAGATCTGATATTCAGACACGAGCTTCATCATTATTTCTCCCAAGTGGGTTTTCTGTTTTATCATCTGAAGCTTTGTAGAAAAAAAATTATAGAGAAAATTCCACGATGACCTATTTTTCATAGAGAAATCCTTACATGAAGAGGATATGAGGGTCACAATTTATATAAATTCTTAGGTTGAGAGGGTCTTCAACAAGTGAAAGTTGGAGGGATTTTAAGAGCTTAAAAAATTATTAATTATTTACTATTCAATGACAACAACCAATGATTAGTGTCATGCCACAACCCCATGGGGTTTTAGCCCACTAACTGGGGTTACTAACTTCAACTAATATCTCTCAAACTTTGAAGAATTACGTGGCGTGCCATATATCAATGGAAACATATCGACAAGTAGAAACCATCCCAAATATCATTGAATCAAAATAGAGTAATTTTTCAGGTCAAAATTCCCATGCAATATCGAGGTAGCCCTTGGTGTTGCTTGGGTTGACATAAATGACAACCACTGATCAAAAATCTCCCCCTTTGGCATTGATGGCGACACAAGTACTCCCCTTGCAATCATGACACCTATTCCTACAACATTCTCTCCCCCTTTGACATCAATGACAAAGGGTAACTCCCCCTGACACACAACCATCCTTCAGACCTATACACACTTCCACTCCCCCTTTATTTTATGAATAAGTAAAATCTAATGAGAACTTGGAAGAATCCCAAGCTTCTGGCGAAGATATTCAAATGCTTCATGAGGTAAAGGTTTAGTGAAGATATCAGCGATTTTTTCTTTTGTACCAACATATTCAAGTTTGATATTCATTTCAGCAACTTGTTCTCTAACAAAATGATATTTGATCAGAATGTGTTTTGTTTTTGAATGCATGACAGGATTTTTGGAGATGCTGATGGTACTGGTGTTATCACAGAACATGGGAATAGGCTCACTGATTATACTTGAAGATTTTACAAATTTTGTTTCATCCAAAGGACTTGAGTACAACGAGTTGTCGATGCAATGTATTTTACTTCTGCTGTAGATAACGAGATTGAGGTTTGTTTTTTTCTCAACCATGATATGATACAACCACCTAGATAGAATGTTTCTCCAGTAGTACTCTTACGATCATCAACGCTTCCTGCCCAATCTGCATCTGTAAAGGCTTGAATAATGAGATTTTTACCCTTGGGATACCACAAGCCATATTATGTTGTTCCCTTTAGATATCAAATAATTCTTTTAACGAAAATAATATGTGATTCTTTTGGTGCTGCTTGGAATCTTGTTACTTGTCCAACTGCTTGCATAAAATCTGGTCGGGAGGCTATTACATATAGAAGACTATCAATCATATATCTACACAACCTTCGATCCACATCCTTAGATGAGTCGTCTATGCTCAATCTACAACCTGTTACTATTGGAGTAAGGATGGGTTTGCAATCCTCCATTTTGAATTTCTTGAGCATTTCCTTGATGTACTTGGCTTGACATATAAATATTAATTTCTCTTGCTGAGATATTTGAAGCCCTAAGAAGTATGTCATCTCACCAAGTAAAGACATCTCGAACTCACTTTTCATATTTGTAGCAAATTTCTTACTTAGTCGATCATCATTGCTACAAAAGATTATATCATCCACATATACCTCAACGATTGTTAAATTATCTTGATCAATTTGTACATAAATATTGCTATCAACAGTACCTTTCTTGAACCCTTGTTGACATAGATATCCATCAATACGAGCATACCATGCTCTAGGAGCCTGCTTGAGAACATATAGAGCCTTCTTTAACTTGCAAACATTTTCTTATTTTTCTGATAAGAATACCTTCAGGTTGTTTGATGTAATCTTCTTCTTCTAATTCACCATTCAAAAATGTTGACTTAACATCCATTTGGTAGACTTTGATTTTTCTTGAACATGCATAGGCGGGAAACACCCAGATGGCTTCCATTCTGGCAACTGGTGCAAATGTTTCATCAAAATCAATTCCTTCCACTTGTGCATAACCTTTGCAAACCAATCTTGCTTTGTTTATGGTAACCCGTCCATCTTCATTCAATTTGTTTCTGAACACCCATTTAGTCCCAATGAGATTTTTATCTTTTGTTCGTGGAACTAATTCCTGGGTGTTATTCTTCTCGATTTGATCCAATTCTTCATTCATAGCTGCTACCCAATGTTCATTCCGGTTGGCTTCCTCAAAACTACTAGGCTCAAAGGTTGCTAGAAAAGGAATGTGAGCTTGTTGTGATGAACGAAGCTTTCGACCTTCATTTATGTCACCAATGATTTGATTTGATGGATGGTTCTTTTTAATCCATTTTTTTTTTTCTTTTGGAGGAGCTTATTGTTTTTGTTCCTGTATATCTTGATGATCATTATTTACTTCTTCCTGGTTGACAATTGCTTCTTGTTCTAGGATTTTTTTTGTTCCTTTTTCAGCCTCTATCTCAAGTTTCAAATATTCTATATCCTCATCATTTTTCATTAGAACACCATCTTCGTCAAATGTAACATTTATGCTCTCCACTATCCATTTTCTTCTTAGATTATAGCATTTATGGGCCTTTCGTTTGCATGAGTAACCAAAAAAGATACCTTCATCAACACATGATTCAAACTTACCCAACTTTTGATCTTCTCTTTTGATATAAAATTTTCTTCTGAATATTATGAAATATTTTACATTAGCCAGTTTTCCTTTCCATAATTCATATGGGAACTTGTTGCAATTATTTCTGAGAAGAATTCGGTTGATAATGAAGACTGTCATATCAATTACTTGAACCTAGAATTTTTCATCCAATGTTGAGTCCTTCAACATTGTTCTACCCATTTCCTGTACGATTCAGTTCTTTCTTTCATCAATTCCATTTTGCTGAGGTGTTCATGCTATTGAAAATTGTTTTTTTATTCCATTTTTGTCACAATATTGCTGAAATAATTTGGAAGTGAATTCTCCACCATTATCTGATCTTAGACACTTTATTTTCAAGTCAGTTTCATTATCGACCAACTCCTTGTAGATCTTAAAGCACTCAAATGCTTTAGATTTTTTCTTTAGGAAACTGACGCATGTCATCCTGGTATAGTCATGTATCATTAACATGAAATATATGTCTCCATATAAGCCTTTTGTTCTCACAATACCACATATATCAGTATGTATCAATTCCAATAGATGTGATGCAAAGTGTTCTCTTGTTTTAAATTTGACTTTTGTCTGCTTGTCGTGCTGACATGCCTCACATAGTGTGTTGGAAGGTTTTGAGATTTTCAACATTTATCGTACTACTTCCTTTTTTCTTCTCCTGACAAGATTTTCAAAGTTTATGTGACCCATTCATTTGTGCATAAACAAATTTCATCTTATTTAGCTAGTATACATGCTTTAGTTGCTTCATCCATAACATATTTTTCGTTTGGAGCTCGACTTGCTGTAGCCACAATTTTACCATACATGTCTTTCCTGATTTCACATTTTGTTGAGTCGAATAGCATTACGTGTCCTTGATCACACATTTGCCAACATTGAGCATATTTTGATTCATGTTTTCAACCAATAGAACATTCTTGGATAGAGCATCTTTGCTTCCGAGAGTGACGATACCTGATCCTATAAAGTTTGAAGATCCATAAATTCCAAAGAACATGGTTCCATCCTTCTTCTCTTTTAGAGATACCAATTTATTTCTATCTCTAGTCATGTGCATTGAGCAACCGCTATCAACATACCACACATATTTGTTGTTTTGAGCCTTGAGAGCGAGAGAATAATTATCAGTATTCTTCTTCTTCATGTTCGTTCGTTTTGTGGCTTTGAATATTCTTCTCGAGGATTTTCAAGTCTGTATTCTCTGGCTATGTGTCCAAAGTTTTGACATTTGTAACATTCAATATTATTTCTTAAATGTTCAAATCTATTGATGTTTCGTTGAGCCCTGGGAGGTTCATATTTGATAGATCTCCTGGAATTGTATTGGTTCCTACAGTACGTGCCACATTCTACAGATTTATGACCAAATTTTCCACATGAATAACAATAGCCATGAAAAATATGTTGGTACCTGGATGGAAATATTCGTCGGGGAATTTTCTTCCAAGGTTGTTCTTGAAAATCTTGTCCAATGAAGTCTACATGCTTGTTAGATCTCATAGGTTCATTGTATTTTGTTGTAGAAGGTCCTGCTTCTTCTTCTTTGTATCGAGGCCAGTTATGTCATTGTAAGATCATTGATTGTTGATGAGTTCTTCTGATGCCCTTGAGTTGTTGGAATAGTTTTGGACAGTTTTTCCCTTCTTCACTTCCTTATGCAGCGAGACTTCTTCAACTTCTAATGCTTCCCTTTCTTGGTTGCTTTCTTCCAACTTATTTTGAAGTGACTCATCAATACATTTTTGTTCTTCAACTTCAATTTTGAGACCTTGAACTTGTTCTTCAGGAGTATTGGAACAAATCTTCTCAGCCTTGAGATTTTTTATAACCCTAATTTCCTCCTTAGAAAATTATTCTATGGTCAACCCTTCTTCTTCATTGTTTGATACTCTTATTTATTGTGCTTGGCCATAAACAATACTCTCTCATTAGCTTCTTCTTCGTTTTCACTGTCTTCATCGGATGATGAGCTATCTTCTTTAGCGATAAAGTTCCTTTTGAATCATTTCTTCTTGACTTGCTTGTTGAATTTATTAAAGCCTTTCTTTCTTTTTGAGTTTCCATCACTTATGTTCAGACATTTTGCTGCGAAATGCCCAACCTCACCATAGCAGCAACATATCAATGGAATTTTACCCTTGAATTGTCCCTTGCCAATTTTTAGTTTTCTCGTAAAGTAAGCATATTCTCCATCTGAAATACCTTCTTCATCATCTTCCATTTCTTCACACTTGTAGGTGCAGGTATTTTCCATTGAAGGTTGTTTGTCCTTATTGGTTTTCTTAGATGCACTGAACACAGTTTCTAGATGCGAAGTACCCTCTTCTTCATCAAGTCTCATTTCATATGCTATGAGAACTCCATGTAATTCCTATTTGCTGCGTTTTTCTAGATTTTCACTATATTCTAAGACCGATACCTTTGGGTTGAGTCTTCCTAGTAACATTCTAAGAATATTTCGTATAATATTCTTCTCGTCAACAGACTCTCCCAATCCTTCCAGAGTGTTGGTTATTTCATCAATGTGTTGGAAGTATGCAGCAATGTTGTAATGTTCTTTCATTCTGAGTTGCTCAATTTTTTCCCTATAGATTTGAAGCTTTGCTTCTTTGAAATTTGAGTCACCTGCATATATATTCTCAAGCTTGTCCCATACATTTTTGGCAGTTTTACAACCCAACACCTTATGGTAAGAAGATTCAATAAGTCCACCCATAATAATATTCTTTTCTTTTGCATCATTTACCAAATTCTTCTTACCTTGTTCTTCTGCGGTTGGTGTAAATCCATTTTGAACAGTGTCCCATACTTCGTAACCTTGCACCAAGAGATAAACCTCCATTCTTCCTTTCCAGAGTGCATAATTATTTTCATTGAACATAGGTACACCATTCTTGGTATGCTCCATGACCTCCTTCTAGCTGTTAAACTATTATTCAAGGAACCAAGCTCTGATACCAATTTTTGGAAATACTGGGGGCGGGGGGGGAATCAATATTCCTTTCAATTAGTATTATTACTAATATTTCATAGCATTAGTTAATCTTCAATTATTATCAGTGTTTGTACAATGATAGTAGTAAACAAAAGGAACACAAATACACATAGCTCTTAAGGTGGAAACCCCCTCCAAAACAAAAACCATCTGAATGATTTTCTAATAATTCTTTAATGTTCAACTCCAATTGAAAAGAAAACTCCAACTTCCTAGAATATAGAAAAGCATTCTTCTCCAACTCCCATTGGATGGACGCTCCAACACCTAATATTCTTCAGTAGTCAACTAAACGGATGCCCCAACACCCAATGAGCTACAAATCACCCTAGCACCACCCTACCACCCTATAGTAGAATAAAATAAGAATGGACTCTCGTAACAGGGAAAATGGTCCACTTTACAATGATATAGAATGATGTAGAAGAAGAAGACACACTATACCATAACCCCAAATATGACACAACCACCTAATGACGATCCTAGACCTTCCAACACTGCCTCTTCAACTCTTGGTAGATAGACACTTGTACAACTTTTACAATGACTCAGTACAATGATACCTTTACAATGATTGTATGCAGTGTTGCCCACTTGAAGACTTCATGTGGTGAAATTCTTTTTGTTGTTCTGCACCTTGATTACTGCTCTTGTCATACTACACTTTCACTCTTCAGAAAATTAGATCATGCAATGAGCCTTATATTTAAGAATATATAATACCTGCAAAAATTCTTCAAGGAAATACCAATGACATGATAATCGCAAAACTTACCTCTTCTTGCAGAGCATATGTCAGTGCTAAAAAAAACCAAAAAATTAGAATACAAAGTACCTAATGAAATTAAGAGATGAGCGTGTATATACGGAAGATACTTACCTAGAGCTTACCTTTGCTGCATCGTTTTGCTGCAACTTTCTTTTCTTTTCTGCCCTAGAAATTCTGGTCCTTTCCAGCCCTTGACATCACTTGATCTAGATTTTTCTTGCCTTCTAGGAGCTCGATATTGAATCTGATGTATCTCTGTGATTTCAGATCCCCAATATGTGATATTTGGTCCTATTGTATCCCTCTAAGTATTCTTTCCAATTCCATAGGTTTGACCCGATTTCGATTCTTCAAGGCAAAGTTATGCCCAATATCTCACAATGACCTAATTATGGACTAGTTTAGTAGAGAGAAATTGTACGATGTGCCACATGTCACTGTTTCCTCCTTCAGATCTGAAATTGATAAAAATAAAACTAAAGTCCATGCAATATCCACCACTTTTTACAGAATTCCAATCTGCTTCTTAGAGAGAGAGTTATGACGATTTTCCCAAGGTCACCTCTTTGAGATGAAATTTAGAATCCTGCAAAAACCATAAATTCCATAGATCATATCTCCGAAAATATAGTGAAATAAGATCTAAAATTTGAACATGATATTCACCAGGATTCTGCCCAAGTGGGTTTTTTGTTTAAGCATCTGAATCTTCGCATAAAATTTTTTATAGCGAACGTTACACGATGTTCTATTTTTTGTAGTGAAATCCTTACATGAGGAGGATATGAGGGTCACAATTTATATAGATACTTAGGTTGAGCGGGTATTCAACAAGTGAACATTGGAGGGATATTAGGAGTTTAAACAATTATTAATTATTTACTATTCAATGATCACAACCAATGATTAGTATCATGCCACAACCCCATGGGGTTTTAGCCCACTAACTGGGGTTACTAACTTCAAACATGAATATATCTCAAGCTGTGAAGAATTACGTGGCGTGCCATATATCAACAGAAACATCTCGACAGGTAGAAACAATCCTAAATATCCTTGACTTGTAATAGAGTAAGTTTTCAAGTCAAAATTCCAATGCAAGATTGAGGTAGCCCTTGGTGCTGCTTGGGTTTACATCAATGACAACCACTGATCAACAAGGATGACATTCAAGGTCTATCACAAATAATGATTATAATGACAGATAGTGACCATCACCATTTCATGTGAATTATGATTTATTATGATGTAACTTTATTGGTCATCACTATTAATGCATATATATAGAGATGTTCATTGACTGTCACCATTTCATATGAACAATAACGATTTATGGTGAGGACATTTCATGGCCATCACTATTGATGCATATATATGGTGGCATTCATTGACTATCACTATTTCATATTTTAGTGAGGGTCAAAAATTGTCACCATAAGCTCATTGGTGATGGTAAAAAGAGTCCCTGTCACCTAAAATTGATCTTTTCCATTCCATATGAATATAAGGGCATGATGGAATCAAACCACCAATCTCCTTCCTGTAAGGCGCACGCTCTTCCATTGAGCTAACACCCTTTAAAGAAATAGACTTTAAACTAGCAATCGCCCCTAAAGGTGCAAAGACACACAAAAGGAATAAGAATAAAAATAAAAATACAATAAGAATAAACATGATATTCAATATACATAATGAAAATACTATAACTTAATTTATTAACTTCCTCTATGATACCTAATATTTACCAAAACTATTCGTGATTAAATACTTAATATTTACCAAAACTACTAATGATTAAATACATTTATAATGTTAGGAATGAACATTTCTTGTTGCAATTTTGTTGTCCTATCATGTCATGATTTAATACAGATAATGGTTAAATAAATCTCGATTGGGATTTAATATGAGTGGTTAAAATCATGTTGTAAATTTTAGAAATGAACATTTTCATGTTACAATACGGTTTTAAGATAGCTACGGGCCATAATTAAACTTCTACAAAATAACCATATATGACAACATGATAATGAGAATCTCAAGTAGTGACCACTAAAATCATCTTGATTGCCACCTATATTACATTGAAAGCTTCAGTGTTTTGGTTTACAATTAAATGCTTTTTCCCAAGGAGAGAAGAGAAAGAGGTATAAATAATAAGACGCTAACATAGATGATGATGAAAATGGTATCAATTTGTGCTTTCCTCAAGGTGTTTAGTAGGGATAAAATTCTATGTCTTAGCCAACCCACCACAATTATTAATTTGGAGGGCAGATTTATCAAAAACACAACATAATGGCCCACGACTGGGTAGATAGATACACCCTCTAACCATTCGAGTCTTGTGGAGAATGATGCCCAAAGAGTTACAAATGAAAGATTCTATTATGGGAATTAGTATTAGGTTAGATTCAAAAGGTTATACATGAAAAAACCTAAAAAAACTTAGAAGCTATAGAGTGGAAGTAAATATGGAGGCTCTGTAAAAAAGAAAATTGCAAGTCATATACAATTACCATCATGCCTATACAATGCAAATTGTGTGTTCCATGTACTAGGGAAGAGACCTTTTTTTATCCTTGGCAGTTGCCTTGGCCTTGTGATCGATATTGGCTTCCTGCAAAAAAATTATGAATCTCTTCATTTTTGGCCTGTTGATGGACAAGGTTCTTATGCAAAGGAGTCGTACTTTCAGAACCATTTCCATTTCCTCCTAGAAGTAGTGCACATTTTAGGTCCCTATATTACTAGTACAGTCCCTTATTGTCGTTAGTGTAACCCCCTTATTGTTATTCTTATACCCCTGTAACCCCCATATTGTTATTATTGTGCCCTTAAATTATTATTGTTAAGTCGGCCAGGATTACATTGTGGCTCGACTAGGATTACATTGTGGCCCCATGGACTCCTATATATAGAAAGGAGGTTTTGTCATTTGTATCATCCAAGAATTGTTCATTTATGTAATGTATTGGAGGTTTCCCCCTCGAAGTGGCTTATTTCTAAGGCGTTGATCTCTCTTTTCTTCTATTTTTGGAGCTGGTTTCACAACATTTGGTATCAGAGCTTTCGATTTTAGGGTTTCGCTGCTCCAAACTGGTCATCATGGAATTTTCACTATAATTTTTTTTTGCGAAGTTTCATAAGCTTAAATTTTAAGGGTGTGAAGCCGAAATCCTGAGAAACATCATCGCAAAATATCATATTTTGGTTCACAATATTTTCGGAGATATGGTTTGTGGAAGTTAGGGATTTTTCAGGCTCCCGAATTTCATCGTAAAGAGGTGATCGTCAAAACATCTTCATAACTCTCTCTTTGAGCATAGGATTGGAATTTTGTAAATAGTGGCTAGAATTACACAGACTTTAGTTTCTAGTCTATTAATTTTAGAGCTGAAGGAGGAAATAGTGACACGTGGCAAGTCGTAGAAGTTTGTGGTATTGAACCAGTCGATAATTAGGTCATTGTGGGAGATTGGACATAACGTTGCCTTGAAGAATCTAAATCAAGTTAGACCTATGGCATTTGAAAGAGGATTTAGAGGGCTACTTCGAGGCCAAATTTTAGATATTGAATATCCAAAATAACAAAGATAAGTTAGTTTCATTATCTAGCTCCTCAAAAGCAAGAAAAAGGTGTGTGTGTTTTTTTTTCCCGAATTACATAAGTCTTGTGTAAAAAATTAGTTTGAAGTGGTTCCAAGGGCCTATTGAGAATATATTTCAGTATTTGGTTCTGAAATGCCTCCTAAAAATAATTCAACACCTATTAAGCCCTCAGAATACTCTATTATGACTCATGAAGATGAAGAATTGCAACATTATCTATCAAAATTACAAGAGCAAGTGCACCAAATTTCGCTCTCACAAAGAGCAACAAAAAATGAAATGGAAGTTTTAAAGAAAGGCATGGAAGTGAATATGGATGGTTTGAAGAAAGGCATGGAAGCTAAGATGGATGGCGTGGAAGCTAAGATGGATGGCATGGAAGATAAGATGGAGGACACGGAAGAAAAAATGAAGTCAACATGGAAAACATGAAGAATGATCTAAAAGAAAACTTGGAAGGTTTGACAAATTTGATACAAGAAATGATTCCTAATGGTGAAAATATAGTAGAGGAAACTCATGATGAGAACAAAATAAATGTTAATCATGATTTCATAAACTCTAATGTTGGATTAAAGAACCACCATATTCCAAATATGGATATGAGGAAGTTTGATGGCAAGGATCTCATAACATGGATACTACAGATGGAGCAATATTTTGATCTCAATAATGTGCAAAACGCACAAAAGATACGCATTGCAACTTTACATTTAGAACAAAATACATTTGTATGGTATCGATGGCTTTGCTCCCGTAAAAAAATTGTCACTTGGTCAATTTTTACAGAGGAAATGATAACACATTATGAAGATACAAAGAGCAACACATTCTTTAGCCAATTGATCAATCTCAAACAAAAGGGTTTAGTGGCGGAGCACATTAAGGACTTCCAAAAATTGAATATAAGGGTAACTGATATTCCAGAGGAACACATGATTGATGTCTTCATAGGGACTTTAAAGGATAACATCCAACATGAAGTTCTAAGGCTTTTTGGGAACCTGATTCATTGGAGAAGGCATTCAGGTTGGCAAGAAAAATTGAATGTAAAATTATGACGACAAGGAAGCCTACCACTCACATCTATAAATATGGAAGTGTTGCTACTCCTAGACTTCCACAACCTACAAGGTTAACACCACAAAAATTGGAAGAAAAAAGAGCAAAATGGTTTCCTATAGTTGTGATAGAAAATGCAGTAAAGGTTATAAGTGCGCTGAGAAGAAATTATTTTACATAGATTGTGAAGAGGAGGAAGAAAATGAAGAATAAACTTTAAAAGTAGAGGATATACATCAGGAATAAACCCTAGAAGAAGAAGAAATGATTCCGACCGTATCATGTAATGCATTGGCAGGAATTACCACTCCTCAAACTCTCAAGATAGAAGGACATATCGTAAGAAGAAAAAAGGTAATAGTGTTACTGATTCGGGTAGTACCCATAATTTTATTCATTGTAAGGTATCCAAGTAATTGAATTGTTTCCTATACCCAAGACTGCATCGTCAAGTGATGGTTGCAAATGGAGGAACCATAAATTGCTCTGGAAAATGCCATAATATCAAGCTAACCATGGGGGAGTATGTATTTAATAGTCCAATTCTTTCGATTCCTATGGGAGGTGCTAATGTTGTACTACGAGTACAATGGTTACAATCTCTGGGGACAGTAGCTTTTAATTTTCAAGAACTCTTCTTGAATTTTTTTTCAGAAGGAAAGTAAGTCGAATTACTGGTATTTCAAGGAAGCTAAGAAAGATAATAAGCTCTAATGTCACGACAAAGCTTCTGAAGAAATATCAATGAGGCGTAATTGCACAATTATGCTCACTAGAAGTTCCAACATCAAAATCATCTATTTCTCCATATCTCCAAAAGTATCGACAATCATTCCAAGGTGTTTGAAACTCCCAAAGGAATCCCACCTATTATTTTTCATGATCATGGTATTCATTTGATTCAAGGAATTGTTCCTTCGAACATCAGGCCTTACAAATATCGTTATGTCCAAAAGAGCGAAATTGAATGTATGATTGTAGAAATATTAGAGGCTGGTATAATTCAACCTAGTCAAATTTCTTTCTCTGATCCAATAGTATCGGTGCATAAGAAGGATGGTCATGGCATATGTTTCCATATTATAGGGAGTTCAATAAGCTCACTATTAAAGATCAATTTCCCATTCCTGTGATTGATGAATTATTGGATGAATTACATAGAACAATTTATTTTACCAAGTTGGATCTTCGTTCATGATATCATCAAATTATAATGAAGACTGAAGATATTCCGAAAACAACATTTCGAACTCATGAGGGTCATTATGAATTTTTGGTCATGCCTTTTGGCCTTACCAATGCACCTTCTACATTTCAAGGGTTGATGAATTCTATTTTCAAACCCTTCCTTATAAAATTTGTGCTAGAATTTTTTGATGATATACTAATCTACAACAGGTCTTGGAAGGATCATGTTCAACATTTTGACAGGGTGCTCAAACTATTGGAGGAGAAACAATTATATGAAAAAACATCCAAATGTTTCTTTGGAGTACAAGAGGTAGAATATCTGGGTCATATTGTATCTCATGAGGGTGTTAAGATAAACCCTAACAAAATTAAAGCCATTAAGGAATGGAAAGTCCCCACAAACATAAATCAGTTGCACGGATTTCTCGGGTTAACACGGTATTATCGCAAGTTTGTGAAGAATTATGGGAGAATAGCAGCACCTCTAACAACATTATTGAAGAAAGATGCATTTTCATGGACTCCTGAAGCAACTACGGCCTTTGAACATCTTAAAGAGACAATGTGCCTAGCACCAATCTTAGCTACGCCAGACTTCACAAAAACCTTTATTGTGGAATGTGATGCCTCAAGAAATGGAATTGGTGTTGTTTTAATGCAAGAAGAAAGACCCATTGCTTTTGGAAAGTTGTTCAATCAAAGGAAAGTATTTACAAAAGGATATTTATGAGAAGGAAATGTTGGAAATACTACATGCACTAAAGAAATGGAGACCTTGCCTAATGGGAAGACACTTCAAGGTAAAAATTGATCATGATAGTCTTAAACAATTTTCGGAAGAAAGACTATCTTCAGAAGAGCAGCAAAAATGGGTCACAAAGATGTTGGGTTATAACTTTGAAATTGTCTACGAAAAAGGGAAGCTAAATGTTGTTGTAGATGCACTCTCAAGAAAGGATGAAGAGGTGGAAGCATTGCTTTATGCCATTTCAATTGTCCAACCAGATTGGATAACCGAAGCAAGGGATGAATGGAAGAAGGACGAAGAAGTGTGGAATCTCATTCAAAAGTTGCAGCAAGATCCCAGTACATCTGATACATTTAGTTGGAAAAATGATTCCTCATGGTACAAATATCACTTATACATTTGCAAGAATTCCCAACTAAAATAAAATATTCTTTTGGAATTGCACACTTCTCCTTTAGGAGGACAATCAGGATTTTTAAAAACTTACCACAAGGTGAAGAAATAATTTTTTTTGGATGGCCTTAAATCTAATATTCAAAAGTTTGTGGTGGAATTTTTGGTTTGCCAGCAAAATAAAGTTGAGACAATTAAGACTCCGGGTCTTCTACAACCTTTATCCATTCCAAGTCAACGTTGGGGGGAGATTTCAATGGATTTTATAATAGGTTTACCTAAGTCCGAAGGAAGGAGTATCATCATGGTGGTAGTTAATAGACTTACCAAGTATGCACACTTTTGTGCATTATCTCATCCATTTAAAGAAAGTACAGTTGCTACTACATTTATGGAAACAATTCAAAAGCTACATGGAAACCCGAAGATTATTGTAAGTGACAGAGATCCCATTTTTACAGGAAATTTTTGGACAGAATTATTTTCTTGTTTGCGTAATCAACTAGCTCATAGCTCATCTTATCATCCTCAATCTGATGGTAAAATAGAGATAGTGAATAAATGTTTGGAAGGATATCTCCGTTGTTTTGTATCGGATAAGAAAGCACAATGGGTCAAGTGCCAGTTACCTCTCGCTGAATGGTGGTATAACACTTCCTTCCATACTGCAACAAAAATGACCCCATTTATGGAAATTTATGGATATCATCCACCATCCATCACATATTATTTAAGGGAAAATGTTAGGGTTCAAGCAGTGGAGGATCACATCAAGCATCAACAAGAAGTTCTTCAAATCTTAAAGGATAACCTAAATTTGGCACAAAATCGAATGAAACAACTGGCAGATCAACATCGCAGTGAGAGAAGTTTTGACGTGGGAGACTGGGTATTTTTACGGCTACAACCATACAAACAAATGTCCCTCAAGCAAGCTAATAAGGATAATAAATTATCGACAAAGTACTATGGTCCTTACAAGGTTTTGCAAAAGATTGATACTATGGAATACAAATTGAAGCTTCCTACTTCTTCGCGAGTGCATCCAATTTTCCATGTTTCATGCTTAAAAAGGGTTATAGTGGACAAAATTCTAGTTCAAACAATATTTCCAGAACTTGATGAGGAAGGAAAAACCATATTGGAACCTGAAGAAGTCACAGAAATAAGAACTCGACAAATGCAAAATCAATCAATTTCAGAGTATCTCATCAAATGGAAGAACTTACCCATTGAAGATTCTACATGGGAGGATGAGAATTTTATACAAAAGCACCCGAAGCTACTCAAGCGTTGAGGACAACACTTTTTTGAAGGTGAGGAGCATGGTAGGCCCTATATTACTAGTATAATCCCTTATTGTCGTTAGTGTAACCCCCTTATTGTTATTGTTGTACCCCTGTAACCCCCATATTGTTATTATTGTGCCCTTAAATTATTATTGTTAGGTCAACCAGGATTACATTGTGGCCCCATGGACTCCTATATATAGAAAGGAGGTTTTTTCATTTGTATCATCCAAGAATTTTTCATTTATGTAATGTATTGGAGGTTGCCTCCTCGAAGTGGCTTATTTCTAAGGCATTGATCTCTCTTTTCTTCTATTTTTGAAGCTAGTTTCACAACAACACAAACTCAGGATACAACACTTCAAGAAATCTATTATTTTTCTCTATTTTATTACACACACACACTTCAAGAGATCTTCATTCTCTCTTAATTCTCGATATATTGGTTGTCTTTCCGTCACTAGCTCCATGATCACCACTCCAAAAATATAGATGACACTTTTTCAATCACTTTGAGTGTGTAGGCATATTATTCACAATGAAAACCATAATCTTGTCAAAAAATTTCATTTCACCCACAGTACAAAAAAGCTCCAAAAATTGCATAGATAATGGGATTCCTGAATCAACCTACAACTCATTAAAGAAAAAAATCAAATGTAGTTAGATTATAAACTATTTTATTCTAAATGTCCTTACATGTGTTGTTGACATAAGAATAATAACATACTAACGAGTCATGAGGAATTTGGGGTTGAAGCTGTGTACATGGTTTAGGATACAGTGAGTCTAAGAATCCTCCCATGTATGAATAGTTATAGAAAGGCTCTGAGCTAACATTGAAATTAATGTTTAATAAGCAAATATATTTGGAGGGAGCATTTTGACTGCCTTCTACAGAACCTGCAATTGTGATTTAATCACTGGGGATTTCCTTAAATGTTATCTTTTGTATATATGGAAGAGAATTTGGATCATATCTATCATTAGGATGTTCACTATAAATCCCAGTAAAAATAATACCAACGCTTGAATTCTTCATTGTAACATTGGATATGTATACATCCTTCATATAATCGTCCCTACCTAGGGTTGTGTTTATTCTTAGGCTTCTCCTTGAGTTTAAAGTCTGAGAAGATCTAGAGCATGTACACATTTGATGTCACCAAAAATTTCACTACCCAAAGCAAGACCAAAACTTTAATGTGATTGTCCAATCACCCAAAAAAATAATAATATTGGAGCTAGGGTGCCCATAAATAATACCATACTCATCCCAACCACTTTTGATGGAAATAACATCATCTCCACAACTAATGTAATAGTCCTCTATGCACACATCGGAGCTCGAATCTAAATGCATGCCTTATGATTAGTTAGAAAATAAGGTATTATCAAGAACTATATCTAAACAACGCAACAATAGAAGAGTCTCATCATAATATTAATATAATTACGAAGTTATTGTATCACTGCAAATAATTCACGATGGATGGGGCGTGATTTGAAAAATTAATGTTTATGATATGAAATCATAAGGTGTTGTGCCACTTCAGCCTGTCATTTGAAATGAAAAATGAACACCCCCAAGGTGGAAATATGAAAGAGCTAGAGTTATATGAAGAAAACACAAGTGAGGAAAGGAAGGTTGCATATTGTTTCCAACATTTCCATGCTCTGCACTCTCATGTATTCAACAGTATAGAAAAAAAGTAACATAGTAAATACTCAAGTTAGAAGCAATAATTAATCAAAACAGAATCTCTCAATGATCTAAGCACTTTCCAATGGAAGACAGTGATAAATATTTACTATACAATTGCACTAGAAAAGAACAAAAGAAGAAAATAAGATGAAAATAATATCAAGAACTTCATGAGCTTCATAACTTAGGTTGTGATCCAATTTTTGGTGGAAATCATAGCATTATGGAACATGAAAATTTCTTTTCTTGTCCCAACAAGTTCAGTTCGTCATAGTAGAAACATTATTTAGCAAAGCACTATGTATTGAATTACTTTTGACAACCACAAATCCTAAGATGACCTCCACATCCTGATGTCCATACAGTAAACCACAATTATAGGCCAGGGAAGGACACCTTGATTGATATTTCCATTTTTTTCAAGACTTACCATATTATTTGTTAGGAAGATTAAGTTTGACTTTGGTTTCCCACCTCCATTTGGAATTCACTGTCGAGAGGTTCTGAAAATAGTATTTGGATCTGTGAAACCCATGGAATGTTTGAAGGTGTCAAAAATAGTAATTCCATTTGTGATGCTCAATTCAATCGGGTACAAGTATGAGCATGCTTGGGGATTATAATCATACATCTGGATGCAAGACAATCAAAGTATGAAAGCTAAAGTAACAAAAGACATTTTCTGCCCAAGATGTCATTGCATTTGCATCACTACCATGACTTTCTCTTCAGGACATACAAGACAATGAGGCGTAGTTCATTCCTTGTGTTCCTTCCATTTCTAGATTACAATTATCAACAGGGTGGACTTTGTTAGTGTTATTTTTTTGAGTGAAATTGAAGGGAGCACTACACAAAAAGTCCCCAATGCAAGGATTTCAGGAAGACATAACTTATACATGGCAGTGAAAAAGGATAAATATTTGCTTCCAAACATGTTAAAATGAAACAAGAATTAAATAACCTACAATCAATAAATAAAAAATAAAAAATTTATTGTGACAATCCCTCAATGACTGACAACCAAGTGGAAAGCCTAGGCAGTAAAAGATATCAAAATTTAAACAATTATTTGGAAATTTTATTTATTATTGGGCAATAAAGGCATCTACATGTAGATAATTCAAATGAGATAAGCCCTCAATAACATGAAATCATTAAAGGATTTGAAAACTCTATCAAAACTAAAACATGGGGATCTCGATAACATATTAAACATAGAAAAATGTGCTTTGTGAGAACTACATGAGAGAATAGTTTGCAATACAAGCTAGAGAGAAATAGTCATTGAAGGCTTCATAATTGCAAGTCACCTTGACCACAGAAAAGCATGTCAGTTCCATTTCCAATCAACAGTGAACCAATTCCACTTGGAGAAAGATATAAGTTCAATTCTTGTTGAGGCACTCCTTACCCCAATTGGGGAAACTTGCCAAAGTAAATGGGAAGTTAATGGTGATTAAGTTCCACTTCCATAAATGCATACAGTCAACTCTTATTGAAGTGCTCCTTAATTCAGTGGAGCAAATGCCAAAGTCAATGGAAAGTGAATTCCTCACAGAAGATTCTAGTTTCTTCTTTTGGTGTCAACCATCTTGACAAGTACATTGACCAAGGTTATTTGCATAAAACCCACACCTGATTCCAGAGTCTAGAATAGGATAAGATAATTTTTTCTTCAAAAATTAAAGTCTACAGAATGAGATCTAGATGAAACATAATTTATTCCCGCAAAGGGTGGGCTTACTTAAAGATTCTTACTACCCAACAGTCAATTATTTTTTACTATGAGAACTAAATACAAAACAAAGGACACATCAACCACAATCAATCTGCAACCACAAATCAATATCAATCATTACTAATACAATGCGGAAATCAATTGAAACATGATCAAAACCCTCAAAACCAAAACCAAAAATATTGAAAGGAAATTTCAAGATGCGGTAATAGTCATGTTAACTTCGAACAAAATCTCCAACAAGGAATATCAAACTCTGATATTAATTGTAACATTAATAGGCTTTCATTCAATAATTAATTACAAAGACAACACTCATAAGCAAAGGGACCCACAAAGCACACAGGGTATCCAAGCAACATGTTGGCCTACAAGAAGACATGTTTGGCTCTTCTTGTTTATGTTGCAAGGTGAAGGGTCAAAGAGTGAGAATATATTTTAAGTTATAAAAAAAATTCCAATAAACAGTAAGATAAAAATATCCAAATGTTATTTAAAACACCCTGGCATGCCTCTTCTTTGCACCCTAATTCAAAGTTGTATTATGCATATTTTTCTATGCAATAATGAAATATAAATATATGAAAAAAAAGTACCTATACATTTATATGTTTCGATCATCACCAAGGAAACACTTACAGAGAAAGGAAACTCAAAGAAAATTATTAGGCTCAATTGTTTGCACACCACGTTCTGTGGAAATGATTTAGTCCCCATCAAGGCATAATCTCCTATGTTTCCCACGGGGTTCTTCACATATATTTTCACACCCACATGAACAGAAGGAAACTAACCCTTCCCCATGAATGGCTAATCTTGATATGGTATGACAAATTCTAGGGCCATACCCTTCAAGAAGGCATCTACAGGGGGTGATTGATTACTGCCATCATTAGGATTCATCCCACATGGTTTTTTTTGTTCTTCAAAATGAGTATGCTATTGTCACATTAATTAGATGGGGGACTGGCTACCTTATATTGGTGGACCAATTGGGTTTGGTGCCCTTTGTTTTTCTTCAATGAAGGACACACTTGGAGGACTGTTTTAACTTTTCAATGCCTGAACATGCACCTGACTGTGACATGCTCTTTTGCGCATTATATAAGGTCAATGTTGTTTTCCCAACATACTTATTTCTCCAAATGCTCACAATACACAGATTCAAAACCTATAAAATATATAAACGCATCATCCAAACTCGTGAAATATAATATGAATCTCGCCTGTTATTCATATAGTATGAACAAGGGTTGTTATAGGCAACCAATTTTCCCCATGAAGAAGAATACATACAACACATGAAAACCATACAGGTCGCCTTCCTCAATGTCCATAGAAATATATCCCTCTCTCTTTCTCTCTATGTATATCCTGATAACCATACAATACTAATATGAGTTCATTTAATTTCCTTAGTTGGTGTTTCTTCTCTTGCTAATAGGGTCTGTCTTGAATTTGAAATATTTGACAACACAGGTATGGGGTTTGTTCCTTCTCGATGGAAGGGGATCTTCCAAACTGACACAACATTCATTGCAGCTCACTACAATAGGTACCTTCATAAATATCAATTTCAGGATTCAGTTCCTTTTCCAATTGTATTGATCATGAAGTGTATAATTTTTTGTCTATATGTCTTCTTTATGGCCTCTCATAAGATTCTTGATTGAAATGTTAAAGAAAAACTTGTTCCTTATTTTTTTAATAATTTTTATAAAGAGGATAAGATTCTCTACTACTTATTTCAACTTGTTGACACTAACAGATTTCAGGTTTGTCTTAACAAGGTAAACACAAGGGCAAGGAACACTTTTCATAGTCGTGGATTGAGCAAGAAAGTTTTGGACTGTAGGTTGCAATTTTGAATAAGTATTTGTGGGCCCATTGTATTCATCCTAATAATAATAAAAATTAGGACAACTTACATGTGGTGTATTGTCTATTGTTTGATTTCTCTATGGAGATTTTTTTTCTTTGTGTTTGTGATGCTTATTTTTTTATTCTACTGAAAACAAAAAAATACAACATGCTTCTTGCACATATTATGATGTATTATTTTTTTTTTGTTATATTCCTTACAGTCTAATGTGGTTATTATTTCTTATCGTTCTGTTGTATTGTTAAGGAGGAAAAAAAACCTTTGTCACTTTGTGTTTTTTTAGTTTGTTGTTAGCTATTAGAATCCACTCCATTGTAGGATATACCTGCTTAAAAGAACATGGACTTTACCATATATATTCATAGAATCGAGGTTTCACATTCTATAGGAATATGATCTGAAAGTATCCCTCCTGAGCATTTCTTCATAGAATCAAATTTTCACTATCCAATGTGTTGTTTGAAATATGAAATTGATTGGAATCAGGTACTTCCTCAAGAGATATGAGGCTTCAAATGGGCCTTTTAATATCTCTGGAACTGGTGTATTTATTTCTCCATGAAATAAAGATGGACATGGTCCTCATACTTTTTCTACAACAGGTGGGAACTTTATGAAAAATTCAAGTATAATTAGATATGCATAAGGCATTGCAAAATGAGGAGCTCCTCCAACTAGAGTTGCAACCTATAAATTTTATCGGTCTCCAAATAAAAATAGAGGAGAATGCTATGATGTAGGTATTCTTGTAGAATTTGATGTAGGAATACATGATGGAGTTGATGTGTTCTCTGTTTATATCTGATCTGGCCCTCTTTCTAATTATTTTCAAGATGGAATTAAAATTGGAGCACTCCATGCAGTCCAGAGAGGAAAGGTAGTTGCATGTTCCGTTGGAAATGATGGTCCTACTCTAGGAATAGTTTCAAGTGTGGCACCATGGGTCATAACCACAGGAGAAAGAAATAATATATCATAACATAATCTCTCAAATATATAAGCACTTTTCAATGGAAGATAGTGATAAATATCTACAATACAATTGCACTTGAAAAGAAAAAAAGAAGAAAATAAGATGAAAATAATATCAGGAACTTGATGAGCTTCATAACTTAGGGTTGTGATCCATGTTTTGGTGGAAACCATAACATTATGGAAAATTATAGTTTTTTTTCTTGTCCCAACAAGTTTAGTTCGCTATAGTAGAAACATAATTTAGCAAATCATTATGTATTGCATTACTTTTAACAACCACGGACCCTAATATGACCTCCACATCCTGATGTCCATACAGTAAACTAGAATTATAGGCCACGAAAGGAAACCATGCCTGATATTTCCACTATTTAACTGGGCAGAAGTATGAGCATGCTTGGGGATTATAATCATACATATGGATGCAAGAAAATCATAGTCCGAAAACTAGAGTAACACAAGACATTTGTTGCCCAAGATGTCATTACAATTGCATCACTACCCTATGTTTGTCTTCAAGAGATACAAGACAATCGTACATACTTCATCCCTTGTGTTCCTTCAATTTATAGATTACCATCATCAAAATGGTGGAGTTTGTTAGTGTTATTTTTTTGTGAACTTGAAGAAGCACTACACAAAAATTCCACAATGCAAGGATTTTAGGAAGACATAACTTTTACAGAGCAGTGAAAAATGAGGGACATCTACTTCCAAACAAGTTAAAATGAAATAAAAGTTCAATAACCTAAAATCACTAAATAAAAACAAGAGAAGATATTACTATGATAACCCCTTAAATTAAATTCATAGAAGGACATCTCCCATTTTCCATTATTGCCACTGGATGTTGAAACTATAAAAATGCATGACCCAAGTTGATTCTCACCCCCTCATTAGAAGAAACAAGTAATCTAAATTAGGAAAATATATGCTCTCAAAATACGATGTCTGAGATCCTCCACTTCTTCTCAACCATTCAAACATTGTACTATCCATATAGCATAACTAATAACTAAGATAATAGAAGGTAATTGTCTAGACTCTAGATTACACTTATAATGAAAGGAAAAAATGCATAAGGACAACATATTCACCCTCCAAAGTATTTTTGAATTATATCTCTCAAATAACCCAAAATAAAATTACCTATATTGCAGAATTTTTCTTCATGAATACAAAATATTTTTTATATTAAATATATTTTCCTTGTTTTATTCTATAAATTCCGAATTACAAAATGCCACCGTAGCCTTCAATTGGTGATCCTCACCCACCAACCTTCAAATATGCAATGAGAACATTTTATGGTATGTTGTTGTCCATAAGGAAGATGCATGCACTACCAACAACATTGGAGAGGTTTTCTAAAGTATTACCCCCTTAAAAAACAAGGTCTTTCAGGAGATAGTTGCAGAGTTCAAATATTTTGACCCCACCTTTCTCATATTTCCATGGTGCTCTTTTTATTGGTTATTTTTCAAAAGGTAAAGGGAGGGAAAAATAGAAATCAAGACTTTACTACCCTTAGAAACTGTTGCAAGCAATCTCAGGATCCATGTCAGTATCATCCCTCTATCCTAAAAAAGCAGAAATTCCATTGTGTGAGTATCCTTCGAAAACAATGGGTAATTTCAAACCCAAGATTCAAGTCAAAATATCACTTCAACAATGCTACAAACTTCTCTAGGAAATTACTTGAAAGTTGATATCATCTTCTTTTTCTATCAGTAAAGCAAATAATTTTCTTGAGAAAGATCCATATAAAGTGCACAATTCTAGCTCTCTTCATGAATTGCATACCACCAATAATAATTTTGGGTCTATTAGGGAAAATACTCAATCTACTCCTATGTTTCAGACAGAAACTAGAAAAACATGTGGCAGTGGTAGAGTCTTCATTGAAAATAACTTGGTCTATTCTCAATTAAGATAGCACTCATGGTGTCAATGAAGAAAATGACATTATTAACATGCTTCAGTTAGCTCCTCAAAATCCCCTAGAATCATCACCGCCCACTACCAGAAGAGTAGAAATTGTTCTTGGCACAACCAGCATGGAAAAAGGTGATCTTGTTGTTAGTGATTTAGGAGATGGCAAAGAAAACATAAAAACTATGTAGGATATGCTAGTCAATACCATTTTCAAGAGTGCATTGGATCTGCCTCCATGTGTATGAACAACCCTATTTTCTCTATTGATCTGCCAAGTACAAAGTTTTTTTGAAGGGTAATTTTTATATATAATAAATACAAACATTCATTGGGGCTCTACAATTTGATTAATACATAGGTTGCATGCATGTGATTCAGAAGTAGAAGCTAGAACTAAATGTGGTTATTTCTGAGATTATAGTTTTCTATGTATCTCTTCATTATATTCTAAATACTTTCTGAAGTTATGTTCTCTCAAAATGGATAAAATGAAAACAAATACTTACATGAGAATCCTTTGGATTAGTTCATGTTCAATAAGTTAGGCCATTTTTTTTTAACTATCATTGAGTTGCATTTTTTATTAGTGATTGCAATAGAGGAATTTTACATATTATCTCTCAATAGTGTTTAGATATCTATACATGTTATAACAGCAAGATGAAAAATCATCCGCAATCAACTTATCAGAGATGAACTTGAGAACAAAAGTTCCTCCAGATTCCTCTTGGTCACATGGCTTTGATTCTTCTCTTCGAGCTGAAAGTGAACTCCTGGTAGCTGTGAGTTGAGACATATCCCATGAATCCATAGAAGGAAAAGGATTTGCATTGAGCACTTCACTTTCCAATACTCCATATATTACTAGATCCAGGAAGGTTTCACCACTTAGACAGAGACTTTAGTAGGCCCCTTGCTAGATTATTTTTTAACCGATGCCATATATTCCTAGACCTGTATATTTGGAGATGAATAATTTTAGATAGAGAGATTTACATGGAATTCAAGGTCGACTAGGTTGATTACCTCCTCCTTTCAGGCCATCTCAACCACTTGATGCATTAATAAAGTGGTTGATATTGGTGTCAAAGACATGGATAATAATATATCTATGGAATGATGCCTCCCAACACAAGAGATCATGGGGCCATATCTTCTTACCATATCTACACCCAGTGTAGATGAACCACTACCCTTCCTCATTCTCAGCATGGATCATGGCAATATATTCTCATCACCAAGTTCTCCCCCTCCCTAGCAGATTCATCATACTTGTATTTTATAAGAGGAACAAGGTTCCTAACTTCTCCCCCATCGAATAGAATAGCCAAATATCTAGAGGATATTGGCATGTTTGTGATGGTGGGAAAGGGTAATATGTCCTCTTCTGATCCTAAGGTATTACTCCTCAACATCCCTAGTACTATCCACTTTCTGAAGGACCCTTTTTGGTGTAGCATCACTGTGGGGGTACTTCCTTTCAATGTACAATATAATTCACTATTTAGAGTTTTCTCACCCCCCCTTTTCAGGTTTATTATTTTGGTTGCCTCCTTTTTTCAAGTTCACCCCTTTTTGTTGAAAAGAGTAACTAGAATCGGTCTTCATAATGACTTGTAATCATGATTTTATGTAAAGAAGAATAATAAAAAATAAAATGTGTTTACTTTATTCCTTGCATCATGGGTTTCATGAGCAAGATATTTTATTTATAGGTCAAATAATTATTGACATCTTTTGGATTTTGTTATCTTTTCATAAAATAATAGAGTCATTGTCATGCTACACATTGTAAAAGACACATTTGTCCATGTAAAAGTAGTCCTCCATTACCTTGTCACTAGGCCTCTTCAAGTTGGCCTAAATCTAATGAATTTCCTCCACAATGAAGTCGGCTCACCTCCTAAATATTGTGTCAGCCTAAAGTCAAGAAGAAAATCCATATAAATAGTATCACTCAACCTCATTTCAAAGCATCATATCCGTTCAAGTATTTCAGATATAAGTGCGAAGTTAAGGGACTATAAATAACGAAAATAAGGAGGCATATAAGTGAAGGGATAAGGTCTATGTATTTATGTCTTGGGTCTATAATCATATCTCACATATCTCAGAAAAAGGGCAAATCCTATTGCATCATATAAAATACTTCGGTCCTAGATATAACATGATATGTAAAGGATGCAGAAAGGTGACCAAGAAAAGGAATTAAGGAAGCTGAGGTAAAAATTGAAGGAAGCCAAGTGCAAGCACTTTTCTAGGAGCACCAAAGCATAAAGACCGAGTTTCTCTAGTATAGTCGAAGGTGCATTGTGGTGCAGTGCAGAAAAAGAGGATTGAAAGAAGAAGTCAAGAAAAACAGTGAAGGCTAGTGACAAAGGTCTTGGGAGGATACTTGTGTCACGGTTTTTTCATGGTCTCTATACCCATCAGGTGAAGGATCTATAAGAAGAGATTTGCGGGTTTTCCCCTCTAGAGGAGGGGTTTTATCCTTGGCTTGGAGCCTACCTATTCTGTCACTGGAGTTATTGTTTTGATATTTGTTTGATGTATTGAACGTAATCATAATAATTAACAAAGATAAAAGGTAAAGAAATAACACAAACAATCATCATGTAAGAGAATTTGTATTAACTTTTTCCCTACCTAATTCTCAACATGGTTTCAGAGCTATGGTTACTAGAAAGGCCTATCAATGATACATATCCACTTTAGTCTAGAGGTTTCAAATTTAGCTTGGATACATTACGGCTCATAAATTAATGAAACATGTCACCTACATCATAGGTTCGGTGTTCCAACAATACTTCAGTTTATGTTGGAACAGGGTCTCCTACGAGCTGTGAAACTGGTCCAATTTTGAATACTTTTGATTAGATTTAGTCTAGCGCAGGGGTTTTGGGGTGGGTCAAAGCCCTGAAAGAATTGTAATGGGTAAAAGAGTAAACCAGGGGTCCGAAAACCACGGTTTGCGGACCATAGGAAATTCTATGCTAGATTATTATAAATTGAGGAACATTTAGTATTGTAAGGGAGAGAAAATGAAGAGCTATTGATGCGAACTGTGATTTAGGATATTTGTTTGGGTGTTTGGGTTTTGGGGGAATGGAATCCTCCTGGATGTGTGCGCGGAGATCCAGAGTCCAATTGTGTGCGGACCCTGCTGTTGTGTGCGCAGACTATTTGGTCTCAATCTAGTCTCCTAAATTGAGCTCATTTAATTGTCAACCAGGGTTGGTAAACTGCTGAAGTGAAGTGTACTGTATGTACCTAGGTGTTTGTTTCTTAATGCATTGTATGTAGTGTTTTGTGATTTTTTTGGTCTTTTGTAATGATTTATGATGTTTTTGGTCTTTTGGTGGTTTTATGTTCACAAGAAAGATGACTAGAAAGCTAATGGAAAGGAGCTGGTGATTAAAAACAGAGTGAAGCCTAATTGGTTGATGACAAATGTCAAATGCAATTGCAAACACTGAAGCAGAATCAAATCTAAACTATGACTAAGCATAAATAAAGCTTGATAATGACTTTTAAACAAATGATTCAAAACACAAACTAAACTTGTCAAATTCTTTCATCAAAGGCATTTGAGAGAGCTTGAGACATGGTCAACTAAGTATGCAAGTATTCCTAACTAAACAGTTTAAACAACTAACTTATAATGATGCAACATTCTGTCCTTGATTAGAGATTTGCTGAAGCATAATTGGAGTGAAACATTGATACCATCATAAGATCTTCTACTCTAAGTCTAATTCTTAACTCTATTCTGCAACTCAGTTTTATAGCACTACACTTCTCTCAAAGGTTATAGATTTTTGAAATATTCTTTTGAGGAGATGTTTGTTTGTGAGATGATAAGGAAGTTGCAAAAGTACTTCAGGCCTTAAAATGATATTGTCTTCTGTTCATATGTTTATGAATCAATTATAGATTTTAGAACAAGAAGAGGTTTGTGAATAATGAAGGCTAATCTAATATGCAGTAAATGACAACTGAATATGGAGTGCAAATGCAATGAGTTGAACTACAACTGAACCTAAAATGTCACTAGCCTAAAACAGTGCTGAACTACAAGTCATTATCAAACTTAAAACAAAATAACTGAGCATGAATTAAGTGCAATTAAACTCCGCAGTATCCTAACTATGCTATGCAAACGTAAAGACTGAAAGCAATGAAAAACTAAGATATCATAGCCATCTCCCACTCATCATTATGATATTTTGGACAAGCGTTTAAGAGCAAGAACAACTATGGTACTTAGTGAAAACACACAACTAAAACGTTCAAGATCACAATCATGCTTAAGACAGTATAAAGATTTCTTGGAAGAGTTTCTTCTTGTGGAAGAGTGTTTAGCATAAGTATAACTGTGATGGTGAATAAAAGAGATTACAATTAAATCCTACAATACTATAGCCAATTCCCATTC
The DNA here is from genome assembly GCA_034641835.2 of Pinus albicaulis. Taxonomy (NCBI): domain Eukaryota; kingdom Viridiplantae; phylum Streptophyta; class Pinopsida; order Pinales; family Pinaceae; genus Pinus; species Pinus albicaulis. The sequence continues at coordinate 1,078,269,350 of CM076582.1, read as the reverse complement.
ATCATTATAATCTTTTGGAAGAGATTCTTCTTTTGGAAGAGTTTTTAGAATGAGTATAACTACAGTAGCTAATGAAAGCAACTACAAACTCAACTTCAAAAACGTAAAGGCAGCTAGAATACTTATCTAAATTACGCAAATAAGTCCGTGCAAGAGGCAGGGGCCCTCTACCACCTGACGAAATCTAACTCCAAATCAAATCAACGCTTTCAAAACAACACTGTCTGCTTCATTAAAAGTGAAATAACTTGAACAGAGCACTCTGCGTCTTCAGAAATGTAGCACAGAATCTAAGCAAAATCTAAAACAAAATCTAGCCTAGCTCTCGGTTTCCCAAGTGTTTATATAAAAAATATACATAACAAGACTTGCAACAATTCCAGGAGCATTGTCTTTCCTTATCGAAATCACATTAGGACTCTTGAAGTGGCAACGTAAAAATGAAAAGGACATCTGGACTGAGACAGTCCTAATAGAAGTCTGCCTTCCTAAATGTGTTCCCACGTATCAAAACCATATCCAGAATCAGTTTCTTCCATCATGGTGAGCAACGAACAATGTAGACATGACGTGGATTATGCCCATATGCGGTTTTTCTTGAGAGGCCACCTGGAACATACCCAAACGTGAAGACAGCTGCAGAATTTCCGGTTAGCTACGGAATGTCTGCATTCTGCAACTAGTTCCGGTCAAAATGCTTTACAATGGAAAAAATCACAAAATTTAGCAAGTCAGTCATGTAAATCATTCTAAAAGTAATTTTAACTAAATTCATTGATCAATTGGGTCTAGGATATCAATGGTCAAAGGAAAATGAGGTAAAGTAAGGTGAAAGGAAGCACAATTTTGAGGCTCAACATACCCCCACTGCTGTCTCCTTGCATGTCCTCATGCAAATTATCCTATAAATTCAGAGGCTTCTGCAAGAACATCTAATCCTCTCCTTCTCCTTTGCCTGGAAGCTAAAGATCTTCTGGGTTTTTTGATGACAAGTTTGAACCTTAGGTTGGTAAGTGCCCTGATTAGCTTCTTGTTCCTCTTCTTCAACTTGTCATTAGCCTTTTCCACTTTGTCTATATGTAGGGATAAGGTTGAGTTCATATCAGTTTTGAGCTTGACTTGATCCTTGAGAATTTCATTCTCTTTTTTGATGTGTCTATTAAGTATTTCCAACTCATACCTATCCCTTCTTAGTACATCTATTTCAGATAGTGGAGGACTAGGGGTTCTCTCTCTGCTTTCTGAAGCTCTCCTTTCCAAAGTTTCCACATAGTCATAAATTTCTTGTTGAGCAGGGTCAATTTCAGGGGTTCCTTCATTAAAATCCTCTTCAACATCTTCTTCAATGGATGTTTCTTCATCTTCTATATTAATCACCCCTGTTTGTTTGATTTGAGTTTTCCTTAGTTTTCCCTTTAATCTATGGCTTCTTCTAGGCTGAGAAGATCCCTCTCCTTTCTCCATGGCAGATTTCCTCATTACCTTTTCTTTCTTAAGTTGTCTCTTGATTTGAGTCAAATTCTCTGAGATGATTTCCTCACTACTTTCTTGGACTGTTTTGTCAATTTCAACTTTTGAGGTTCTCCATTTTCTACTTCTCCTTATAGGCTGTGGTTCCGGTGAGGGTTCTTTTGGCTCTTCAAAATGATTTCTTATCAAGAAATTGTCCCATGTATCATTTGTTTTGGCTAAATGATGTTCAATCAAAATTTTAACCAAACCATGATGATATAGAGTTGTCTCTAAAAATTGAACCCTTCTTTGAACACAGGAAGCCATCATTTTCAAACTTTGAAGCAAGAAGTAAGGTAGGTTTAAGTCTTCCCCCAGAAAATGCATTATCAGTCTAATGTGGTAGACATAAAATGTGCCATATCTACCCTCACATGTAATAAATTTTTGCAGAATAAGTAGTATGTTTCTCCATTTATTTTTCAATGCAGAACTTGGAATTCCTTTCTTAAATACAGTGACATCCATACCTGGTGATTTTAGAATTTCCTTCCAGGATTCATTGTGGAATTCTCCGTTTTTGAACCATCTCTCTCCATTTCTAAGCAACCCTATAGCTTCTGCAATGAAAACTTCAGTGACAGTGAATTTGACATCTCCCACTTCAACTTCAGTTCCTTGAAATGATCTTGCAAATGTTTTAGTGACTTCTTTGTGGAAGCCATTAAATTTCTCCAAAAATTGAAGCCATCCTATCTGTTGCAACATTTCTTTACATTGAGGATAGCCTTCTAGGTATTTTGAACCCACTGGTTCAGTTCTTACTATGAAACCCATAATTTCTTCTTCAATGTTCGGATTAACACTCTTCTACCCACAGAAACAATAACTTTCACCTTTGAATTGAAATGGCTTCAAGTTCTTAATGAAAATGGCTTCAAGCTTCGGAATGATATACCTCTGATTGATAGTGACAACAGCTTCAAACTTTGGACTAATATGCCTCTGGTTGACAATGAAAATAGTTTCAAACTTCGAGCTGATATGCCTCTTATTGACAATGAAACTTTGGATTGATATGCCTCTGGTTGACAGTGACAAATGGCTTCAAATTCCCACACTGCTATACCTCTGTCTCTTGGTGGTAAATGAATTCAAATTCACATGCTGCTATACCTCTGTCTCTTGGTAACAAATGGCTTCAAACTCTTCACTGCTATACCTCTGCGTTTATAGTGATAATGATTAATCTCTGCCCACAGTGATACTTTGTCTGCCCACGGTAACAAATGGCTTCAAATTATCACGCTGCTATACCTCTGCGTTTACCCTTTTGCTCTGCTCTCGGTGGTAAGGATATCTTTGTTTGGGGAATGAAGTGTCGACTACAGAATGGAGTGATGGAGGTAGTTACGAAATGAGGTAATGGAGTGAGGTGGAGGAAGCGAATTAATGATTGAAAAGACGGCGGAGATTTTTACAATGGAAAAGAAAATCATCATTGAATGATTTTGTTGGGTGACGTGAAGAATTCAAACACTTCGACCATTTGAACCGCTTAAATGATGTTGGGCATGAAATTTGAAATGAGAGATTTAATCCAAAGTTTGTGGAGGGTTTATTGGTCATGATCAATAAAAATAATTAAAACAACCTTTTCGAACAATTCATAACTAAAACTATGCTAAACTTTATGAAATGCCATTATAATCTAAACTTGTTACCTCTGCTTTTCATTTGATTTTTGTAGTCTTTGTCTTCTTTGTTCTTCTTTGAAAGAGTCTTCATAATTCTTCTTGATGCTTCTTATTCATGGATATTCTGGATCATTTTGTTGCAATTCTAATGTCTGTTGGTTGGTGCCTTCAGGATTTGTAGCTGTAGAATGACTGTCTGGCTGCAGAAAGGCTGATCAGCTGCAGAATGTCTGTTGAGCTACAGAATGTACCTGTAGAGTATTTTAATCATGGAATGGAGTGTTTTTGGATATAGGTGAAATGTTATATGATATGAAAGGAGATGGATGATGTGTTATGATATGTATGAAGTGGATGATGAAATGAAATGGATTCAGTTTATGAAATGGAGTGGAAGAACATAAGAACTGCCCTGCAATCCATGACATGTTTTATTCATTTACAACAAGACATCAAACTTTAAATTTTGACATGAAAATGAGATGGATGGAGTATGGAATGGAATGAATGAAATATGGCATGAAGTAGAGTATGAATGAATGAAATAGAATATGGATGGATAAGTGAATGAAGTGAAATGAAATGAGATGGATCATAAGCACTATGGATCTGAACTTATGATTTTGTAACAGCTGCTTGCAAAAACAAAATGGGAAAAGTTAGAGTGTCAGAGAGACTCTGATTTTCACCCTATATTTTCTGTATAAACATGCCAATCTATGATTGGTTTTCATGTTTATACCTATTATTATTTTATTTTATTTTTCAAAGAGAAATACTTCAGAAAATTTAATCAAGTTGATGAAGAAGAAGAATTCTTCTTCATTAACTTCACATCACTGCTTTCTTGGAACTTCTTGACAAATTCTTCTCTTGAGAGTGGTTTGTGATACAGCTTCAATCTATGACCATTCAGAAGAAAAGTGATCTCTTCTTCATCTATAGTTCTGATTTTCACTACCCCATTATCAAAAATTTCAACAATTTCATATGGCCCAAGCCAATGTGTCTGAAATTTCCCTTGAAAATCCTTGAATTTTGAATCAAACAAGAGAGCCCAGTCACCTTCTTTGAATTTCTTCTCTTTGATGTACTTGTCATGCCATCTAGCCCTTTGCTGTTGGACTAGACTTTTTTTCTGAACTGCATCTTGTCTGATCTCATCCAATTCATTGATTTGCTCCAGTCTATGCTTTTGTGCCTCCGTTAAATCAAGTCCTAGCTGAAATGCCATTTTGAAAGTTTGAATCTGGAACTCTATGGCAAAAAAACTTGCTTTCCATAAACAAGTTCATAAGGAGTATGGCCTATTGTGTTTCTCCATGTAGTTCTATAGGCCCACAAGGCTTCAGGAAGCCTATCTACCCAATCTCTTCTATGTAAATGGACAGTCTTTGTTAGGATTCCTTCAATGACCTTATTAGTAGATTCCACTTGACCATTTGCTTGTGGATGATAAGGAGTAGATTTTCTATGTCTGATTTTGTACTTCTCCATCATTTGCTCCACTAGCCTTGATATAAATTGAGCTCCTTGATCTGTAACAATTTCCCTTGGGACACCAAAATGAGTAAAAATATCCTCAAAAAGAAAAGTAACTATAGATGCTTCATTAGCAACAAGTAATGGTTTAGCTTCTACCCATTTAGTAACATAATCAGTGCAAACTAATATATATTTCTTTTGTCTTGATGGAGGACTAATAGGTCCTACAAAATCCAAAGCCCATTTTTCAAAAGGTTCAATATGTACCTGAGGTTGTAATGGCATCTCACCCGAAGGAGAAGGTTTCCCTACCCTTTGGCAACTGTCACACCTTTTGACATACTCTTTAGCATCTTTAAACAAGGATGGCCAATAATATCCTAAATTAAGGATCTTATAGGCTGTCCTCTTATCCGCAAAGTGTCCGCCACAAGGTTCATCATGACATGCTTTGAGAATCTCAGGCATCTCATCTTCACGAACACACCTTCTAATGATCAAATATGGACCTGTCTTGTACAACTCATTAGCAACCCATGAATATTTTGCACTATCACAAATGATTTTTCTTTTATCCCTTGCATTCATAATTGAAGGAAATTTTCCCGAAACTAAATAATTAGCAATATCAGCAAACCATGGAGTTTGAGTAGAGATTGCAAAAAGATATTCATCAGGAAATTGATCTTCAACTGGAGTGTCATCTTTGATATTTTGGAGTCTAGATAGGAAATCAGCTACTGTGTTTTGTTTTCCATGCCTATCTAGAATAGTAATGTTGAATTCTTGTAAGAGTAACAACCATCTTATCACTCTGCCATTAGTGATTGATTTGTTCATTAAATATCTAATTGCAGAATGATCAGTGTGAACAAAAGTTTCATAGCCTGTTATATAGTGTATAAATTTGTTTATGGCATGAACAACAGCTAAAAACTCTTTTTCAGTTACAGTATAGTTTAACTCTGCAGGAGTCAAATTTTTACTGATATAATAGATGGCATAAGGAATTAAATCTTTTTGTCCCAATACTGCTCCTAGAGCTGTATCGGAAGCATCTGTCGAGATGTGAAAAGGTAACTTCCAGTTAGGTCCCCTTAATATAGGTGCTTCAGAAATTTTGGTTTTCAGGGTTTCAAAAGCTAACTGGCAATCAGAAGTCCACTTGAATTCACAATCTTTAGTGAGTAATTTGAAGAGTGGAGATGCTATCTTGGTAAAGTTTTCTATAAATCTTCGATAATACCCTGTAAATCCTAGAAAACTTCTAACATATCTTTGAAAACTTGGAATGGATAGGTTAGAAATGACTTCAACTTTTGACTCATCAACTCTAATCCCATCCCCTGAAATATGGTGCCCTAAAACAATACCTTCAGTAAACATCATAAAACATTTTTCATGACTAAGTGAAAGGTTTGTTTCTTGACATATTTTTAAGACTTTTTCCAAGTTTTCTAAAGCCTCTTCAAATGTGTTCCCGTAAACTGTGAAATCATCCATGTACACCTCTACACAGTCATGTATTAGATCTGAAAAAATTCCTAATACTGCCCTTTGGAATGTTGCAGGTGCATTGCATAATCCAAATGGCAATACTCAGTAAGCATAGGTACCCCAAGGACAGGTAAATGTGGTTTTGTCTTGATCTTCAAGTGCTACTTGGATTTGATTGTAACCACTAAACCCATCTAGGAATGAGAAGTACTTTTTGCCAGCTAATGTATCTAATACTTGATCTATGAAAGGTAAGGAAAAATGGTCTTTAAGAGTAGCTTTATTTAGTTCTCGGTAGTCAACACACACCCTCCATTTTCCATTTTTCTTTGGCACAATTACCAAAGGAGAAACCCACTGACTATCTGAAATAGGATAGATAAAATTAACATTTAACAATTTTTTCAATTCTTTTTTAACAATTTCCCTAATATTTGGATTCATCCGTCTTTGAGGTTGTCTGATTGGTTTGCAATTTGCCTCTATATAGATGTGATGAGTACAAGTATTGGGGCTTATCCCTTTCATGTCAGTTTATTCCCATGCATATGCAGAAGAATGTCTCTGTAATACTTTGATTAACTCTTCTTGTTGATATTTTTCTAGGTTCTTATTTATGTTCAAAGCTTTGCCTGGAAAAATCTCACTTGTAGAGCTGCCAAATTTATCCATAGAATGAAGAGACATCTGCCTAGATGAAAAAAATTCAATATTGGATCCCTCCTGAAATGATTCATATTTATGTTCTGGAGAGGATTCAAAGTTTTCTAGAGTATTCAGAATTTGATTATCTTCACTAATTTCTGAAATTGTGAAGAGTGGTTGTAAATATTCTTCATCCTCTATCCATTGAGTGTCATCTAGATCCGTAATTGTCCTAGCTGGAGGATATAAAGTGAATTTCTTTGTTGAACTACCATCAGAAATATACATATCACCGGACCTACAACTAATAAAAGCATCAGCTGTAGCCAACCAAGGTCTTCCTAGTATAACAAGATGGCCTCCTAGATTATTCTTGGGAGTTAGGATCATGAAATCCACAGGGTATTCCCAAGAATCTAGGGACACTGGAATGTCTTCTATTACCCCATCTGGTTTGATCACAGATCTATCTGCTAATTGTAATAGTGTGGGTGTAAAGAGAAGATTAGGAAGTTTCAGTTTGTCCATGATATTTATTGCTGCTCCTAAATCAATGAGTGTGTTTTGAATTTCAATTCCATTTATGTGAATTTTGACAACTGGATTTCCTGGGTCAAGATACTTTGGAATAGAAATCTTGCCCATCATAATGTCTGCTATTTGTCCTACCAGTTGAATTTTCTTTGTTTCTCTTATTCTTTTTCTTGTTGTCTTCATACTCAACTCCTTTATTGTTTTGGCTAAAATTGGGATTTCTTTGATGGCTTGTAATAATGGAATTTTAATGCAAACATTTCTTAGCTCATCTAAGAAATCATAATTAGGCACCATGATTTGTTTTTCTACACCTCTATCAATTTGTAATCTTTCCGGAAAAGGAGGTATAGAAGTAGATGTAGATGGTTGCTCTAATATAGGAGTTGGATTTATTGAATCTTTTTGTTTTAGTTTTTCAGTGTTTGAGTCTTGAAAGGATGTGTCTTCCTCAAGACTTTTATTCACCCGTAGGGAGTCTTCCTCAGAATTATCTTGTTCTTGTATGATCACAGAAGGTTTCCTCTTTTCAAGTATTCTTCCAGACCTCAGTTGAACATCACTAATGTCTAAAGGAGTAATTAAATAAGTTGGAAATTGTTGGCCTTCTATCATGTATGTATTATGAGGGTTCTTATTATTGGGTTTTGGTATGGGTTGAGCAGGCAATTGATTTGATTTTTGAGGGAATGGTAATGAAAGTGGTTGATTTTGATGTGGTTGGTTTTGATGATGTTGTTGAAAATTTTGTTGAAAATTTTGTTGAAGATTTTGAGGAAAATTTTGTTGAGGATTTTGAGGATAAAAATGTGGGTATGGTGGATAGGATGGTGGATACTGATAGTATGGAGAGTATCTTCCATAGGGACTTTGTGTTCCTTGTGCCCAGGACTGAGATTGATTTTGAAATTGGGGCCAAGGTTTCTGCCAAGAATTCCAAGGTGGAGGTTGATTATACATTTGATCATGGAATCCTTGTGTTTGAGGTCCCTGCCAAGGTCTTCTAGATACAAAATTGAGAGACTCTGTGGAATCTGTAGGAGTTTCCTCCTGAAAGACAGCTTTGAGACCAGGAAGAGAAGGACAATTCTTGGTCTCATGTTTCTCAGAACAAATGACACAAGTTTCTACAACTTTTACATCCAAAGGACACTCTCTCAAGGCATGTTTCTTTCTACATTTGGGACAAAAGATTGCCAAGGCATCAGATTCAGCCTTTTGCTTGTTTTGTATCTTGAGGGTGTCTATTTGTTCACTAAGACTCCCTAAGATGTTAGATTTAAAATCATCAAGCATGTGACCTATTTCTGATCTACTTACTGTCCCAAAAGCAGACTTACTTTCCCTTGCAAGAGCAGGATCTCTTGGACCTTTGATAGTTTTATATTTCCCTCTTGAAAGGTTGATACATAACTCAGATATTTCAGGTAATGTGAGTTGTGATATATCCCCTTTTCCCATCATGTTAAGGATATCCAACCATTCATCCCTAATTGTTTTCAAAAAAAGAGCTTTTAAGGTGTCTTGATCTAGGTTTTCCATTTTTGCTCTTTTGATATTGTAATTAAATCTCTCCAACAAATCTTCCAAATTTTCATCTTCTTTTTGTAACATCTTGAACACTTATTCCTTATGATTAACCGACATACAATAATCCAAACATCTCTTTAGAAATGCTTGTTTCATGTCTTCCCATGTTCTAATAGAACTGTTGATCAGACTCATAAACCACTTCAATGCTGCTCCCTTCAAAGTTGAAGGAAATAATTTCAATTTTTGAGCATCTTGTAAGTAGTCATAAGTTCTACAAAGCACTTCAAATTCAAATAAGAAGGTTTCAGGATCTTCAGTTTTGAGTCCATAGAAGTTTGGAAGGACAGAGGGTGAAATATTTTTCATGGTTGTATTGGTTTCTTCATCAATTATAGGGAACCCAAAAGAGCTTCCTATTCTACCTCTTCCTCCATCTGCACCTCTGCCTCCTTCTCCTCTACCTCTACCTCTACCTCCAAATAATGTGTGCTCTCCATTAAAAACCCCTCCTCCTCCTTCTTCTGCCATGGTTGACTCTCCTGTGGAAGTGGAAAGATTTATGTCCCTACCAGGAGTCTTTAGATTTTTTTCTATGGCAAGTTCAGTGGATGAAGTGGAAGGTTTCTCTAATGGGATATCTTATTTCAGGTCTTCTAGAAGTCCAGGATCAATAAATGATGGAAGATGGGTTTGAGTTGAAGGTGTACTAGCTCTGGATCTAGATGAAACAAGTGGTGTTCTAGAAATCAAACTTCTGCCTCTACTGCTTATAAATCTTCCCCTTGAATCTCTCTCCCTACGCATAAAGTTGTTTTTGGATGCTAAGAAACAAAGGTTACCTAGTTTTCACTTCCCCGGCAACGACACCAAAATGTTTGGTCTCAATCTAGTCTCCTAAATTGAGCTCATTTAATTGTCAACCAGGGTTGGTAAACTGCTGAAGTGAAGTGTACTGTATGTACCTAGGTGTTTGTTTCTTAATGCGTTGTATGTAGTGTTTTGTGATGTTTTTGGTCTTTTGTAATGATTTATGATGTTTTTGGTCTTTTGGTGGTTTTATGTTCACAAGAAAGATGACTAGAAAGCTAATGGAAAGGAGCTGGTGATTAAAAATAGAGTGAAGCCTAATTGGTTGATGAAAAATGTCAAATGCAATTGCAAACACTGAAGCAGAATCAAATCTAAACTATGACTAAGCAGAAATAAAGCTTGATAATGAATTTTAAACAAGTGATTCAAAACACAAACAAAACTTGTCAAATTCTTTCATCAAAGGCATTTGAGAGAGCTTGAGACATGATCAACTAAGTATGCAAGTATTCCTAACTAAACAGTTTAAACAACTAACTTATAATGATGCAACATTATATCCTTGATTATAGATTTGCTGAAGCATAATTGGAGTGAAACATTGATACCATCATAAGATCTTCTAATCTAAGTCTAATTCTTAACTCTATTCTGCAACTCAGTTTTATAGCACTACACTTCTCTCAAAGGTTATAGATTTTTGAAATAGTCTTTTGAGGAAATGTTTGTTTGTGAGATGATAAGGAAGTTGCAGAAGTACTTCAGGCCTTAAAATGATATTGTCTTCTGTTCATATGTTTATGAATCAATTATAGATTTTAGAACAATAAGAGGTTTGTGAATAATGAAGGCTAATCTAATATGCAGTAAATGACAACTGAATATGGAGTGCAAATGCAATGAGTTGAACTACAACTGAACCTAAAATGTCACTAGCCTAAAACAGTGCTGAACTACAAGTCATTATCAAACTTAAAACAAAATAACTGAGCATGAATTAAGTGCAATTAAACTCCGGAGTATCCTAACTATGCTATGCAAACGTAAAGACTAAAAGCAAGGAAAAACTAAGATATCATAGCCATCTCCCACTCATCATTATGATATTTTGGACAAGCGTTTAAGAGCAAGAACAACTATGGTACTTAGTGAAAACACACAACTAAAACGTTCAAGATCACAATCATGCTTAAGACAGTATAAATATTTCTTGGAAGAGTTTCTTCTTGTGGAAGAGTGCTTAGCATAAGTATAACTGTGATAGTGAATAAAAGAGATTACAATTAAATCCTACAATACTATAGCCAATTCCCATTCATCATTATAATCTTCTGGAAGAGCTTCTTCTTTTGGAAGAGTTTTTAGAATGAGTATAACTACAGTAGCTAATGAAAGCAACTACGAACTCAACTTCAAAAACGTAAAGGCAGCTAGAATACTTATCTAAATTACGCAAATAAGTCTGTGCAAGAGGCAGGGGCCCTCTACCACCTGACGGAATCTAACTCCAAATCAAATCAACGCTTTCAAAACAACACTGTCTGCTTCATTAAAAGTGAAATAACTTGAACAGAGCTCTCTGCGTCTTCATAAATGTACCACAGAATCTAAGAAAAATCTAGAACAAAATCTAGCCTAGCTCTCGGTTTCCCAAGTGTTTATATAACAAATATACATAACAAGACTTGCAACAATTCCAGGGGCATTGTCTTTCCTTATCGAAATCACATTAGGACTCTTGAAGTGGCAACGTAAAAATGAAAAGGACATCTGGACTGAGACAGTCCTAATAGAAGTCTGCCTTCCTAAATGTGTTCCCACGTATCAAAACCATATCCAGAATCCGTTTCTTCCTTCATGGTGAGCAACGAACAATGTAGACATGACGTGGCTTATGCCCATATGCGGTTTTTCTTGAGAGGCCACCTGGAACATACCCAAACGTGAAGACAGCTGCATAATTGCCGGTTAGCTACGGAATGTCTGCATTATGCAGCTAGTTTCGGTCAAAATGCTTTACAATGGCAAAAATCACAAAATTTAGCAAGTCAGTCATGTAAATCATTCTAAAAGTAATTTTAACTAAATTCATTGATCAATTGGGTCTATGATATCAATGGTCAAAGGAAAATGAGGTAAAGTAAGGTGAAAGGAAGCACAATTTTGAGGCTCACCATAGACTAGGAAGGGTATTGTAAGAAGGACTGGTGAATTGATGAATAAGAAAGGTTGATAGAGAATTGAATCTATGTGTATTGTTTGTGTGAATCATTGGTAATTACTGCATTATGTGCATTCTCTATTCAAGCTGCAAAAGATATGTGTAAGTGTGTTTTCTGTATCTGGATCTGTCTATTATGTTTTATTGTGCTACTGTCATAAAAGTATATAATTATAGATCTAGCGCACGTGGATGAAAATAGAGACCTATTGACCCTGCACAAAAAGAGGCGATCTAGGTATCACAGGACCAAACGTAGCTCTTCTTGCCTTACCTATCCTTTCTCAGGGTGCGGAAACTTGGTTCCAGCACCCACCCATACTACTTCGAGTGAGACTTTGACCTGCGCAAGTAGGTCACTGCCGAAAGGGCCAGTAGTATAGGGGTCTGTTGGCAAATCTTGAACTCCGAACCTGGGTCAGGACCCCTAGAACCAAAAAATGGTTCCGTTGTCGGGACTTGAAGCATTTTGAGAATGGGATGGGGTAGGGACGAGCGATTAAAGTGAATGAGTGCCACTCTGGATGAAGTACAACGCGGAGCGGTAGGTACTATCGAATCAATCAATAAGGGGATCATTCTATCTATAGCCTGCTGAAAAGAGCAGCTATGCAAGGCCCGCTAGTTACCCCTACGTCAGATCCACAAAAGGATAAGCCCTCAACTGAAACTCCGCTAGAAGGAGACATGGCAGCACACTTGAAATTACCTACCTTTAAAGGCACAGCCGATGAGGACATGGATCATTTTTGGTTTGTGGTAGACTCAGTATGGATTGTGCAGGGTGTGGTAAGAGATACTGTGAAGCGAGAATAGTTTTCCTTAGCCTTCTAAGAAAGAGCCCTGGACTGGTTTATGCGGTACATATCTCAAAATGGGAGCACATCTATTCAAGATATTAAGGACGCCTTGAAACAATAGTTCTGAAAACCTAAATCCTACTCTCAGATTGTAGCAGATGTGAAAGATTTCAAGCAAGGAGTGACTGAGTCCATCTAGGAAGCTGATCAAAGGCTAAAAAAAGCAATCAGAGAAGGAGGATTTAAGTATAACGACAAACAACAACCAAATGGTTCATTGCTATGCTGCTACCTCACTTGCGTATACTGATGGGCCACCAAACCTTCAAGTCGCAAGAAAAAGCCTTGGAGGCCGCCATGAAACTAGAGGTCATGCCCAAAGACGACACTTTGGGAGGAGTATAGTAGATTCAAGAACAACTTGGAGCTATGCATAGGGAAATTCAGAAACTACGAAAGGAACAGGGAAATGAAGCTCGCGTAGATCTATGGTGCATACGATGTCAGTTGTCTGGCCATACGAAGGATCAGTGCCCTCTATTGGCAGATTACATGCAGGTAGGAGGACCTAGTCCAGTACGCCTGGGAGCAAGTGGGGAACCTATATTGTCACGAACAGGTGCGAGCGGAACTGCACTGTGGTGCGATGACTTCTGTGTCGCAAGGTTGCATGATATGAACCATTTCCCTAGGCTAGGTGCATATGTCCCAGAACTAAAGCAACAATGGTGTAGGTTCTGCCAGTCAGTAGGACACGATGAGCAGAACTGTCGCACTTATGACTTAATGATAGATTGTGGGAACTTGTATAGGTTACAATCAGACTCTGCATTGCTAAGAACTTCTGTGAGCTTCGGAGGCTCCCCAGCAAGGGGCAAAGGGGGTCGGGGAGGAAGTGCAAGACGAGGACGTGGGAATTTAATATATTATAACTATGGGGAGCTAGGACACTTCACCAGGGACTGCCCAAATCCCACTAGGAAATCGTGAAAATATTTTAGACAGCTATACCACGTAGTTTAAGATTGCCCAATTTTAATAGCCAAGATGTAGGAAAAAAAACCCACTCCTATGCAGAATGTGCAAAGAGCTAAATCCAAGCTGAGAAATATAGACCCAAGTGTAAAATTCATAACACGCAGCGAGATGGTCACCCAGGGAGCAAAGGAAGTGTCGGACAGGGGTCCTACGACCTCTCAGGAAGGATCAAACATCAGCAAGGGAAAAGAAACTATAGCAGCTACTGCGCAGATGCCGACACACCTCAAGATAGAGGAAGGGGTTGAGCCCTTTTTGTAGGCATGTCTGAAGCTGCTAATTAACCCACAGGCTATAGAGAACCTTCAAGCATTAATGCATAGCTACACAGCTCGACCTGATCCGATTCCTAGGACCAAGTATTTACATAAGATATACAGATATAAAAAACACACCGGAAGAGAGATGCGGTTGACTGCACAGATTGGTGAGTATGAGATGGATCAAGTTATTTTAGATCTTGGATCAGATGCGAATGTATTACCAAATCAGACCTAGCAATGAATGGGAGAGCCTAAATTAGAATGGTCCACCATCCAGCTGTGCATGGAAAATAAAAAAAAGATCATCCCTCTAGGAAGGCTGCCAAAAGTCATGGTAGATATCGCAGGAGTAAAAGTCCTGGCTGACTTTGAAGTAATAGAAATCGTGGAAGGTGTGGATCCCTACCCTACTCTCCTAGGACTAGATTGGGCTATAGAAATGGGAGGTGTCATCAATCTCAAAAAGTGCAGCATGGTGTCTGAAAATAATGGTACGCATGTAATAGTACCATTAGATCCCGCAGAAGGTGCACAGTACACAGATCCAGCACGCGACGAGGAAGAATTAGATCACATTTATAAATTGTCTACGCAGGGCGAAGACTAGATTAACCCCACGGTGGAAGGAGTACCCTGCTAGGAAAAGGACAGTTAATGCTTTTCCGATTGTAATGGGGAACTGGAGAACTGACAAGGCTGGTTGCATGAGGTTTCAGCACTGCGATGTCTTCGGGTCACAAGGAACTTCCACTGCATCTCTGCTGAGGTAAGAGACCTACCCTACCTTGAGGATGCAGGTGACATTAAGGAGTTTTTATGTGCATTCAAAGCCGAAGTTCCCAAGGAACACAGGCTAGGGGCACTTCCGCTCGCCTTGCACGGAGCGTCTGCGCGTTGGTGGGATACGCATGGGCCGGTATTCCACACTTGGGAGGAATGTCAGGTTAATATGATCCTGCGCTTTGGAGCCCTGACTGGAAGACGGATCCAGAGGTTCCTTGGGTCAGAGGAACCACACAGATCTCTGCTGACATGGAAAACACAATGGTGTGATAGGACCCCAAATGCACAAGCTCACCTG
The DNA here is from genome assembly GCA_034641835.2 of Pinus albicaulis. NCBI lineage: Eukaryota > Viridiplantae > Streptophyta > Pinopsida > Pinales > Pinaceae > Pinus > Pinus albicaulis. The sequence continues at coordinate 1,078,254,294 of CM076582.1, read as the reverse complement.
GTTATCCATGACCTAGGCTTGCGTCTGACGGTGTGGCCTTTGGATATGGAGTTGCGCCAATACACGCACAATTGGGAAAATTTGCAGGCTAGAGGCTATGTGAACATTCAAGGTGGTAGATAGCACAAGGATGCTCGACACTGCTCTACCATACACGAATGTCGTGACCGAGGGAAAAACACTCCTGTCAAGAGGTACGGTGGCTAAGTTGCTGGGGTGTTACCTGGGCCGCATTACAAATCACCTGACACCGGCTTTAATTCAGGGTACGCAAGCAGCGCGCAGACGTCATCTAAAATCTATAAACCCATGGGAAAGCCCTCGGGTACGAATAATGACTGTCAAACTGCTGCACTTTGGTGAGAAGGGCACCTTGTCGTTAACGAAAATGGGCAGTTGGCCATCAATACAACAATTTATGGTGATTTTGTTTTGGACAGTCGATGGTAAGTTTCAAGAAAGGAGTGCTCTACCATTGGATAGCCTCGAACAGTATAAGGTCTACAAGATAGCCTTGCTCAGGGCTCCATATGGTCTCTAAACCCTACGTCTGTTATTCTCCTGCTTGCTTATTAGGGTCTGTAACGTCTTCTGGGGAGCCTGTCCTTTTTTTAATATGGCAGTTCCCAATCCCCCGAATACTTCGGCCCCTACCAGTTTAGCACCTGCATACTTCGTGTGGCGAGGGTCTAGGGATGCCAAGATTGATGAAATGATTGGCTTCTGGCTCCCTACAAGGGAAATTAACTTGGAACCTAGCGTAGAAAGGCACCACAGCTGCACGACGGGAACGATCGCAAGGCCCAGCCTAATGGACTCAGATGATACCACGAAGGATGGTATGCAATTGCCACGGTTCGCCACCAACACTGTCACAGTCAAGTCGTAGCTAGTCCTATGCAAGGAAGGAATGAAGCAATATAGGGATATGTTGTGACTTCTCCGTAGTCCCAGATTACCGACCAGCGAAAGCCATATTTGTTCGCTCCCTCTCACTGTCCTTGTTCATGACCATGCCCCAACAGCTACGGACCTACAAATAGATTTGGCATAGCTATCCCAAGAGGAATTACGAATTTTATACACTGTTGTGTTGCGAGAGATCCGTAACCGTGACCGGACTGCACGACAGCAGCGAGAAATAAACCCGGAAGTTCAAGCACAACGAGTTGCATTGATCGTGGAAGTAACGAATATGATTAAGGAGTAGCTTACTCGGGGCACTCAGTTGGCTGAGGCGAATATGCAGCTCTAGACAGCGGTCTGGTTCCACCCCATGCTTTAGCGTGTCTAGGAATAATTACGACAGACGGAAGCTTCTTTTGATCAGGTCAGAGCTACCTTTCCCTCCTGTGCCTCTGCGCAACGCCTAGCCTTTATGGACATGATTGCAAATCTCTGCCACACCAAGCATGTCATCAAGAAAATATTGAAACCATGGGGCGATACTACCCTCCAGATCTCCTAGGATGCTCATACCACCATCGCGCGCCTCCACCGGCGATTAGAGTAGGTTACCATAGCTCCAGAAGACCATGCCTCCCTGAAGCTTGTCAGTATTGCACAACAAGATGCTGCCCAAAGTCAGGAAGTGCTCCCTCTGCTCATCATCGCTCTCGATACCTTGCGTGCGCAAATCGAGGCCGCACCACCACAGTGACTCGGGATGAGTCACAAGATTGTGTTGAGGGAATTTTGGAACAGGGTCTCCTACGAGCTGCGAAACTAGTCCAATTTTGAATACTTTTGATTAGATTTAGTCTAGCTCAGGGGTTTTGGGGTGGGTCAAAGCCCCAAAAGCATTGTAATGGGTAAAAGGGTAAACCAGGGGTCCGAAAACCATGGTTTGCATACCATAGGAAAGTATAGGCTAGATTATTATAAATAGAGGAACATTTTGTATTGTAAGGGAGAGAAAATGAAGAGCTATTGATGCGAACTGTGATTTAAGATATCTGTTTGGGTGTTTTGGTTTTGGGGGAACGGATTCCTACTGGATGTGTGCGCGGAGATCCAGAGTCCAGCTGTGTGCGGACCCTGCTGCTGTGTGCACAGGCTAGGAAGGGTATTGTAAGAAGGACTGATGAATTGATGAATAAGAAAGGTTGATAGAGAACTAAATCTATGTGTATTGTTTGTGTGAATCACTGGCAATTACTGCATTATGCGCATTCTGTATTCAAGCTGCGAAAGATATGTGTAAGTGTGTTTTCAGTATCTGGACCTGTTTGTTCTGTTTTATTGTGCTACTATCATAAAAGTATACAATTATAGATGTAGCACACGTGGATGAAAATAGAGAGCTATTGACACTGCGCAGAAAGAGGCAATATGGGTATCACAGGACCAAATGCAACTCTGCTTGCCTTACCTATCCTTTCTCAGGGTGCAGAAAACTGGTTCCAGCACCCACCCATACTACTTCGGGTGAGACTTTGACCTGCGCAAGCAAGTCACTACCGAAAGGGCCAGTAGTATAGGGGTTTGTTGGCAAATCTTGAACTCCAAACCTGGGTCAGGACCGCTGGAGCCAACAGTTTAGATGCATGGATCAAACAAGCTCTAATTTCAGTCGAGTACTATACACTAATTCTTACATGTACATAGTCTCAACATCTCCACGGTCTCGGCATACATGTATATGAGGTAATGTTACACAGTCATCCTAAACACAGTTTCGACATACATACATCCCCACAGTTCAGAATAAATCTAAGATTCTCGATGGTATATAGGTTTGAAAAAGGAAGCGTAACTCGGATACCACGGTTTCAGGTATATACATATATCAATGATTTTCGGATGAGAAAATTGCAGTGATTACAAGTGACATTCTCGGTATTAGAATCCTGTAATTCACGGTATCACAAGGTGATTGATTATTTTAGATTAGATCATTTTTATTGAAAATAATATTCCATGGCTGTCATTTATTTCCAAGAAGGATCTGCTTGTTAAAAAGGGCAAATAATTCTTATTCTAAGGTTTTGGAAACCCCATTATAGGATAAAAGTGCTCTATGGAATTGAACCTTTAGAACTTATCCTAATTCCATCTACCATATGAGCCAACTATACCAAATCCATAGTTTAGTGCTTAGAAAACCTTTTAACCTCAAAACCTAAAACCTTACTGCACTATCATATTACATTATGGACCTCGCCTTTTTGCATTTCGGCATATCAGAGATGACCCTCACCACATTCCTTCATTGTTTCTTCGTACTGCCGATATAGTGGGACCCTTCCAGCCACATCCACCTGCCAAATCCCGCTCCACCAACTCATACCACGCTGATCTCTTGCCACCTCCCATTTCACCTCCGACCCCACCATCCACTCATATCCCACTAACTATCCCACACCTTTCCGCCATCTCCGCTCCCCATCTCCACGTCCGACGATCTTCAACACTTTTCAGCCCCCCCTGACTATCCGAACTTTAACCATGGGGTGGGGGGTCCAAAATGGGCAGTATCCATTACCGTCATTTCCATTACATGTTAGCTGCCCATATTTTCGCACCCCCCTATCCTATTCCGCCTACCACTTCACTACTCCCCCCCCTGTTTTCCCTCCACTCTGATACCACTCCCACCACCATTTCTCCATGTTGACAAACCATCCACCAATCTTTTGCTCTGCATCAACCTACAGACTCCTGCCACCGTTACTCCACGTTGAAAAACCTCACCCTTTCGCTGCCCTACCACATCGACTCCTGCCACCACTGTCCCACCGACTCCTACCATTGTGATTTCTCCACGTAGCCGTTCCACACCAATCCTATCCAAAGGGTTTATTGAATCATTTTTTTATGTTTTAAAAGGAAGTAGTGGGTTTTCTATTTCAAACTCTGCTGCAACAGTGACCGACGCAGTAAAGACAGAGTTAGAAATAGAATGGCCATCATGATAGCCAACCATTAGGGGAATTTTGAGGTCTAAAATGGACCTCCTAAGGAAATTATAAAATAAGATTTGATTACATCATCAGATTTTGGAGGGAAAAAAGAAAAAACTACTTTTTCAACTTATCTCCAAAATTTTTTACTCAAATTTCAAGCGGGAGTATCATTGGATGCAAAATTTAATTCCTTGTCCAAGGAGTACCCATGTTTCATACTTTTGATGGATCCTATTACACGAAAAATGAGAAATACATGAAAAACGTGATTGCAATCACATTTTTTCATGTATTTCTCATTTTTTGTGTAGCATGGTCCATCAAAAGTATGCAACATGGGTACTCCTTGGATGAGGAATTAAATTTTGCATCCAACAAGTACTCCTGCACGAGATTTGAGTAAAAAATTTGGGAGATAAGTTGAAAATATGAGTTGAAAAAGTAGTTTTATTATTTTATTATTTTTTAATATTTTTACCCTTTTACTTAAAAATTGGTGAAACATCCCCCATGATTGACATCATCATCTTGAATCCTATTGGTTCTTATAAAGTTTATTTTGGTTGTACATTTTTCTTAAGAGGCCCATTTTAGATCTCAAAATTCCCCTAATGACAACAATTAGATCAGATCATCCAGCAACCATTTTTCACCAAATCAAGGCCAAATTTCAATGTTGTTTTATTATTGCCTCTTCGGAATCCGACTAGACAGATTCTGATCACTCTGCAATTAGTAAGGGACTGCTAAAGTAAATACAACCATTGTTTGGCCAGATTTATCTTGTCACTGCTTGCATGGTTCCACTTGTCAAATTTTGGCTTGAATGTAATTAATGATGATCTTTGAAGAAGATAGAGTAACTGAATTAAGTTTTAATTAAATACTGCATGCATTGGCAGGATGATGGGGAGACCTGAAGGGAAAAACATTGTAAAAGGCTCATCTGGTTGTAAACACTCTTTTTTGAATGAAAGGAAGGACATTGATGTTTCTAGATTCTTGTGTTATGTTTTAATGGTGATGTACTTCTTCATGCTATCTTCTTTCCTTTATTCCGCCATGGCTTTATTTATTTACTATGTATAAGAAATTTTTGTTCAGGATTTGTCACTAGGCACCCTGCACAGTCTTGAAACAGTATCTATGTTTTCCTATGAAATTTGAATGTAGAATTCAAATAAAGTCTGCTCTGAATTCCCATTGAACCTTAATCTCTCCTCCTTTTCCATTTCAAAAACTGTAGAGATCCATTAACATGACTATCTTGCCTAGTTACACATGATTTCAGTAGTTCATCCTGTTAGGTCTCCGTAGTTTGCAAGATTGGAAAGTACAAACGCTACAAAGCCTACATCAAAACCACTTTGGAATCTAAGGATCTAGCCATCCTAGATTCAGAGAGGGATATCTCTATATATGTGTTTTCAAAGATATGATCTTTAAGGCTTATAATATGATATTAGGCTAGTTATGAAGTACAAGGGTTTTGTTTATTTTGGTTAGGATGAACCTCATCAAAATAAAGGAAGTCTTATGAGGGGTAAAGATGTAAGTAGGTTGAAAAATGGTTCAGCTGATAAGATAAGCAAGAAACAGCTTCAATCCATTGGGCTATGGAGTCATAATAGGATTTAATTAGACAGCAAGGTTCAAGAGTGGTCCATGGGACAAGTCATCTATGTCAAAGGATCTCTTTAAGTTGATTTTATGGAACGAAATAGTACTAATGTTGTGAAAGAAACAAACACACAAGAAAAACAAAGGGAAGCCTAAGATCAGGTAAGTTCTTCTAAACTAGCCTGATTTTGACATGCACTTAATGGAAAGACACAAAAGTAACGTAAGATCAGGTAAGTACTTTTAAACTAGCCTGCTTTTGATATACTTTCAAGAGAAAATGTTTAAAAACAAAGAATAGCTTAAGATCAAGTAAAGACTTTTAACTTAACCTACTTTCAGCATATTCTCAAAGGAAAACATTCATGATAAACATAAAAATTAGTCTAAGATTAGGTAAGAACTTTTAAACTAGCCTACTTTCAACGTACTCTTGAGGGAGCTTTTCAAAGCAACTGTTGGAGATAAACTAGAGGACAGGGCTAACCATAAACTTCTCTAGCTCAACTTTAATAAGCAGACTTTTCAAGAACATTCAAAGACAATATCTCAAGTTGTACTCAGGAAACATGGGCTTACCAACACTTCACTGGCTATAATCTATTGAATTACCTTCAAGACAAATTTAGAAGAAAACATAAAGGATAAAGATTTATCAGTGAGATTTCGGGTACTTTCATAAGTAAATCCTAATCTATATTTGTTGTTATTTATCACGGAAAAGTGGACATAATGAAAACATAAAGAAAATAAAAATTACAATGAGAAACACATCACCATTGACATAGACCATGATCCCATAAATCATCTATTGTATTTGATGTTCAAACTAGTTACAATCTTTAAGTCCAGTGGGTCTTTACAGCTTCACGCTTGTCACCTCAGCCTATCTTTCTTCTATTACAACACAGAGCTTCAGCAGCCTCAAAAGCTATTTACAATTGAAGAGTATTCAAAGATCAACCTCTATACTGTCTTCTACAGAAGTATTTATAGAAGAATGAGGAGGTGGAGTGTAAGAAGGGTTCATTTGTTCAATTAATACAGAGTAATGGTTTATTGACCTTTGGGAGGCCTAAGGGAGAAGATTTCGAATACTCATATCTGTTTTAATCGATTTTTACATTAAATTTTATCACCTTCAGTCACTTTTGTTGACTTTGGGGGCTTTTGGTAGGTTGGTAGTTAATTCTGAGCTGTCTCTAGAAATATCTCTGACTATGCAATTAATTTGTAGTCTTTTGAGGGAAAAATTGTAGGTGGCATTCTGAAAAGAAAAAACCTTTATGATGTGGCATTCGGAGGCTCCCTTTACTGATACATCTGTCTTAATACCTTAAAACATTGATTTAATTGTGATTTTGTGTTTTAAGGCTGATTATGCCTTTTCATCCTACTTTGGTCTTCAATTGTGCTTTTGCTGATTGTGTTCATTGTCATATATCCCTTTTTGTTGGCTTTCGGTCTTCGTTGTGGGGTTAAGCTCTTAATCTTTGGCTTTTGATATTTAACATGTGATACTGTGTATAAGCCCTCAAACTATAAGATTTAAACCTTTAATCCTTTAACTCTTCATCTCGGATACTAGAATTGCTTCAATATTTCGTTCTTTAACCTTTACCCTCTATTCCTTTGGCTTTTAACCTTTCTTCACTGATTCTTCTTTGTTTTGTTGTGCGCAGGATTTCTTTTGGGTGCGCTGAGGGTTTGATAGTATAAACAGTGCTCATAAAGCACTGATTAACCATGAAACGAAGCCTGGCAGCTCTTTTTCTTCGTGTTTTGGTCTTCAACAGGTGGTGATCTTTGACCCTGCCCCTTCATAGACAGTGGGAAGGGTTTTTACCTTTAAAACGCCATCAAAACTACATAAGACAAACAACACATTATTAAAACCCTGCTTGCATTGGCCAAGCTGCTTTGCAAAGGTCGGGCGGAAGCGGAAAGAACAATGAGGAGAAAAAATGCAGGCAGAGGAGGCTCTGTGGAGAAAATGCGCAAAAACCTGGTTTAAAAATGACTTTGGCGCGAAATGGAAAAAAAGTGGTTTTGGAAATACCATAGGTGGTTTCTGCATGACCCTCGGGTGGTAAATGGTTTTTCCTAGAGGGAACATGATCCAATTGTATCAGCCGCGTGGCATTTTCAATACCGCCGGTATCACGTGATTTTGGAGTGTTAAACTCCGGTCAGCAAAATCGCACGATGTGCGATGACATCCGTCGGATGAGGGGGAAGAGATCTGACAGTGCAGATCGGGTGCAATAGGAAAGGTGCGCAGGTGGGAGCTTTGGTGGGAGACAAGTGGCAGTGTGTGATTGGATGGGCGCTTTATGTAGTGGATGGTAGGCCCCGGCGGAGTTGGGTCATCGGGTTTGATGAGAACTGTTAGATCTATAAGATCTACGGTGTGGATTTGATGTGGAGGATGGAGGAATAGGTAGGGGGCTTAAGGGGTTAGGAAAAACGCATGGCTTTATGTGAGAACACAGAACTTGGGGCTGAGAAAAGAAGGGCTGGGGGGTTAAGGACTTAGCACTGGGCAATGGTCATGTGGAGGGGAAAGGTGACTAGGGGCAGAGGAGGGGAGGGCTTATCGCATTGGTGGGGGAGGGTTTATAAAGAAAATGTGGGCTTTTAGTGGAAATTCCGATGCGATGGGGCTAGGGCTTGGTCGCGGGCGTAGATTATGTTAGTGTCAGCCTTTGTAGCTTTTCTCCAGTGATCAAACATGCTCTTACAAAGTGATGTTAAGGTGTCAAGGTAAAATTTTGTCATTTCGATGAGTCTTCAAGCAAAATTTGGTCACTAGGCATTAGGTCTAGGGTTTGTTTTTACTCCTGTCAAAGTTGTCCATGTCGGTCCATGTCACCATTCATCTGAGTGTACCATCATTCAGAGGGTTTTCATCATCATGTCAGGTTCCAATGGATCATTTTACACCTTGTTCATGCTTCAGTTGTGCCTAGGTAAGGTCCATTTCCCTCTCCTGGGGTTTTGGAGGTAATTTCTCTTGGATGGTAAAATCATTATCAAAACTTGTATCCTGATGTTCATACACCTTCCCCTATCCTTAATGTACCTTATTAATCACTTCCCATCACTGAGATCCCCCAAATTCCTCATTTTCGCACAAACCCTAGTTTCTTGCTACAACTTGGCAATTTTCTAGGCTAGGCCTGTGTTTTTCCCTTTTGGACCCCTTCCCCTCACTCAATCTCTAAAATTCCACTTTCCCCTGCTTCCTAACATCCCTCCCTACTTCCCAAAATTTTCTCAAGAATTTAGAAGCCCCTTATCCCCTTCATTTCGACAAATCCCTTGTTCCACACATCGGGATAGATTTCACTCAAATGATTTTTCTGAGCAATAAAAGATGAATTTGGGAAAAATGAGAGAGGTTTTTGTCCAAAACATGCCAAATACGAAAAATATCCTTCCCTTTTTACACAGGTGTCATGGTTTTAGAGAAATGTCAAAAATATCGTTGCCTCACGAGAATTGATGCATATCTGAAGTGACCTTGGTAAAATCAAGATTTCTCCTAGCTTGGTTGGACAAATGACTTTCTTGATGATTCAAATGATAACTAGACACAAAGAAATTTCCAATGAGCTATCATGAGCTCAATTTGTAGTTGAGGAAGACCTTCCAAAGTTGACTGCAACATCACTCTGCCTTGAGGAAGCCTCATTCTGCTCATTTTGACCAGTCTTGGGATATTTGATTTTTGACAAGGCAAATGAACTCCAAATTGAAAACTTCCACTTGGTTTGGAAATTAGACTCAATAATATTTCCAACGAGCTATCCTGCGCCCAAGTTGGACACCAGGAAGGTCTCCAAACTCCTCCTGCAAAAAGGTGCTACGCATTGGGCTGAAACATCAAAATTTTGCCATTCTTCTCCAAAATTTCCAAATGTGATCAAAATCTGTGGTGTGCAAGTAGGTTAAGAGTTTTTTCCATTGCAAGTGAAGAGTTTTTTCTCATAATTTATGGTGGTTTAGTGTGTGAAAGCTCATCATTCAGTGAAAAGTGCCAAAGTCTGCGAAATTGCAAAAGCGGGTTGTTTCAAAAGGAAAATCAAGGTCCATGATATATAAGACATTTTAGTGTTTAAACAATCCATTTACACACCAAAGGTAAGATAAATCCAAGTCAAATTTGAAGGAGTGAAATTATTTTTTGGAGGGCGAACTGTGGGTCAAATTCAGTGTCGCGGCGCACATGGCGTGCGCAGCGCATAGAACAATTTTCTGCAGTGTAAAAATACACTGGCGCGGCGCGTTGGGTTGGTGCGCGGCGCACAGGGCCGAAACAGAAAATTTTTGCCTCTGCTCCATAAATTTTAAATTAACTCCACCTCTTATGCACCATGTAAGTTCGAGTGAGACTTTGAATTGCTATTGAATAGTGTTTGGTGTGGTTTGAAGAGAAGAAATATAAGAGTTGAATGTTGCAATCATAAACACTCTCTTTTGGTCAAAACTGCTTAAGGTTTGAAATGGTGTTTTAAAATAAGTTTTGTGCCACATATTCCATCTTCCCCAAATTGTTCATTCCTTTCCCATCACTGATATACAATCATTATAATCCCTCCCCTATTCCCTTATAAAACTGCTTATATCACTTATTTCCTAAACCCTACCATCTCCCATATAATTTGCAAAGAGTCCCTAACTCCCAAAGTCCCCAAACCCCACATCCCCCTAACATAATCAAGTGAATGTCTTCACATTATAAACTTCACTCGGTTGAAACATATTTTTCCCACAGTCCACTATACTTACTATCCCTATTTACCACAGTACCTTCCTATGCAATCCATTCCTATTTGGCACATTTGGTATTGAAACAAGGCATCAATTTTTCATTTTCAACAAACCAAACATACATACACATTTGCAACACCATGATGGATGCCGACACATCCAATGAACGAGACAGTGATTCTGCCACTAAACTGCATGCACCAGGAGGGCACTGAAACGGAAAAAAAGGTCTGATCCACTTCAAATCTTGGCCAAAGATTCATTGGCTGAGCATGGAACTTAATGAGGGACCTTCAGTTCAAATTTCAAGGAATTTGGAGAAAAATTTGTCAATTTTGAATTTTTGGTCTCAAAACAGGTTTTTCCGCCCGACGCGTCGCGCCACTTGACGCAAGCTTACGTTTGAGAGATCTTCTGGAGGAAAAATTTACATTTTTGAATTTTTTATGAAAATTTATTCATGCTCAGGAATGGCCGAGAGATTTCATCAAGTTTTGGGTTGCCTAAAAGGCCAAAAACACCTTGAAAATGGCCTTTCTGCCACTTTTTACACCAGCAGGAACCAGTCTTGGGAGATTGAACTTTTGGAGGGGCAAATGGACACCAAATCCAGAAATTACACTTGGTTTGGATATTAGACATACAGGGCTTTCCAACGAGCTATCATGAGCTCAATTTGGACTTCAGGAAGTGCCTCAAAAACAGGCTCAAAGTGGCACGACACATTGAGTTTTTGGGCGCGGCGCATAGAGGATTTTGGTCCAATTTTTACTTTTCAGCTCAGAAATTTGCCCAGTTTTGACTATTTTCACTTTTTGATGTAAATCTTGATCTATATTGATGTACTTTGATGACCATGATGTAAATTTAGCACATTTTTACTTGTTCTAGAGAATTCATTCACTAAAAAGTGAAAATTAAATGAATGAATCAGTTTCCTAGCATATAGAGGCAAGTTGTTTGGCTGCCTAGATTTCACTTCCATGTTTAGAATTGGTTGAAACAGCTCCTAGAAGGATGAGATAGACCCCTAGAGGCATGGGAAGGGGTTAGGATGGTCTATATTACGTATTTTCTGAGTCATTTTTCAAGGTTGGACTGGTTGGACTCTTGGGAATAGTTTGGCACCTCATTGTATTTTCATTTCAGATTTTTGGCAAAGGAAAGACCAGAGTTTTGCAGCACTTGTTGGGATCCTTGTGGCTCTGAGTTTTGATGATGTTTTTCTCCATGTATCTGTAAGTTTCATTAATTTTTATGTATGCCATTTCCCTTCTCTTTGCTTCTGAATTAAACAAATGAGTAACTAAGGTAGAATTCATTAGTTTGTTGGTTCTCTACCTTAAGCTTTTGTTTAGTTTTACATGTTTTCGTCAGTTTGAAGAGGATCCTTGCACCCTATCTCCCTCTTCAGCTCCTTAGCAATATTTTCTATCCATTCATTGAATATAAGACATCAAAGTCATTGTCTTCCCTACCCCAACTTGAACTCAGCAAGAATTTGGCCTCATCCCCAAGCCCAAAAATTGCCTTTCCCTTTTTCCAGCAAAAACCCTAAAAACCAAAATCAAACTCCTTGATTCATATACCTAGCCTAAAATTAGCATTCATTTTAGTCATCTCAGACCCTATTGGTTATTTTAACTGAGTTTGACTCGGAGAGAGCCCTCTCCTGTTCTGGTAGGGCTAGCTACCAGACTGAGCGTCGTATGATGTTACCCTGAACTCTGCCTTCTTTCAGCCAGAGGTAGATTTAGACAATAACAGGTTATATGGTGGAAGGGGCTGGGGCTCAAACCCAAAGGGGCTTAAGGCCTGTGTGTTTTAAAAAAAAGCAAAATAAGTGGGTTTTTGTGTTTTTAATGGATTTTTTGGGGTTTTTCCAGTTCCGATAGAGTAAAAAAGGAAGGGTTTTAAACCATTAAAAGGATTTATAGGCTTAAAAGGGGATTTTGAGGATTTTTTGAGGGGAATGGAGGGTAAATGGAAAGGGGGGAAAAAGGGGTTTTAAGAAAGAAATGAGGATAAGGTGAAAGGGGAAAATGAGTGATATGGGGTGTGAAATGATGTAAATGGGACCTTTAGGAAACAGTCTTTTCGTTGGGAATAACAGGGTTTTTTGGTGGATTTTGAAGTAAAGATATATGGGAAAAGGACTCTTCGGACAAGGGGCACAAAGAGGCTGCAAGAAGTCACAAATTTTTGTAGGAATTTTGTTTCTTGCAAACTACAGGACTTGTTTTAGCCATCATTTGATGAAACAAAATTTACTGATGGCTAACAGAGGCTCCACTTGGGGATGGCAGCTCCTTGGAGGTATCAAGAACGTCAAAATTTCATCTTTTGGATGCAGATGTGCCTTATCCATTGAACACTTTTCTTCTCTGATCATGTTTCTTTTCAGAAAATGATCAGTATCTGATGTCAACAAACAAATTTCTCTCAAGAATTCTTCCTACACAGCCTACTTCCTATCATTTTTTCTTCATAAGGTGCACTTTAATTTGCAAACCTTAAACATCAATATTTTATTCTTTTGAAAACGGGAAAAACTTAATCTAATCTACCCTTATTTCTTCCATGAGTTCAGATTAGACTGTTGAACTCATAAATTCTCTACCTAAGCTACTATCTGCTAGGATTACACTGTATGGTAGATTTTTTTCTCCATCTTCTAAAACAGAAATTTAAAGACAACCAAACCAGGGTTAAGCAGTCTGATTTGATGTGGGGATATGGCATAAAAACAAGCTGCACATAGAATTTATTTGCAGAAATTTAAAACAAAACTATGAAGGCTTAAGATTTGAAAAATAAAAACATTCTTCATTCTTTCTTTTAGCTCCGGATTTGATTTTTTTTGAGCTGTTATTTTCTTCCTTTGGTTCAGATTTTGAGCAGATTAGAACCAATCCTATACCAATATTTACAGGTTCAAGATTTGAGCTTGTTTGAACCACTGTTTTTCTATCCTAATCTATTTCTACTAATAAGCCAAGATTGATCAGTTTGGAAAATATTCTTCACTAATCTATCAGCAAGAAAATCTATCTTAGTCATGATTAGGCTATATGACCAAAATAGCAGTATTGTTTTTGGTAGTGGCATTTAAGCTTGCACACTTTCATATTTTTCCTTTCTTTTGGGTATGGGTTTGTACCTTTCCTGTTTTATTTCTGCCCTCTTTTTCTTACTATTGTTTTTGTAATTTTCTTTCTTCAAATTGAAAAACAGTGTTATATACAATGAATAAAAAGCCTTGAAATATTAGTTAGCAGAAATAATGTTTGAGAAGCCTGTAGGTTTTAACCCTGAACATAAATTATCTACACACGAATCTTATAACAGAAAATAAACAATAGCGAGAGCATAAAACATAAAACAGATAAACACAGAGATTTTCCCCTGGATCCCAAATCGGGACAACCAGCTTGATTTTTCATTATATTCCTTTTAGTGTTACAACACATATATATACATCCCGAAGCATACATAAACCCCAATCCATTAACCCTGGATTAGAACATAACCGTAGTTCCCTTGACCAGATCTACAAAATACCAAGTGTCGAAAACCATCGTACCCCAAAAACCATATGCAAAGTCATGCACAAAACATGGGTGGGTCTGCCTATGAGTGGGACCACATACCAAAAAAATTTTGCTGGGGCGCTGCCCCGGACCCTGACAAGAGGGGTTGCCGCCCCCCCTACTATGCCCGACACAATGTACAACGCATGGGGCTAGTCGTGGAAAGAATATAACACATACCCAACATTCTCCCACTTGTTGTTTTCTTTCCACAGGGGGCCACAGGAGAGCTTAGTCATTGAGCCAATTCTTCAACACCCATTATTTCTCTACACCAAGAGAACTTCTGAGTGCTCACAGACTTCGTCAATGCATCTGCAACATTCTTCAAAGTGTCCACCTTTACCAGCAACACCCTTTTAGCCTCAACCATATCTCTAACAAAGTGATATTGAACATCAATGTGCTTTGTCTTTGAATGATAAGAAGGGTTCTTAGCCAAGAAAATTGCACTTTGGCTATCGCAGTCTATCCTTATAGCTTGCTGTACCAACCCCATACTTGAACACAATCTCTGCAACCAAACTGCTTCCTTGCTTGCATGAGTGGCTGCTATATATTCTTCCTCTGTAGTTGAAAGAACCACTACAGACTGTCTTTTACTCATCCAACTGACTGCGCCTCCAAATAGGCTAAACACATACCCACTTGTAGATCTTCTTTGGTCCAGATCTCTAGCCCATTCTGCATCAACAAAACCATGAATGTCCAACAGTCTTTCCAATCCTGGTCTTCCCTGGTAGCACAAGCCATAATCACTAGTGCCACGTAAATATCTGAAAAATCGCTTCACTGATGTCCAGTGCTCCTTCCTTGGGTTTGACATAAACCTTCTCAATACTCCCACTGCATGTGCAATGTCTGGTCTTAGTACAGACCATTGCATACATCAAGCTACCCACTACACTTGCATATGGAACACGAGACATATACTCCTCTTCTTCTTGTGTCCTGGGACACTGTTCAGCAGACAACTTTACACCTACAGGAATAGGAACATTCACCGGTTTACTATCCTGCATATTGAACCTCTGCAATATAGTCTCGACATACTTCCTCTGGTTTAACCAAAGCTTCCTCTTTGCCCGATCTCTCTTAATTTCCATGCCTAAAATATAGTTTGCAGCACCAAGATCCTTCATGTCGAATTTGGAGAATAGTTGGGTCTTCAAATCTTGGATAATTTCTTTGTCATTTCCAATCAACAACATATCATCCACATACAAGACCAAATAAATAACACTGTCACCAATTAATTTAAAATAAACACAGTGATCCTCCTTGCTTCTGGTGAAGCCAAGTCCCCGTATATAGGTATCAAATTTCTCATACCACATCCTTGGTGACTGTTTTAACCCATACAGAGACTTCTTCAACCTGCATACCAGTTCTTTCTTACCCTTCACCATAAAGCCTTCAGGTTGCTTCATGTAGATCTCCTCTTCTAGATCCCCGTGAAGAAATGTTGTCTTCACATCCATCTGTTCTATCTCAAAATCAAATGTAGCAGCAACAGATAAAAGTAATCTAATAGAAGTAACTTTGGCAACAGGAGAAAAAATATCACCAAAATAAATTCCCGGCACCTGGGAATAACCTTTGGCTACCAACCGAGCTTTGTATTTCTCCACCTTACCTTCTACATTCATCTTCTTCTTAAACACCCATTTTCTCCCGATGGGCTTCCTTCCAGCCGGCAACTCCACCAAATCCCATGCATCATTTTTGTGCAAGGATGCCATTTCATCAACCATGGCCTCCTTCCAGAGTTTTCCATCCTCTGAATCTACTGCCTCCCTGATAGTTCGGGGATCGTCATCAGTTATAGTTAAGGGAAAAGCTGAACATAAAGCAGATGAACTATACCTTTTTGGTTGCCTTCTTTCCCGAGCCGATCTTCTCACAGCTGGAGTTTGTGGCACTTCCTCTTCTGAGTCTTCTTCTGTTGTAGAGTCTGATTCATCCTCCTTTAGCTAAAACTCTATCTTCTAAGGTTCCTTTGGTAGGACTTCATGCACCACATCTCGATTGTACACAACCTTCCTTGTTTCTGGGTTCCAAAGCTTGTAACCCTTTAAACCATCCTTATACCCAATAAAGATGCACCTTTCAGATTTATTATCCAACTTGGTCATTTTCTCCTTTGGAACATGTACATATGCATCACATCCAAATACCCTTAGATGTGAAAGAGAGGGTTTATTACCAGTCCATACCTCATGTGGGGTCTTATCCTCCAACGCTGATGAAGGTGATCTGTTAACTAAGTAACATGCAGTCTCCACTGCCTCTGCCCAGAATTCTTGTCCTAACCCAGTACCACTGAGCATGCTTCTTGCCTTTTCCATCAGTGTTCTATTCATTCTTTCTGCAACTCCGTTTTTCTGAGGTGTGTATGGAGTAGTCTTCTGCCGTGCTATGCCACACTTCTTACAGAACTCTTCAAATTCCTTCTTGCAGAACTCCCCACCATTATCTGTCCTTAATGCCTTTATCTTCTTCTCTGTCTGGTTTTCCACCAGAGCCTTAAATTCTTTAAATTTGTCAAAGACTTCAGATTTCTTCCTCAAGAAATATATCCATGTATTCATTGAGAAGTCATCTATGAATGAAACATAGTACACAGACTTTCCCAGTGATGGAACTGACACAGGTCCAAACACATCATTGTGCACAAGTTCTAATATCTTGTTCGCCCTCTTAGCACCAGAAGGAAAACTCACCTGATTCTGCTTCCCATATACAAAATGTTCACAGAAATAAAAATCCAGAGAGCAATTAGACATACCTTCTACCATACCATTTCTATGCAGTATCCGAAGGCCCTTCCCTCCAATATGTCCAAGCCTTTGATTCCATATCATGGTCTTTTCTCCAGAGACAGCTAGGCTTTCCGCTCCACTTTCAGGAACCACAGAACTATTACACCCATCAATAACAGTGCTACCTTGTATCTTGTATAGAGTTCCAATCTGAACTCCCAGCATTAATACCAGTGCTCCCTGAACCATCTTGCAGGCATCTTTCTCGAACACTGTTTTTACACCTGCATCATCCATCCTTTACAATCAGTTACGACGATGCGAGAATATACGGGAACACCGAAGAAGTGTTCTAATCCTTCCACCTTGTAGCTTCAACTTGACCTTTCCACGTCCGATGATTTTGGCCTTCCTATCATCCCCTAGGAAGACATCACCACCATCATATTTCTCATACTCGCAGAACCACTCCCTATGGGGAGTGAAGTGAAAGGATGCACCTGAGTCAATCAACCATGACTCATGATCTACGTGTGTATTTGAAGAAGAAGCCAAATACACATCCCCACCTTCATCCGAGGTGGTTTTTGCCTCTGCAGAAGGAGCATCATCAGATCCCTTTCCTTTCTCAGGGGCTTTAGATTTACATTCATTTTTGTAGTGTCCTTTCTTTCCGCATTTCCAGCACACCTTTAGAAACTTTCCAGGAGATTTAGATCTCCCTCTAGATTTAGATCTCCCACTCGAAACCTTATTCTTGTTTCTGTTCTGGGACCTTCCTCGTACAGATAAGGCATCTCCATTCTGACCCTCCATATTTCTCCGTCTCATTTCCTCCGACACCAAGGCTGAGACAATGTCATCAAAATTCAAGGTAGTTGTATTGCTACCTATTGTAATAACCAGACTGTCCCACGAGTCTGGTAGAGAACACAACAAACTGATGCACTTATCTTCATCTGAGATTTTAATATCAACAGATGACAGCTGACTTACCATAGTATTGAAGGCGTTCATATGCTCTGTCACCGAGTCTCCATCCTTCATCCTCAGGTTATACAGCTTTTTCCGCAGGAACAACTTATTCACCAGAGACTTAGATTGGTACAAAGTCCCAAGTTTTTCCCACAAATTCTTCGTCGTAGCTTCCCTAGATACATTCAACAATACTGAATCTGAGACACACAACCGTATTGTGCTCTTAGCCTTCCGATCCAGTTTCTTCCAGTCTTCATCTGACATTGCCGTTGGTTTAGTACCTGGATCTACCGTGATCCACTGATCTTTATCCACCAGCAGATCCTCCATCTTGAGTTTCCACAACTAAAAACTCTGACAATTAAATTTCTCGATCTCTATCTTTCCGCCGCTCGCCATCTTCTTTCACCGCAAGAATCGATCCCACAAATCTCCCACTGAACAGGGTCTACCACAGGCTCGAGCAAAAAACCCTCAACAACAAAGGCATCCCCTTGAAGCCGAAACAGCTCTGATACCAAATGTATGTTTTAGCCCTGAACAGAAATTATCTACACACGAATCTTATAACAGAAAATAAACAATAGCGAGAGCATAAAACATAAAACAGATAAACACAGAGATTTTCCCCTGGATCCCAAATCGGGACGACCAGCTTGATTTTTCATTATATTCCTATTAGTGTTACAACACATATATATACATGCCGAAGCATACATAAACCCCAATCCATTAACCCTAGATTAGAACATAACCGTAGTTCCCTTGACCGGATCTACAAAATACCAGGGGTCGAAAACCATCGTACCCCAAAAACCATGTGCAAATTCATGCACAAAACATGGGTGGGTCTACCTATGAGTGGGACCGCATACCAAAAAAAATTTCGTCGGGGCGCTGCCCCAGACCCCGACAAGGAGGGCTACCGCACCCCCTGCTGCGCCCAGCGCAACATACAGTGTGTGGGGCTAGTCGTGGAAAGAATATAACACATACCCAACAAACCCTGCCATTAACAGGACCTCCAAAGTACTCTACTCCATCCAACTCTTGCAGAAAAAATTCATTGTTCCCAATAGAAGATTGGATAAGATAAGGGCCTTGCCATAAGTTATCAAATTTTCCATGTTTTCCCTTATCTTCTCCTGAATCCCATTTCAAAACCTTATCACCAATCTTGAAATCACTTGCCTTGGTTCTTTTGTCAAACAAATTCTTGATATTTTCTTGTAGTTGTTGTGCTCTGATGTATACCTCCTCCCTTGTTTGTTGTAGATGTATAGTCTGATTTATTCTTCTTGTCATATCATTATCTTCATACTGTACTTCCTGGATCAGCTTCATTACTGGCACTCCTAAACTGGTTCAAACTATTGCATCAGTTCCATAAACTAGCTGGTAAGAAGACACCCCAATTGACTTTTTAACTGTCAATCTGTCTGCCCATAAAATGTACTAGCTTATTGTGCCATGATTTATTGTTATCTTCTAGCAATTTTTTGATAATGTTTAGCAAACTCTTATTTGAGGATTCTGCCAGCCCATTCCCTTGAGGGTAATAAGTTTGGGAATGACCCAATATGATTTGATACTTGTGACAGAATTCTACCATCCTTTTAGACCCAAATTCAGCAGCATTATCAGTTATGATCTTTCTAGGACAACCAAATCTGGATAATATATGGTTTTCAAGAAATGAAATGATGACTAAATCTGTGGCATTCCTAGATGGGATGGCTTCTATCCACTTGGTAAAATAGTCTATTTTTGTGAGGATCCATTTATGTTGGGAAGATGAGGGAGGATGGATTTCCCCAATGAAGTCTAGAACCCACTGCTGAAAAGGAGCTTCAACAGTGATTGGTTGCAGAGGTAAGGGAATCAGCTTTATTTTGCCTTCAAAGATTTTGCATTTGTGACAGGAAATAATAATTTTATGGACATCTTGAAAGAGGGTGGGCCAGTAATAGCCAGCTCTAAGGATTTTGTTAGTATTTGATTTCCAGTAGAGGTGGCCTCCACATTCTCCTTCATGAAACTCATGCTTGATCTTATCTACATCATTCTCAGGAAAACATTTAAGCAATAATCCACTAGTATTTTTCCAATATAAACATTTATTCAAAATGAAATAATTTGCAGCTTTCAATTTTAAGAATCTTTCCTTTGTTTTAGACAAACTGGGAGGGACATTAAGATTGAGCAAAATATACAAAACCTCAGCATACCAAGATGAATTCAGAAAATGATCTTCAATAATTGGAGTTGAAAACTCTTCTTGTTCATCTAATGCATTAAACATGTTTATATCAAGATCTTGGAAGTTGGATTCAGCCATGATTTTTGCTAGTCCTTAACCTTTTATGAGCTTAGTGGGCTTGATTTCTAAGTCATACTCTAAAATTACAACAATCCCCTTTCCTCTTTTTCCATCTGGATCTTGGGTCAATATGTCTTTTACAACTGAATGAGGCACAAATGCTACTATGTGGGAGTGTAAAATGTAAACTCTAAATTCTTTTAAGGCTTTGACCAAGGAAAAGGCTTGTTTTTCCATTATGTTGTACTTCAGAGGTGCATCCCTTAATGCCTTGCTGAAAAATGCAATAGGCCACTCTTGTCCATTCAAAAAAATTTGTAATAGGACAACAGCTACAGTGTGTTCTGATGCAAATGAAAAAATGAAGAAATCTTTTGAAAAATCAGGACTGATAAGAACTGGTGTTTTGGTGAGAGCTTGTTTTACCAGTTCAAATGATTTCTTTGTTTCTAAGGTCCATTTGACTCCCTCTTCTTTCTTCAGCATGTTTGTTATGTTTATAAGGAGTTCAGCTAAATTGGGTATGAACCTTCTGAATAAATTAATCTTTCCAATGAAATATTGAAGTTCCTTGATGTTTCTGGGATGGATGATTTGCAATATGCCATCAATCCTATTTGGGTCTATCCGTATTCCTTTTTCTGATATGATGTGCCCAAGAAGTTTACCTTCCTGGAGACCAAACAGTGTTTTCTTTGGATTTAAGCATAGTCCAATTTTTCTGCACTTTTCAAAGACCTTTCTCAAATGTATTTGGTGTTCTTCATCTGTTTTAGAATAAAAAATTATATCATTAAGGTAAATCACAATGAAGTAACCTATTTCTTCTGAAAATGAAATATCCATGGCTCTTTGAAATGTGGCACCAACATTCATTAAACCAAAAGGCATTTTCAAATAAATGAAAGTACCCCAAGGTGTAGTAAAGGCTGTTTTAAGTTGATCATCAGGATGTACCAAAATTTGATTGTACCCTGAGAAGCCATCTAGCAAAGAAATTATTCGAGAACCAACTACCCTCTATAAGATATGATCCATTTTGAGTAAGGGATAATTGTCTTTTAATGAGGCTTTGTTTAAGTTTCTAAAATCAATGCAAAGCCTTATTTCTCTTGTTTTCTTTCTAACTGATACAAGATTAGACACCCACTCTGAGTATCTAATAGGGACTATAATTCCACCATCGTACATTTTTCTATTTTCTTTCTCTACCAGAGGTAATTGGACAGGGTTAATTCAGTGCATTTTTTGTTTAAAAGGTTTCTGGTTTACTTTGAGGGGTATCTTATGCTGAATTATTTCTGTATCATATGATTTCAGATCTTCATAATTCCATGAAAACACTTCAGAAAATTCTTTAAACAGCTCAATGTATTTCAGTTTGATATGAACTGGCAGTGTTTTAGATATTTTGATCATTTTGGGCTTTTCCTCACTGCCTATGTTGCATTCTTCCACTTTAGTTTCTATGGGTTCTAGTTTTGGCTTTTTAGCAGCATCATTCAAATCAAATAGCTCCTCTAAAGGGACCAACCCTTTTGGCAAGCTTCGGTCTTTAGATTGCAGCACTTCTAAGTCTTCATCTTCTAAATCTATGCTAATTTCTATTATCTGTTTGGGTTCATTTGTTAACAGATTTATTTCAACAATATCTAGAGACTTTTCTTCTTCAGTAAGTTGGTTTTATTCATTAGTATAGTCTTTATCATAATCTGAATCTAAGCTTGATGTTTCAAATTCATTTTTGGACTGTAGAAAGTCTTCTATTTGTTTATCTCCATAAAAAACTTGCCAATATTTTTCATTATTTGGGACAGCTGGTCTAAATTTGACTTGGGTGGTGCATTGTTTGGTTTCATAAGGTGTAAGACAAGTTCTAGCAGCAAAGGCTAAACCATTGGCAAGGAAATTTTGGTTTCTTGGGATAAAGATAAGTTGGAATTCATAAAAAAAATTTAACAAGTCCATGGCATCATCTCTATAGGCTCTAAGTCTGGGATTTTTAGCATTGTACTCCCCATTTACTTGCCTAATAATCAACTTAGAATCTCCATGAAATTTTATCCTTTTGGCCCCTAATTTTTTCAATAAATGCAAGCCTAAAAGGAGAGCTTCATACTCAGCTATGTTGTTTGTACATTGAAAATTTAATTTATAGAAATGTCCCTCAGCATGATTGTTTATAGAGTTGTGTAACCATATGCCTGCTCTTGCATCATTTTTAGTGCAAGACCCATCAAAATTCATGTTCCAAAGAGGAATGTTTTCATATTTTTCATTTATTTTATTGTTGTCCTCTTTGTTTTTTTCATCATTATGCTTTGTACAAGGGTCTGCACTATGTTTTTCTGTGTTTTGTTTCTCAAGGTTTTCAATTTCTTGAGGTTTTACTCTTTGATTTCCATGATCTCTGTTATGCTTATGATTATTTTAAACTTTAAGACCTTTAACCTGTTTGCTGTAAATTTCTGAATCAGCAAGTTGTTTCTTAATTTCCTCCTTGTTCTCCTCTTTATCAATAGCTGTAGCTATGTTTGAATGAGAAGTGATTACAACATTTGATGTTTTTTCATTGATTAGCTCTTGCTCTTTAGGAATATCATCATTGAAAAGAATGAAAGATTCAAGGTCAGTGTGTATGGAGTAAAGAGGAGAGTTTTCCGGTCTTTCTTGACTACTCACCATGTATTTCATGTGTGTTTCCCTATAGAGTCTTCTAGGCTAACTGAAGACAGGGATGGTGGCATAAGTCATATCCATCTGCATAATACCTTGTAACTTAGCACCCCATGACCTTGAAAGAAGAATGCCATATTTGGGGGGTATATCCACCACTACAATGTCCATCACTAAACTCTTGGCTAGAATTTGGGCTAAGTTAACACACACATCTTTAATTAAGCCTAGGCATCTCACCCTACTAGAATCAAAGGAATATAAGCCTTTGTAGGGTCTAGTTACCTCTAAGCCTAACCTTTCCATTATTACATTGGATATGAGGTTGTGTGATGCTCCTGAATCAAGCATGGAATTGTGTAAAATATTATCATGAATGTTCAAACTGATGTAGAATGGAGGGGTAGTTCCTTCTTGAATTTTTTCTTCAATTTTCGGTCCAAAAATGAGCTTTGGGGTATCATCATTTAAGTCAACTGTGTCATGAACATCTTCTATGTTCAAAGCTTTTAGAATTTTACCTCTATATACATTTTGAGTGACTAATTCAGTAAGTGGGACAAAGATTTTGATTTTGGATATTTCATTCTCTAGGCTAAAAGGAATCTGATTTTTTAAAATGTTTGATTTAGCCTTGTTAGTCACTCCTTGTTCAACAAAATCAGATTGCTGATTTTTAGTGTTTACAGCAGCTAAAATAGTTTTTTCAAGAGCATTAGCTGAAGTGCTCGTGCCGCTAGGGCTAACGCTCTATTTTTCATTAGCTTGGGTGTTTTTCCCTTTGTTTGAATCAGAATTTACAGCCATTGTTTTATGAATTTCTGTTGTCTTTTTGGAAACATTTCAAGGGTTGTTTTCGGCAGATTTATCAGAATTTTTGTTTCTGGGAGTTTCTTGATTCATTTTACTTCTTAGGTCATATTTCTTAGGTGATCCTACGATGGCATTTTCAGAGTATTGTTCATAATAACTAGTTTGTGGTCTTTTGTCATCATAAGGTGTATATAGACCTTGTTTTCCTTCATGGAGGAAATCATAATCCTCATTTCTTACTCCCAGCATGTTTATGTTGTCATCCTATGTTTGTTCATTGGTTTCTTCATCCTCATTCACATAATTTTCTTGTAAGGGAGGTCTGATTTGTTGATCATCCTCTCTTTCTCTGTTTTGTGGTTGATTTCTCCTAAAGTTCTGATTTTGATTTTGAGATTGATTTCTGTTTTGGGGGGCTGATTGATTTTCTCTAGATTGTGCTCTCTCAAGAATGCTCATCTTCTTCATCATTTCCTCCATCATTCTCTCCATTTTTGAACTAGATGTGGAAGGTGCAGTTTCCTCCCTAAATGATACTTTCTTTTCATTCCTCATCCTAGCTCTTTTTTCAATCATATTTACTTCTATAGCTAGAGCTCCCTTCTGCATATCTTCCAAATTCAAGGGATCTCTTTCTCTTAGTTTATATGCCATTTCAGGATCAAATCCTTCAGGAAATTTGGCCAAATCTGATCCTTGTGGAGGTTTCAAATCTGGGGGTAATCTATTATAAACACTATTCAATCTAGTGCAATAATTTTGAACACTTTCCCAGTGTTTCTTTTGAGGTTGTTGTGATCTGATAGTATTTGGAGAGGGTTTTTTCTAAGTTCCCATTTGTTTAGGAATTATTGATGGAGAGCTTTGAGGTCATTAATACTATTAGGGTTTAAGCTTTTGAACCACTTTCTTGCTTCTCACCCTAAGCTTTGAGCAAACAATCTGAGTTTGACAGTTTCATCATCAATCTCATTTCTATCAAAATGGTCATTCATCTTTTCCACATGTTGTGAAGTAGTAGTAGAACCACTGGCATCATATAATGGAATCTTGGACTGATAGTCCTGTGGCAAATTGACTAAAGGTAAAGGAAGGACTAGAGGAACATACCATGGTTCCATAATAGGAGGTTGTGGAAAAAATGGGGGGTTTACATGTGGAGGGTGTAAGATAGGAGGTGGTTGATGGAGTGGAGTAGTTTGAATAGTGGGAGTATGGATTACAGAAGTGGATGGATTAGCAAGAGACTGTTGAACATATCTTGGATGAGAGAAACCAAAATTATGAAGGAAATGTAAATCAGGTGGGGTAGTTTCTCTACTAACATTTTTTTCACCACTATGTTGGGGTGAGCGTGAAGGCTCAAAGTCTATCTGATCAATATCATCAAGTGACCTAGTTCTGGTTGGGTTTCTTAAGTCAACTTGTGTATTTTGTAGAGCTGAGAGGTTTTCAGGGACATAAAAAGCTCTATGAATTGGTTTGAAAATAGTTGAAGTCTTAGACTTAGGAGATTTCCTAAGTATACTTTTTGGATTATCAAATGTCTTAGGAGGATTTGGGTCAGGATAGGCTCTAGTATAAATTCTTCTAGAAACCACTATGTTGTGTTTTCAGACCCAAATGATAAGAAAATTCTAACCAAGTATGACAATCTTTGATACGCTAACTGATCTTTAACAAGAAAACTTAATCCTCAAAGTTTCCTTAATTGAGTTTTTATGATGTTGTGATAGAAATGGGTTTCCCAATGGAGTGTTTAGGTCTATTCAAGATTGTGGAGTCACCAGGTGGAAATTTTTAGCTTTTTAGAAGGTAAAATTTTTTATGGTGCACTACCATTAATAGGTTTGAATACCAATCTGAAATGTTTTTGGGTTTTCTGAGTTTTTTATAGTCCTGTGGGTTATGAGAGTGTCCTACATCTATTTCAACACTTAGCTACGGTGATGAGACAAACATAGTTTACTCTGTGGCTTACTTAGTTGTTTTCTCCAAGGTTTGATAAGGGTCTGTTAGAATCCTAAGAGGTACCTAGATTGCCACTGATTCAGACAAGTCCTATCATGATCACCAATACGCTTGGTAGTGCTTGAAGAAAGTTGATTTTACTTAAGTGAATACTGAGTATTTTTTTTTAAGGATTTTTACTCAGAAATCCCCAGTATGGTCGCCACTCTGTTAGGTCTCCGTAGTTTCCAAGATTGGAATGTACAAACACTGCAGAGCCTACATCAAAACCACTTTGGAATCTGAGGATCTAGCCATCCTAGATTCAGAGAGGGATATCTCTATATATGTTTTTTCAAAGATATGACCTTTAAGGCTTATAATAAGATATTAGGCTAGTTATGAAGTACAAGGGTTTTGTTTATTTTGGTTGGGATGAGCCTCATCAAAATAAAGGAAGTCTTACGAGGGGTAAAGATGTAAGTAGGTTGAAAAATGGTTCAACTGATACGATAAGCAAGAAACAACTTCAATCCATTGGGCTATGGAGTCATAATAGGATTTAATTGGATATCAAGGTTCAAGAGTGTTCCATGGGGCAAGTCATCTATATCAAAGGATCTCTTTAAGTTGATTTTATGGAATGAAACAGTAAGAATGTTGTGAAAGAAAAAAACACACAAGAAAAACAAAGGGTAGCCTAAGATCAGGTAAGTACTTTTAAACTAGCTTGCTTTTGACATGCACTTAATGGAAAGACACAAAAGTAATCTAAGATCAGGTAAGTACTTTTAAACTAGCCTTCTTTTGATATAATTTCAAGAGAAAACGTTTAAAAACAAAGAATAGCTTAAGATCAAGTAAATACTTTTAACTTAACCTGCTTTCAGCATATTCTCAAAGGAAGACATTCATGATAAACATAAAAAGTAGTCTAAGATCAGGTAAGCACTTTTAAACTAGCCTGCTTTCAACATACTCTTAAGGGAACTTTTCAAAGCAACTGTTGGAGATAAACTAGAGGACAGGGCTAACCATAAACTTCTCTAGCTCAACTTTAATAAGCAGACTTTTCAAGAACATTCAAATACAATATCTCAAGTTGTACTCAGGAAACATGGGCTTACCAACACTTCACTGGTTATACCCTATTGAATTACCTTCAAGACACATTTAGAAGAAAACATAAAGGATAAAGATTTATCAGTGAGATTTAGGGTACTTTCAGAAGTAAATCCTAATCTATATTTGTTGTTCTTTATCAAGGAAAAGTGGATAGAATGAAAACATAAAGAAAATAACAATTACAATGAGAAACACATCACCATTGACATAGACCAAGATCCCATAAATCAGCTATTGTATTTGATGTTCAAACCAGTTACAATCTTTAAGTCTAGTGGGTCTTTACAGCTTTAGGTTTGTCATCTCAACCTATCTTTCTTCTATTACAATACAGAGCTTCAGCAGCCTCAAAAGCTATTTACGATTGAAGAGTATTCAAAGACCAACCTCTATACTGTCTTCTACAGAAGTATTTATAGAATAATGAGGAGGTGGAGAGTAAGAAGGGTTCATCTGTTCAATTAATACATAGTAATGGTTTATTGACCTTTGGGAGGCCTAAGGGAGAATATTTCGAATGCTCATCTCTGTTTTAATCAATTTTTACATTAAATTTTATCACCTCCAGTCACTTTTTTTGACTTTGGGGGCTTTTGGTAGGTTGGTATTTAATTCTGAGTTGTCTCTAGAAATATCTCTGACTGTGCAATTAATTTGTAGTCTTTTGAGGGAAAAACTGTAGGTGGCATTCTGAGGAGAAAAATCCTTTATGATGTGGCATTCGGAGGCTCCCTTTACTGATACATCTGTCTAAATACCTTAAAACACTGATTTAATTGTGATTTTGTGTTTTAAGGCTGATTATGCCTTTTCATCCTACTCTGGTCTTCAATTGTAATTTTGCTGACTGTGTTCACTGTCATATATCCCTTTTTGTTGGCTTTCGGTCTTCGTTGTAGAGTTAAGCTCTTAATATTTGGCTTTTGATATTAACTCGTTATATTGTGTATAAGCCCTCAAACTGTAATATTTAAACCTTTAATCCTTTAACTCTTCATCTCGGATACCAGAATTGCTTCAATCTTTCGTTATTTAACCTTTACCCTCTGTTCCTCTGGTTTTTAACCTTTCTTCACTGATTCTTCTTTGTTTTATTGTGTGTAGGGTTTCTTTTGGGTGCGCTAAGGGTTTGATAGTATAAACAGTGCTCATAAAGCACTGATTAACCGTGAAACGAAGCCTGGCAGCTCTTTTTATTCGTGTTTTGGTCTTCAACAGGTGGTGATCTTTGACCCTGCCCCTTCATAGACAGTGGGAAGGGTTTTTACCTTTAAAATGTCATCAAACCTGCATAAGACAAACAACACGTTAATAAAACCCTACTTGCGTTGGCCAAGCTGCTTTATAGAGGTCGGGCAGAAGAAGAAAGAGTAGTGAGGAGAAAAAATGCAGCTGGAGGAGGCTCTATGAAGAAAATATGCAAAAACCTGGTTTAAAAATGACTTTGGTGCGAAATGGACAAAAGTGGTTTTCAAAATACCATAGATGGTTTTCGCGTGACCCTTGAGTGGTAAATGGTTTTTCCTAGAGGGAACGTGATCCAATTGTATCGCGCCGTGTGGCCTTTTCAATACCGCCAGTATCACGTGATTTCGGAGTGTTAAACTCCGCTCAGCGAAATCGCGCGATATGTAATGACAACCATCAGATGAGGGGGAAGAGATCTGATGGTGCAGATCAAGCGCGATAGGAAAGGTGCGCAGGCGGGAGCTCTGGTGGGAGATAGGTGGCAGCATGTGATTGGATGGGAACTTTATGTAGTGGACGGTAGGCCCCGACAGATTTGGTTCATTGGGTTTGATGAGAACTGTTAGATCTATAATATCTATAGTGTGGATTTGATGCAGAGGATGGAGGAATAGGTAGGGGGCATAAGGGGTTAGGAAAAAGGCACGGTTTTATGTGAGAACATAGAACTGGTGGCTAAGAAAAGAATGGTTGGGGGGTTAAGGACTTAGCGCTGGGAAATGGTCATGTGGAGGGGAAAGGTGACCGGGGGCGAAGGAGGGGAGGGCTTATCACATTGGTGGGGGAAGGTGTATAAAGAAAATGCAGGCTTTTAGTGGAAATGCCGATGCGATGAGAATGCCCGATGCGATGGGGGTAGCACTTGGTTGCGGGCATAGGTTATATGGTGGGAGGGGCTGGGGCTCAAACCCAAAGGGGATTAAGGCCTATGTGTTTCAAAAAAAAGAAAAATAAGTGGGTTTTTTGTGTTTTCAATGGATTGTTTTGGGTTTTTCCAGTTTCGATAGAGTAAAAAAGGAAGGGTTTTAAACCATTAAAAGGATTTATAGGTTTAAAAAGGGATTTTGAAGATTTTTTGAGGGGAATAGAGGGTAAATGGAATGGGGGGGGGAAGGGGTTTTTAGAAAGAAATTAGGATAAGGTGAAAGGGAAAAATGAGTGATATGGGGGGTGAAATGATGTAAATGGGACCTTTAGGAAACAATATTTTCTTTGGGAATAGCAGGGTTTTTTGGTGGATTTTGAAGTAAAGATATCAGGGAAAAGGAATCTTCGAACAAGGGGCACAAAGAGGCTATAAGAAGTCACAAATTTTTTTCAGGAATTTTGTTTCTTACAAACTACAGGACTTGTTTTAGTGATCATTTGATGAAACAAATTTATTGATGGCTAACACATCCATCTAAATTTGTTACACCTGTTTGACTCCATACCCAGATGGGCCTCTTCTGCTATCTCAACCACAAATTTTCAAAAAAACCTCTATGCACTAATAGCTAGCCTAAAATGCCCAATCAAATAAAGATATATCTAATAGAGAGATCCATATCTGGGTCTAGGAGGGCTAGATCCTAGGCTTGAAGCAGTTTTGATGTTGGCCCTCCGGGATTCTTTCTTCAACATTAAGAATTACGGGGTGCTAACATAGTGGTGACTCCACTAGGGAATGAGTTGATGGTGGTGGACAAAAATCCAGACATAAGAGGGTTGAAATCATCCACCTCACGACTCCAATCCAAATCAGTTGTAGAAATTTGCTGAATAATTATTAATTATCCACCGAGACTATCCTGGTCACATAATTTTTGAACTTCATACACAACACATAATCTCTTCCACTCAACTCAACTCAGATCATCACACATGCGGAAATAAAATCAAGCGATAACACATCAAATAATCATACACATTAACACAGTATGTATGGGGAAAGCTTATAGCTGAAAACCCCACAACTATTGTGTATATTATAATGGATAAATCAAGTAACTAACTCAGTACAATACTCCTCACAAGTACTCATTACTTTCTCATACAGTTACTCACAATCTAGCTCAGTTTTGAACAGGTTACTGGTTCAAAACTCACCGCCAATTGCCTTGCCTCTATTGCGTGTTTCAATGCTATGGGATGGCCTCTTTATATAGATAAACCACCAGCCTGAACTGCGCAATCCTCATGGGCTTACTCCACCTATCCGTGTGTTGCAAATAGCATCAGTATAGTCACAACTGATAGCTAACTCTACCCTTTCATCTACCTCTTTCACTGGTCTCCACTGAACTGATCATACACTGTAGTGAACTGATGTGTTCTTGAGTTGAATAATGAGTTACTAATTAATGAATTAAATAATATTTAATTCACTCCACTCATAACTAATTGATTAGCTAGTTAAATTAATCTCAACTAGTTCAACTAAAATAAACAGAACACAACTCCACTATCTGTCTCATTAACTCCTCCAAACTTCTGCCACTGAAGTCCAACTGAAGTCAACCATGCATGATGCCATCAAACCCTTGGGAACCACGTGATTCCTCTGTCAGATGCATGAGCCACTTCTGTAGCTCGAACCGAAGTGCTCCAAGAGAGTAAACTGCTGTTTATAGTCTAAATATTATTAAGGGTAAATAATATTTGACTTCCCTGTTTTAAGGAGAGGCAGTCTAAAAATAGACTTCGACCTCTTTGACCTCAAAAATAGAGTCTCATCTATTTTTACCAACATGACACATACTTCAAGAATCTCAAACCGGAATCCCCGAACCATGCTCCATATGTCTAAAAATAGACATAGTCTAAAAATAGATTTTGCGCCAGAATTTGCCTGCGGGCCCACTTAGTGAAGGCGACTTCATTTCACTAAGCTCCATCATCTTGCTGGATTTTCAACATCAGTTTCATTCACAGAATCCACTGGAGGAAGAACCTGAAACATGACAAGATAATCTGGAAAGATCAGGTATTCAAGCTCAAATTGTATTCAAGATATTTTTTTCTTTACATGTAGTTATTTTTTCTCTTATCATGATCTCGGTCAAGAGTGTACTACTAAAATATGTAGTGATCAGTTTCAACCTGAAGAGCCTCAAAATATTGAGCCCATCCCGATAGCTTGGGTGCACACTCCAATACCTGTAAAAATCCTAGTTGAACACAAGCCTCATGCCTTATCTCCTATTCTTGTTGAAATACCAGATAGTTATAAGCCCCTTGCTTTACCTCCTGTACCTGTAAAATCCTCATATAGATACAAGCCTCTGGTTTTGCCTCATATCCTCCATGACCTCCCTGCAAATTATAGCAATAATCTACCCAGGTTTGATGGAGAAAATGCGAGGACAACTGCCGAAAAACACATTCAAAATATTGAGGAATTTATTGATTTGTTTGAGGTAGAAGAATATGATGTATGTATTAGGATGCTTTCCCTATCATTACAAGGTAAAGTTAAAAATTGGTTTAAAAATCTTCCAGTTCCAAGCATTAGAATTTTTCATCAATTTGTGAAAATTTTCCTGGATAGATGGGTGATCATGGGAAATTTTTTTCTCATCATAGAAGAGTATAACCATTTAAAAATACATCCAGGGGATACAATGCAACATTTTTTAGCCAGGTTCAATAAGGTGTATCATTCAATGCATGTTTTTATAAGGCCACCCCTAGGATTAGCTCTCTTACACTACCTAGATGCATTTGAGCCAGAAATGGCATTCCAATTACGAGAAAGGGACACTACAACCCTAGAAGAAATGAAAAATATTGCAGTTGATGTGGAATCAAACCTTCTGAATAGAGAGGCAAAGTTGAAAGCAATGAAGAAGGAAAAAATAGAAAAAGAGCAATTGATGTCTTCAGAGATAAAAATAGATATCTTGACAAATGCAGTTAATGAAATGATACACAAGGTTAGCAGGAAAGAGGAACTTGTTGTTGAAATACCTCATGTTTCATTAGTTCTAGATAGACAAGGATCAACGTACTCAAGCAATTTTCAACTCATCCTTGGTATCCTAAAATAGAAAATGATTATTTCATGTACTCAATTCACAACATGGCCAAAGATGAAGTTCAAAATTAGAGGAAGGTGTTGGCCACCTATAAAATTTTTTACTAGCAAATAGGTGGCTAAATATGTTTCTGGGCCTTTAAGAGAGACATTTCCTTTGTAAATATATCATCCTTGAAGCCTCCATGTGTTTTCCATCCTTCACTATAATCTTCACTGTTGTTTCCATTAAAGAACCTTGCTGATTGGTGAAGAAACTGCTTTCAAAAGCCCCCCATTTCCTCCATTTTGATCCCACAAAATCCCCCATTATTTCATCCTTATTTTCTTCATGAAACACCTCAAAATATCCCCATTTAACCTCTAAACCTTCCTAAATCCCCTTTTAAACCTCATACTACCCTTTATTTGTTTTTAAAATCCCCTTTCCTGCTTACCGGAACTCCCTCATTTGGCTTAAAAACATTGATTTTAGGCCTAAAATTAGCCTATTTACACTATAGCAGGCTTAAGCCCCCGAGGGCTTATATCCATCAGCCCCGTTCCCCATATAACTCCAGCCCACAACCGAGCGCTAAAATCCCCAAAAAATCTTTTTAAAAAGCATAAAAACATGTTTTCCGCTCTGTTGAAGGTTAAGCCCCGAGGGCTTAAAACCACTGCTGGCCCCGGTCCTTTCTATCCACGGGACCACGTATGAGTGCTATGCACTAAGCCCCCTTCCCCCCATTTTTCCTTGGCGAATGCCTTCCCTCATTTATTTTTATTTTTCCCCTACGACATGGCCTGGAATGAATACAGGCCGTCAATCTACACAGATCGACGGTCACCAAGCCTTATTCTCCCGCTCATTTCACTTTCCATACTCTCTGCCTCTTCCACAAATCCCAATCGTTCGATCAAATGATCCAACAGCCAGGATCTATTTCCCACACCATATAACTTTTCTCCCTTTTGTAAAACCTTCTGCCTCATCGTCACATCACAACCTTCCAAACCTGAAGATATAACAGTCGAGAGAAATCCCGATGGCGCCACATCCGCCGTCATCTTACCCCCCATCGCAGTTTTTCCGCACCATCAGATCTTCCTACCTCCATCCGACGGCTAATAATTCATTTCGCAAAAATTTTCAGACCAGGGGTTAATGTTCCGAAAAAATGAAATATGGGCGGTATTAGGGAGGACACGCGTCATGCAATGTATGGTATCGCATTATTTTTTCGAAAACTGTTTACCACCCTCAACCCCATGCAAAAAACATTCTTTTTTTCTGCTTACCTCCCTCCACATTGAGTTTTTAAGTTTAATCCTGGCCATTGGTAGGGTCCAATCTGACGGTCCTAATCTGATCTTGCATTTTCTCTCTGTCCTCCATCCAACCTTTCAAAGGATTTTACCAAGCGATCTCCACCATCCATTTTTCTGATCTGACAGCCATGATATAGCTTAGCCTCCATCCATTTTTCATTCATTTGTCCCCCAAATAACTTCTTTGATGAGATCTCGACCGTAGATCGCCATTGGCTAATCTAATCCAACGGTGTACATCGCACGACGCCCAGAACTTCATCAGATCAGTTTTTCACCATTCCACCATGGTTTTCACCCATTTCTTTGCTGCATCCACCATTTTCACCACTACGCCACCACCTCCATGGGCCTCCACAGCATTCCTCCCCTCATCCCTATAGGTTTTTATAACAATTTTTTGCTTTTTGCAGGTTTTCAAAGGCGATAAGCTATATTTCCTCTGCAGTTATAGTCAAGGTAATTTATAGCGTATAACGTCGGTGTCATGAGCCAAAGGTAGCGGAAGAGACATCTGAGAGGGTGTAAACATTTTTTCCATTGAAGATCAACTTTACCAACTCTGTTTCAAACCCTCCAGCGCCATTAAAACCTGTACATTCACAAAAACAGTCAGCAGAAGCGACAAAGAGTATCAGTGAAATATTTAAGGGATTAAAAGCCTATTATTGAAGATTAATGCTATAATTCAGTGTTTAAAGGATAGAGACATATCTCAAAGACCATAAAAATGATCAAGAAGGCTTAATAAGGCCTAAATCACATGAAACAAGCCATATCAATGTTTTAATGATCAGCAGAGCATTCTTCTCCTAGAAAGACTATCTACACGACCTCCTCCATGTTCCATCAAGCACCAGAATGATTATTACACTGAGAGAAGGCCTTAAAGAACTGTCAGGACAACAGATATGGAAGTATGGGAGACCTACAAACCTTCTATCACCTTACTTATCTCAGAAGGAAAAACAGAGTACTACAGCCAGAAGAGTACTTCAAAGAACACACCTGGAGTTATTGTCAGCCTGACATAGGCTTCTAAACTAGTCTAAAGGGTACAAACAAGTCAATGCAAAGCCATTATGAAGAGTGGGCATTCAAATTTTTCCTCCCCTCTGTCTTAATGGATCATTCTAGTTCATATCTACTACTCTACCTCCTCATTCCCCTATAAGAACTCCTGAAAGATTCATTGTAAAAGTTTTTGGTTGTTCGTTGGGATTCTATTAGTTGTTAGAACTGTTATTGAGGGGAAGTAGCTTAGTAGTTTGTAATATAGTAGGCTGGGAAGAGAAGTCTGGATTGTAAAGAGCCACTAGAATCAAAGAATGTGACTGGTTTTGCACATCAATTGAAGAAGCAGATTCACAGGATCCTGGTCTATATTATTGGTGATGTTTTCCTTACTGAAATTGTCTCCTTTCATGTTTATCATACTGTCCATTATTCTCAGATAAATAACAACAAGCATAGATTAGGATATACTGTTGGAAGTACCCTAAATCTCACTGTTAAATTTTTATCTTTATGTTTTCTGCTACTTGTGTATCTAAGAACAAATTCAACATAATTTAACCAGTATAGAAGTTGGTATTGTCCATGCTTACTGATGTATGAATTTAGAGTCTATCTCTTAGATGTTCTTGTTTGGTTTCAGCTAAAATAATTTGGAAACTAGGAGATTAGAGCTAGCCTTGTCTCACTAGGTGCCTCTTCCAATAGCTAGCCTTTCTAAGATCCCTTTGAGTTAGTGTCAAAAGAAATGAAGGTTAAAATTCCTTCTCCGATCTTAGGCCTTACTCTATGTTCAACCTTAAATTTTTTCTACCTTCTGAAAGTGGTTATGAGGACTGCTGGATTGTTTTCCTTGAGAGTATGCTGAAAGAAGGCCTGGATTTAAATGACATCTGACCTGATCTTAAGCTACCCTTTGTGTCTTTATTTAGAGTTTCCTTCGAAAGCATGTCAAAAGCAGGATAGGTTCAAAGTCCTTACCTGATCTTAGGCTACCCTTTCGTTTCTTTCTTTTTCTCCCCACTCTTAATGTTCCATTTCACCATCTATCTAAAAAGATTCTTTGGTATAGATGACTTGCCCTATGGAAACCCTTGGATAGTTGTTATGCAAGTAATCCCCTTTCATGACTCCATAGCCCAATGGATTGACACTTCTCTTGACCCATCTTCCCATGCTGAAACATCCTTCTATTCAGTTCCTTCTTTACTTCCATAACCTTCTCAATTAATGATATCCAACCAAACAAACAAAATCCAAAACCCTTGTGCCTCATAGCTAGCCTAATACCTCAATTTGAGCCTTAAAGATATATCATTCTTTACATTTATAGAGAGATCCCTCTCTAGATCCAGGAGGGCTAAATCCTAGGATCCCAAAGTGGTTTGATGTTGTCTTATCTTTTGGTCTTGCCAATCTGGCCAAAACATAGGAACCACAACATAATAATGACTCCGCTGGGGAACTCCGAGTGAATTTCATCTTATGCATCCTTAGGACCTCAGAAGACCCAAAATCTCTGGTTAGATTGGTATTCAATTGCTGATGGTGGACAACAGCCTGCTTCAAATGTTCAAATTCATCCACCTAGCGACTTCACACTCTATAATTTCCGAAAGACCAAATGACTCCACTGGTAGAGGACCCTGAACTGGTTGAGAAGATACAGTGACCTCTTTTTCAAACATGGATCCAAGTATGGACAGAGAAGAAAAGCTATATTCTTTAGCGGATAGAGTGATAAGACTGATGAACATGCTTGGTGAAATAATAGTGAAGAGGTATGAGGCTAGTCTGAATGTTGATTATCTAGAGCAGCCCATGCTTCTTCCAGCACAAGATCAAACTCATAACCTAGAAAATGAGCAAGACATGTATGATGCTCAAGAATCTATGGAAGATGAAGAGGAAGGTGGTCAAGAATTTCCTGATTGCTTACCTATATCTTGTACTATGCTTATAAGAGAATATCATGACCGAATGGCAAAAGATAATAGGGAACGCTGCTTTGAGGAAACAAGTAACCACTTAGAATATGCAGAATCCAATGTGGAAGGAGAACCAACACATATAGGAACTCCCCCTCTAGATTATAGATCATCTCAGATTTCACAAGAAGAGTGGCATCCTGATCATATAGAAGAAACAACTCATGAGCCTTGTATTCTATCTGAATATCATCATGATCATGAGGAATTGTTTGAATCAGAAAGGGATCAGGAAACATCAGACAGTCCTCAAATTTTCCCTGCAAGCACAAGTGAAGATCTCCTAGAAGAGGCTCAAGAAGACATCCAGCCTCAGACTCAGTCTTCACAAGAAACAGAGAGTTGTTGCACTTCTGCTGAAAGAAACACAAGAACATCTTCCCCTTTGACAGAAGAAGAGATAGATCATATAATCAATAGAAAGCCTACCTATGATATCTTTTATAGAGAAAACACTCTTGCCCATTCATCTACTGAGCTTTGTTGTACAGATTCAAAAAGCTCCTCTATAAATTAGAATGAAGAAAGATCTACTAATAATCTAGTATGTTTGATTGGTAGCATTACTTACTATCATGATTTTCCTATTTTTGATCTATCTAATGATGATGTTCCCCAAACAGAAGATGATTTTGCAAGGCCATCATTAACGGATTTGTGGGAGGAAAATCAATTCCATCAACATCAAGAAAGTAATGAGCCCATGCAGGCTATTTATGATACTAATGAGGAAAGTTATGAAAGTCTAGTAATAGATGAAGATTCATTGAATCTTCACTCTGTTACACCTCAGATCATCAGTAATGGTTATCATGTGATTGGGAATCAGCAGCCTTCCATCTCACAAGGTGAAGAGGAAAACAGTGAAGAAATTTTTGAGCAGGTTGAAACCAAGGAGCCTTCCCTGGAAAAAGAGTAAGCAATGGAACAAACCATTGCTCAAGAATACATTGATATTTTCACAGAGCTCAGCCCACCAGATTAGAATATATCAGAGCTACAAGAGGACAACACTGCCGAATATGATGAGTCCTCCAGTTTAGAAAATGATGAAGATGAGGAAGATTTTATTTCTCAAAAGGATCTTCTTTTTGGTCCAGTGGAAGAGGAAGCTATTCTGGTTAAAAACTACTTGTCAAATACTCACAACTAGGAATTATTTCAAGATCCTTATGCTCATTTCCTACAGACATTTAGAGAAGGATCAAAGGGCATCAAGAGAATCTTGTTGCAGACAACAAGAAACATTTTAAAAGTTGTTGCTGAAGTACAAATAGAATGGGAGTGGCCTTGCCTATCCATCATGCTCAAAGAGGTGAGCAGAAAAGACCAGTCATGGGATCATTTGATTGACTAGATGTAATGGAAAATAGAGTTTGTCAGCTAGACATGTAAATATCTCAAGTTAGAGTAGGATAGGTAGGAAATCTCAATAAAGCTCAGTATGTGAGAATTTAGTTAGTCTTTTATTTTTTCTTTGAAGAAAATTCAAAAAATACAAAAAAAGATGAAAGGAGAGGTTCAAATATGCTCAAAACTTGAACCAGCAGAGAAAAGAAGCAACTCTAACAAGATCAAAACCAGGGCTGAAATGAAGAAAGAATGGTGACTCTAAAAAGCTCAAAATCTGAGTCACAAGAAGAAAGAAAGATACTGGTGATTTTCAGATATGAAGCCTTCTAATTTTGTTTTTAATTTCTGCAAATTTTATTCCATGTGCAGCTTGTCTTTATGGCATGGACCCACAGAAAATCAGACTGTCTAAACCTGATTTGTCTATATTTAAATTTCTGCTTTAGAATGTAGAGAATGAAATCTGTCAAACAGTTTAATCCTGGCAGATATTAGTTTAGGTAGAGAAGCTATGATTCAAACTGTTTAATTTGGTCTCATGGAGAAATAAGGGTAGAATTAGATTAGTTGTTGCTTTCAATAAAAAATTGATGATGTAAAAGGTTTGCAAGTCTAAGTGTGTATTGAAGAAAAAATGCTAGGATAGTAGGATGGGTAGGTAGTTGTTTGGAGAAATGTTTTCTGTTGATATAACATCAATCATGTTTGTGGCAGCTGATCAAAAGGAAAGAGATGCGTCAAGTACCAGACATCTGGCCTAATCCAAAGATTATTTTCTGAGATTCTCAACACCTTCAAAAAGATGCCATCCCCATGTGGAGCCACTGTTAGCCACCTATAAAAATTTTGACTAACAAACAGGTGGCTAAATATGTTTCTGAGCCTTCAAGAGAGACATTTCCTTTGTAAATCTATCATCCTTGAAGCCTCCATGTGTTTTCCATCCTTCACTATAATCTTCACTGTTGTTTCCATTAAAGAACCCTGCTGATTGGTGAAGAAACTACTTTCAAAAGCCCCCCATTTCCTCCATTTCATCCCACAAAATCCCCCATTATTTCATCCTTATTTTCTTCATGAAATCCCTCAAAATATCCCCATTTAACCTCTAAACCTTCCTAAATCCCCTTTCAAACCTCATACTACCGTTTATTTGGTTTAAAAATCCCATTTTCTGCTTACCGGAACCCCCTCATTTGGCTTAAAAACACTGATTTTAGGCCTAAAATTATCCTATTTACACTATAGCAAGCTTAAGCCCCCGAGGGCTTATATCCATCAGCCCCATTCCCCATATAACCCCAGCTCACAACCGAGCGCTAAAATCCCCAAAAAATCCTTTTAAAAAGCATAAAAACATGTTTTTCGCTTTGTTGAAGGTTAAGCCCCGAGGGCTTAAAACCATTGCTATCCCCTGTCCTTTCTATCCACGGGACCACGTATGAGTGCTCTGCACTAAGCCCCCTTCCCCCCATTTTTCCCCTGTGAATGCCTTCCTCCCTTTGTTTTTATTTTTCCCCTACGACATGGCCTGGAATGAATACAGGTTGTCGATCTACATAGATCGACGGTCACCAAGCCTTATTCTCCCGCTCATTTCACTTTCCATACTCTCCGCCTCTTCCACTAATCCCAACCGTCCGATCAAATGATCCAATGGCCAGGATCTATTTCGCATACCATATAATTTTTCTCCCATTTGTAAAACCTTCCGCCTCATCATCGCATCACGACCGTCCAAACCTGAAGATCTAACAGCCGAGAGAAATTCCGATGGCACCACATCCATCGTGCATCTTACCCCTTATCACAGTTTTTCTGCACTATCAGATCTTCCCGCCTCCATCTGACGACTGAGAATGAATTTTACAAAAATTTTCCTCCCAGGGTTTAACATTATGAAAAAATGCGAAATGGGCGGTATTAGGGAGGACACGCGTCAGACAGTGTATGATATCACATTATTTTTTTCGAAAACCGTTTACCACCCTCAACCCCACACGAAAACCATTCCGGTTTTCCGCTTACCGCCCTCCACATTGATTTTTTAAATTTAATCCTGGCCATTGGTAGGGTCCAATCTGATGGTCCTAATCTAATCTCGCATTTTCCCTCTGCCCTCCATCCGACCATTCAAAGGATTTTACCAAGCGATCTCCGTCGTTTGTTTTTCTAATATGACAGCCATGATATAACTTATCCTCCATCCCTTTTTCATTCATCTATCCCCAAAACAACTTATTTGATGAGATCTCGACCGTAGATCGTTGTTGGCTGATCTAATCCAACGATCTACATCGCACGATGCCCAGAACTTCATCAAATCAGTTTTTCACCATTCCACCATGGTTTTCACCTGTTTCTTCACTGCATCCACCATTTTCACCGCTGCGCCACCACCTCCACGGGCCTCCACAACATTCCTCCCCTCATCCCTACAGGTTTTTATAACAAGTTTCTTGCTTTTTGCAGGTTTTCAAAGGTGATAAGCTATATTGCCTCTGCAATTACAGTCAAGGTAATTTATAGTGCAAAACGTCAGTGTCATGAGCCAAAGGTAGCAGAAGAGACATTTGAGAGGGTGTAAACATGTTTTCCATTGAATATCAGCTTTACCAACTCTATTTCAAACCCTCCAGCGCAATTAAAACCTGTACATTCACTGAAACAGTCAGCAGAAGTGACAAAGAGTATCAGTGAAAGATTTAAGGGATTAAAAATCATATTATTGAAGATTAATTCTATAATCCAGTGTTTAAAGGACAAAGACACAGTTCAAAGACCATAAAAATGATCAAGAAGGCTTAATAAGGCCTAAAGCACATGAAACAAGCCATATCAATGTTTTAATGATCAGCAGAGCGTTCTTCTCCTACAAAGACTATCTACATGACCTCCTCCATGTTCCATCAAGCACCAGAACGATTATTACACTGACAGAAGGCCTTAAAGAACTGTCAGGACAACAACTATTGAAGTATGGGAGACCTGCAGACCTTCTATCACCTTACTTATCTCAGAAGGCAAAATAGAGTACTACAACCAGAAGAGTACTTCAAAGAACATACCTGGAGTTATTGTCAGCCTGACATAGGCTTCTAAACCAGTCTAAAGGGTACAAAAAATTCAATGCAAAGCCATTATGTAGAGTGGGCATTCGAATTTTTTCTCCCCTCCATCTTAATGGATCATTCCAATTCATATCTACTACTCTACCTCCTCATTCCCCTCTAAGAACTCTTGAAAGATTCATTGTAAAAGTTGTTGGTTGTTGGTTGGGATTCTATTAGTTGTTAGAACTGTTATTGAGGGGAAGTAGCTTAGTAGTTTGTAATATAGTAGGCTGGGAAGAGAAGTCTGGATTGTAAAGAGCCACTAGACTCAAAGAATGTGACTGGTTTTGCACATCAATTGAAGAAGCAGATTCACATCCCGGTCTATATTATTGGTGATGTTTTCCTTACTGAAATTATCTCCTTTCATGTTTATAATACCATCCATTATTCTCAGATAAGGAACAACATGCATAGATTAGGATATACTACTGGAAGTACCCTAAATCTCACTGTTAAATTTTTATCTTTGTGTTTTATGCTACTTGTGTATCTAAGAACAAATTCAACATAATTTAACCAGTATAGAAGTTGGAATTGTCCATGCTTACTGATGTATGAATTTAGAGTCTGTCTCTTAGATGTTCTTGTTTGGTTTCAGCTGAAAGAATTTGGAAATTGGGAGATTAGAGCTAGCCCTGTCTCACTAGGTGCCTCTTCCAACAGCTAGCCTTTCTAAGATCCCTTTGAGTTAGTGTCAAAAGCAATGAAGGTTAAAATTCCTTCTCCAATCTTAGGCCTTGCTCTATGTTCAACCTTAAATGTTTTCTACCTTCTGAAAGTGGTTATGAGGACTGCTGGATTTTTTTCCTTGAGAGTATGCTGAAAGCAGGCCTGGATTTAAATGACATCTGACCCGATCTTAAGCTACCCTTTGTGTCTTTATTGAGAGTTTCCTTCGAAAGCATGTCAAAAGCAGGATAGGTTCAAAGTCCTTACCTGATCTTAGGTTTCCCTTTGGTTTCTTTCTTTTTCTCCCACTCTTAATGTTCCATTTCACCATCTATCTAAAAAGATCCTTTGGTATAGATGACTTTCCCTATGGAAACCCTTGGATAGTTGTTATGCAAGTAATCCCCTTTCATGACTCCATAGCCCAATGGATGAGCACTTTTTTTGACCTATCTTCCCATGCTAAAACATCCTTCTATTCAGTTCCTTCTTTACTTCCATAACCTTCTCAATTAATGATCTCCAACCAAACAACCAAAATCAAAAACCCTTGTGCTTCATAGCTAGCCTAATGCCTCATTTTGAGCCTTAAAGATATATCATTATTTACATTTATAGAGAGATCCCTCCCTGGATCCAGGAGGGCTAGATCCTAGGATCCCAAAGTGGTTTAATGTTGTCTTATCGTTTGGTCTTGCCAACCTGGCCAAAACATAGGAACCACAACAGGAGGCAGGAAAATCTCTAGCAATAATGTACATGCTAGATGACCTTGCATACAAAGATAATATTCTAAAATATGATTATCAAGAGGAAGATTATATGGTTGAGAGCAAGGTTGATTATTCAAAGAAACCATCACCATCTTCTTGGGAGAAAGAAACCCGGTTATCACAATGCAAAGATGGCACTCAAACTCTGCATGTTGAGCAAGATTGTAAGGAGGAAAATGCAGAAAGTTTTCAAGCAATTACAAAATACCTGCCCATGTGTTTTTCCTCACTCTTGAGATAACACTACAAGAAAATTTTAAATAGGAAGGATGAGGAATGCTCTAATGAATCATTCGAGGAAAAGAGGGATGATAAAAAACCTTTTTCAAATCTACAAGTTTGGTCCTTCAACCATCTTGAAATCATAGTGTTTGAAATAGATGATGAATTGATCCAGATTGATTCTTTTCCCTTATGCTTTAATTCATTTAAAATTGTGAAAGGGAATCTCGGTCTCATTTTAGTTGATAATCACAGAGGAAAACATCATATATCAATGCAACCAATGCTACAAACATCTAAAGCACTACATGACCCAATAGCAGACATGTTGGATGGTTTGTGCTTTCAAAGCCAGTCTTCATGTGTTTGTAATGCTCTCAAAAGCTTCTATGATATGGATATGGTCAGACAGTCTACCCCACTGTCTGGTTCAATAGAAGTATCGACACAAAATTCATCAGATAAAATTCAAGCTTGTCCTGAGTTGTTTGAAGACATGGAGAGCACATCTGCAGTACCAGGGCATGAAGTTGAGTTGGATGAGTCAGAATACCCAGAAATAAGTCAAGTGTATCTTGATCCAGTGACAATCTATATGGATAAATTGTTCTTTACAAAGCCAACACATATTTCCAACATGTCAGCTATTTTTCAAGTGTACCAAGATCCACGTAAACCAGATCATGTCAAGAATTTATATCAAATACCATTATCAGGCTTGTTTCTGAATATGTAGAAAAACAATGAAAGAAAAAAGTTATTAAGGCAGTTGCTTGACTGGGTACATTTGCATTATTGTATCATTTAGAACGGTTTTGATTTTAGTAGGGTAGGGTAGGTAGGTGTGAAAATAAGCTCAGTACTCTGAGCATTTTTTCAATTTTAGTTTCAGTTTTCTTTTCTGTTTTCAGTTCAAGTGTGTTCCAGACTCCAGTTGCTGAGAGTTCAGATTTCGGCTTGAATATTTTCAGCCACAAAGGTTTGGTTTCATAATCTGAGATTAGTCCAATGGATCAGGACACTAGCCTACGATGTTCTTAACACCTCACTTGGAGAAGTGCCATCCCTAGTTGGAGCCACTGTTAGACTCCTGTAATTCACAGTATAACAAGGTGACTGATTATTTCTGATTAGATCATTTTTACAAAAAATAATATTCCATGGTTGTCATTTATTTCCAAGAAGGATATGCTGGTTAAAAGGGGCAAAGAAGGCTTATTATAAGGTTTTGGAAACCCCATTATAGGATAAAGGTACTCAATGGAATTGAACCTTTAGAACTTATCCTAATTCCATCTACCATATGAGGCAACTATACCAAATCCATAGTTTAGATCTTAGACAACCTTTTAACCTCAAAACCTAAAACCTTACTGTAATATCATATTACATTGTCGACCCCAAATTTTTGCATTTCGGTATATCGCAGAAGACCCTCACCACATTCCTTTGTTGTTTCTCCAAACCACCGATGTGATATAGTGGAACCCTTCCCACCATGTCAACATTGCATATCACTGGTGGGACCCTTCCCACCACGTCCACCTGCCAAATCCCGCTCCACCGACTCATACCCCATTGATCTCTTACCACCTCCCATTTCACCTCCGACCCCACCATCCACTCATACCCTGCTTACTATCCCACACCTTTCCGCCATCTCCACTCCCTATCTTCAAGTTCGATGGCCTTCAACACTTTTCAGCCCCACCCTGACTCTCCGAACTTTAACCACATGTTGATATTGCAACAAGATGATGAGCTTAGTGAAAAGAGTCACCTTCACTAAGTGGGCCCACAGGCTATTTTTGGTGCAAAGTCTATTTTTAGACTATGTCTATTTTTAGACATGTCAATCATATTCTATGAGTTGCAGGATGCTATCTATGGATGGTTGGTCAAGTTGGAAAAATATATGGACTTCTATTTTTAGACATAATGGGCGGAATCTATTTTTAGATTTCCAGTCTAAAAATAGATATGTCGAATATTATTAGCTCTTAATAATATTTGGACTGTAAACATTTTCTTATTCTCTTGGAGCACTTTAGTTAAGTGCATAGATGTCGCACAGGATCTGACAGAAGGAATTACGCTATTCCTGAGGGTTAAGTGGAGCTTTTGCATGGAGACTTCAGTTAGAACTCATGTGACAGAGTTTGGTGGAGTTGTAGAAGTAGTTGGTGGAGTTGTGTTCAGTTTAACTCAGTTAGACACAGTTGAGCTAGTTGTATCTAGTCTAATTGATTAATACACTAGTGAGAGTGGTGTGAATTAATTAGTCTAAATATTAACTAATTAATCAACTAAAGAATACATCAGTTAACTATAGTGCCTGGACAGTTTTAGTGGAGACCAGTGGAGAGGTAGGTGAAAGAAT
Source organism: Pinus albicaulis (assembly GCA_034641835.2). Taxonomy (NCBI): domain Eukaryota; kingdom Viridiplantae; phylum Streptophyta; class Pinopsida; order Pinales; family Pinaceae; genus Pinus; species Pinus albicaulis. The sequence continues at coordinate 1,078,209,693 of CM076582.1, read as the reverse complement.
AGGTTGACTATCAGTTGTGACTATAGTGATGCATTGATTGCATCCAACACAGAGTAGAGTTTCCAATTAGGATTGCGTGAGCAAGGCTGGATCAATTCGAGTTCATTCAGAGCCATTCTTCAGTAGGGATTGAGCAATAGAGGCAGGCTAGCAGGTGGAAAAGATCGGTGCATGGATTTGCAAGATCAAGCCTGATTAGTGTGTAATCTACATTTGGAGAAGTTGTTAGAGAAGGCCAAAAGGGAAAATTACTTGTTGAAGACAAGGTTCAAAATTCTTGCACGGAAAGAGAGAATTGCATTGGCCAAGCTCAAAAGAGCCAATGCAAAAATTGAAAATTTGACCAAGCAAGGAGAGAAACAGAAGTTAGATATACTTGCAGAGGTGTCACTCCATGCCTCAAGAACTTTATGAGAAATTACCCTCATCATTTTGACAGAATTTTGGCACACTTTTCATTTCTTTTTATTTCTGTGTTTTTGGGTATTTTTGCACATGGAAAATTTTCCAAAAGAGAAGTGACTTGGATGCTACGCTCTTTTTTGGGGCCTCCAAATGAAAAATGGCCACCACCAGTAGGTTCATATTGATGAGGAAATCAACCATAGCAATTTTCAGAGTTTTTGGAGGAGAACCGGTCCATCAAAAGTGCCAAAAACCATCAAAATTTCATGTTTCTGCCTCCAAATCTTCCTAGTCTCTACGCATTTACCAGTCTTGGGAGAACAAGTTTTTGACAGGGAAAATGAGAAAAATTTTCAAAACTGTAGGTATTTTTTGGAAAATAGACTCAAAGGGACTTCCAATGAGCTATCATGGAGCTGCTTTGGACATCGGGAAGGCACTAAAAACCAACCTTGAACATAGGTCATGTTTCCTGCCTTAACGCTGCGCGTTTGACAAGGAAAATGCATTTTTACACAGTCTTTAGAAATTTTTGAATTTTCACTCCAGTTTGAATTTTACTTTAGAAAATGAGGAATTTACTTATGTAAATAGTCAAGATGAACGTAAATATCATGTTTTTACTTTTATCTATGGTAAATACATTAGGTAAGTTAATCAGTTGAGCTGTAATGAATCAATTCATTAGAGATAGAAATGAGTCACTTTTCTCATCCTATACTCTAGCTATCAATTCATATTTTTGTGTAATATATCCCTCACCTCATGGATTCTACCCCTATGGATGAGTGGAGGTGATTTTGAGGTCTATTTAGCTCAGGCCTTCAGAGGAGTCAAAGGTTGGCATCAGTTTGAAAGTTAGTGTATTGATCAAGAACCAGTTTAGCCTGGATATTAATGAAAAATTGCAGCCATTTCCTTGAGATTCATGTGGTATGAATGTTTGACAAATTTTTTTCTATGTGATCATTTGTATGAATGTTTTGTAAGCTCATAACCTTTTTATGTCTATTATATGTTTAAATTCAAGTTGAAAGGTAGAATACATGTTTTTCATGCTCTATTTTGGGAATTTTTTCATAATCTGTCCATTTTCTTCAATTTAGGAAGAACTCATCCCCTTATGCTCTTCCTAACTCCTCATTAGTCTTAAACCATCTCACCAAATCAGTTTCAATTGTTGAGCCTTCTACCTACCTTGCCCCATCAAATAGAATGCAATTCCATCTCATTGGCCCTAACCTAGTCCCCTTGACCTAATCCTCATTCAATGAGCCCAATCCCAAAATCAAACAAACCCCTGCATTTCATAGCTAGCCTAAAACCTTTTCATCCAGCCCTCTTGGCTGTGAATTTTTTGGAGAGAGCCCTCTCTGACTTGGTATGGCTAGATACCAAGTCAAAATATTGGGTTTTGGTTACCTCTGTTGGGATTCTTTCCTTGGCATTGGGAATCTGATGGAGTGATAACAAGTACGAAGGTCTTTCATCTTGAATTCAGAGGCTAACTTCCTCTTACATTTGATCATCAACAATTCATTTCCTATTAAGAATTGATCATCAACATATGGAACATGAATCAATGGAATACCTTGGACAACCTTAAAATAGAGGCTGGGATCAACATTTATTCTTTTGAAACCCAGTTTCATTATATGGTTGTAAATGTGTGCATACCAAGCTCGGGGAGCTTGCTTCAAACCGTACAATGTTTTCTTCAACCGAAAAACATGTGTTCTGTGATATTCCACTTCAAATCCATGTGGTTATTCAACATACAGTTCTTCCTTCAACATACCATGAAGGAAAGAAGTATTTACATCCATTTGATGAAGGCTCCAACCTTGACTAGAAGGAAAACTATCGAACAGATAGTGGTGTATCGAGCCACAAGAGAAAATATATCGTCGTAATCTTCTCCCTCTTTATGAGAGAAACCTCGAGCTACAAACCTCACTTTTTATTTTTCAATGATACCATTAATTCCATGCTTGATCTTGAATGACCACTTCGAATTCACAATAGACTTCCCATGTGGTCTCGGCACAACATCCCAAACATCATTTTTTCGCAATAGATTCATATTACTTAGTCATAGCATCCTTCCAACATTTTTCTTTGACTGCTTCTTCGAATAAGTATGGTTCATCTTAAATGATGGTGCTCATAGCAGCTACATATCCCTGATACCTGCATGGTTCCTTCCTTTCTCTCAAGGATATTTGAATGGGAATGCTTCTTTCATTTTCCTGTAGAGTGTCGCAAAGCCAAAGTGGTCTTTACTTTGAAGGAGGATCAATGAGATGTGGATCTAAGGGATCCATGGGTTCCATGGGAACATCAATATCATCTAGCTCGGGCATAGAAGGACCATCTAGAATATCCCTGTAATCATCATCTTCCTCGGGAGGAGGAGAAAGGTATCTTACTTTACAAAGTGTTGAATTTTCATCAAAAGTTACGTCCCTTCTAATTTCAACCTTCCTTTGACCAGGAATATATATTATGTATGCCCTAGAGTTTTCACAGTAACCCATAACCATGCATTTTCTTCTTGTAGCCTTCTAACTTGTTTCTTTTTTCCTTCGGTACATGAAATAATATGGGACATCCAAATATATGAAGATTATTGCTGTCAGGTTTTATACCTGAGAATATTTCTGCAAGAGTCTTGCTTTTCAATGCTTGATGAGGTACTCGATTTTGAACATATACAACAACATGTGTGGCTTCAACCCACATAAACTTTGGTACCTTCTAATCATGAATCATGGCATGAGCAACTTCCAATATCGATTGGTTCTTCCATTCATCTAAGCCATTCTATTCATGTGTATAAGGCACAATAGTTTCTTTTGTGATCCCTGATGTCTGCAAAATGATATGAATTATTTTGACATGTATTCTCCTCAGTTGTCAGACTTGAAAACTTTGATTCTTTTCCATGATTTTTTTTTTCGATCAAAGCTTTGAATTCCTGGAATTTTTCACAGGCTTCATCCTTGTGCTTGAGGAAATACAACCATGTATTTCTTGATAAATCGTCAATGAAGGTGATGTAGTAGATGTGACCACCAATAGAATGCATAGGTCAAACCAAATATATCTGAATGGATGAGATGGAGGATGTAACAGATGTTTTGTTATTACTAGAGGGAAATGGTCCCCTTATTTTCTTTCCACTCACGCAACCTGTACAAACTCCACAATGATGAGCTTGAACATTGGGAATACCTAAGACCAGTCTCTTCAATTTTGGAAGAGCATCGTAGTGTAGATGAGCCAGCCTGTGGTGTCACAATTCTCTTAGATGATTGGTATTATGAACCAATGCTAGAAGTGTCCTTCTTGTGACTTTATAGAGTCCTTCAAATCTCAGACCTAATGTGAATGCATCTTTCATTTCTGAATCGACATGCCAAGATAATACCTTTCCATTGATGAAGGAAACCCTCATCCCTTTATCTTCTAATGCAGATATAGAAATCAAATTCTTCATTAGAATTGGCACATACATAACATTATGAATCAATATTGATTCCCTAGAGTTCAACTAAAACTTAACAGATCCAAATCCTTTTATGAGATGAGTGGAATTATCTACAATAATTATTCTCAGCTTAGTCTCCCTCTCTACGAGACTAGAGAGGACTTCTTGGTATCCATAGAAGTGATGAGTTTCCCCACTACCAACCAACAAACTATCCCACGAATCCAATGGAGAATAAATAGTAAGTGCAAAAATGAGAATATATTCAAATTTATTCACAACATTACTTTCATACTTGGGAGCCCTTGACTTCCTTTGAGGAGGATTTTCTTCTTCATGGTCTCTTGAATAATCTCTTCTGTTTTCATATCTTTTGTCACGGTTTTTCCTATGATTGTCTATTCTTCTCTTATCATTGTAGTTGCTTCTGGTGTTGTATCGAGGCCTCTTTCTCTTCTCGAGACAATCACATGCATAATTACTTTCTTGTGGCAGTTAAAGGATTCAATATGGGATAGTGATCTTCCATTCCTTCCTTTTGAGCTTTGAGGAGGAGTTCCTCTTGATGGGCCTCCTTTTTACCTCTTCCTTTTTTTATGGGCGATATATGAAGCAGGATCTCCCTCTTCATGCTTTTGAATTCTTCATCTTGCTATCATTCTTGATTCTTCTTGAGTAAGATTTACAAAAATTTCATCAAATGTTGGGAGAGCGTTGTTGTTACTGATTGTAGTAATGAATGTTTCCCAAACATAAGGGAGACCTCTAAGAGTTACGACAACTAGCTCTTTGTCAGGCACATTCTCTCCAACCCTTTGCAGTTCATCTCTAAGATGAGAGATCCTCATAATGTAAGACTGAATAATTTCACCCTTGTTCATCTTCATTTCCTTGAGTTGATCTTTCAAGGTGATAAGTATATCATTCATATTGTTGACTTCATACATGTCATCTATCTTGTCATACATGTCTTTAGACTTTCGTAAATTCCCAACATATGCAAGTAAATGATCTTGTAAACCATCAGCTATAATTTTCTTTGCTTTGGACTCACCTTTCTTATATCTTTTCTTGATATAAGCGGATGCAATTTCTGGAGGCTCGAGCATCCTTCCTTGAATGTATTCTAGCACATCATTGTTGTCGGCTCTGATCTCCAATATGACTTTCCATGCAGCAAATTTTGATGCATCACCCAATTTCTCATGCTCCTTGAAGGTAGAGGAATACATCTTGACTTTGGCTTGTAGATATACCTTTTGATAATGAGGGCTTCACTACTTGTCTTCTCTTGGGCTTGTCCTTCACCTTAGATCTGAAACCATGTTAAATTTTCATATTGTTCTATGTTGTATCAATTAATTTAGCCCAAATTACTTCTTCATTAACAATGCATCCAATTATTAGTAGTGTAAACAATCATAAATTATAACTGAAGATAGAAAAAATACATGCAGTGACAAAGAAGACAAAAGCACAACCATAAGAGACAATAGATTGGTCTAAGACCAGGGGAAACCCTTTCAATTCTCCTTCTTCAATAGATCGTCATAAAAAAAATTCAGCAGAGAGTATAATGAGCCCAATACATATATGTAGCAGAAAAAATAGATCATATATAAAAATCTGTGGATCTACAACATCAAGAGTATGAATCCAATAGATCACTAGAACCAAGTGATATCAACTGCCAAGTCCTAGATATGATTCTAGGATGTTGTGAAAGATTGATTTGAAGCAACTGTGAATAAACACCAGATGTATGAAGGCACTGTGAAAGCAACTGAATGTGACCCAACTGAGATATTCCCATAAAATCCCTTAGTCACAACCTCAACATGCTCAGCACACGGCTAAAGCTTCCCTGGCCGCGACCTAGACACACTGTGCTAGTGTCTCTGGTGCTGATCAATAGAATGACAAGCATCCACATAACCATATTAACAATATAATGACAAACATACAAGTAACCCTAATCTTACAAAAACCATGAATCACATACCTACATGTCAAGCATACAACTTATATGACAATTTTCTCTTACCTCGAGGTCCAATGTTGCAACTTCACTTTGATGATCTGCATCTCCTACTCTATCGCATCCAACACATTAGCATCATAACATACCAATATCATCATGATAACCTAATTGCATCCAATGAACTTATGCACAACAGCCTCAATCAAACCAATGCAAACTTGACCATATGCACCACTTGAGATGTATAACCAATCATGAGCGACCAATGCATGTTGAACATATGACATCATACAAGCAAGCATACATGGATAACACCAAATCATGACGAATATGTAACCCTTGCATAAGAAATCAATTCATGCACTACATATAGCAACATGTAAGAAAGCATGCACGAACAATACATAAGTGAGAACAACACATAACCAGTCATACACTCTGTTGGGTAAAAAATGTGATTGTTTTAAGGGTAACCTTAATGCTTTACATTAATTATCAACCCAGGTCAGGTCTTGTTATTTAAAGAGTGTAAGAAAAATATATGCAAGTGATATCGAAGGTTAACTACTCTAGATCATTGTAAGAAAGATTGTCTAATTCTCGAAGTTCATTCACTGACCAACTTGAAAGTGAACTATGAAATACTGCAAATTAATCAAAGGAGAAAATTCTGTTCTAATATTATGTAGACATAACCACTCAAGACTGAAATAAAGAATATATTGCAATTTAACAACATGCTTTGATGAATTAAACAATCCTAATGAATTGAACATCAATCAATTATTCTAGATTCTGCAATGAAATTCTCTATTAGTAAACTAATAGCAACATTTGGAATTGAACATCAAACCAAATGTTCACATTTATGATGGAAAGATTGAAGAAATAATTGTATGCAGAATTTAACACAACCGCACTGAAAATAGTCTAATGAATGTAAAAGTGTCAACTCCTGATAAAAGAAAACGAATGATAAATCTAATCTAGGAAAAAGGAAGTTATAATATCTCACACCTGTGATTAACCAACTAAATGATAATGTTATGAAACACAGAGGATAACTAAAAATGCAAGCTATGTAAATAAAGGTATAGCATATAATAGTAGGAGAACCCCTAGGGCTGAGCCCGAAGCCTCTAGAAGCCTTCTGCTAAGGAATACTCAGAAGTTGTTTATACTAAAAACGCCAATTTCTTCATTAATCAATAAAGCATTACATTATCACGAACTTGACGATTCTGTCTGAATATGTTTATTACAGGAAAATTATAATACGGGAACTTTCCCCTTCTATCTTTCACCTCCAACCTTTTATATCTTAAAGGCGAAATCGAACAAAGTAACAGATCCTCCCCATCATGAGATCCTATCGCTTCGTGGCTATCGACTGAATACTCCAAGAGTAGGCATGCCTCTACACCTTTCGTTGATTCATAGGAGCCCATACAGTTCTATTCGATTTCCTTGTCTTCTGTCATTTGGTCATCCTGGTCAGTAGTTTGGCTGTTTCGTGTCCCTATCAATAAAGACTACAAAAAATCAATTTTTATGCTATTAAACACACCTTTTATCAATAATTCATTCTACCATACTTTTTCATTATTTTCCTTTAATTTATTGCTAAGATGAAGGAAATATATATAGAAGTAAATGAAAAATCATGGTAAAGATAGGGGTAAAATGTAACTTCTCCTCGGCCCAACATACTCCCCTGCTTACCTTTTGCAAATCCTTGTACAAACAAATGGTTGAGGTGTAGCTATGTTAAATAATATGCAGGATATACTTCTTCCTTGTAAATTCTAAAATCATGTTTCTGTTTTATCTTTGCAAATTTTGAGTTTGTGTGCCCCTCTGGTAACTCATAATCATGATGATAGTCTTCAGGAGGATACCATATAATGGGGCATCTGTATCGGACCCTATCCATGTAGGACCCATGTTCAAAATTAGGTTGGTGTACAGAAGGAAACGGGAAGCAGCAACTTTAAAGTTACTATACCCAAATGGTTCTCTTTTCTTAACATTATTTGTAGAGGCTATCCATCTCTATTTGGCTGCTGATAATGCTTCTTCCTGAATGTCTTGGAAGTATGTCCACCCATTCTTCACAATATCCTTGTGCATAGGTCCCAATTTGGCTATCACCCCTTTCCGATGCATAAACTTCTTATGTTGAGTAAAAAAGTGTAGGGGTTTAGTAGGTTCCCCTTTGACCCATAGATCTGTTAGTGTCAGTCTTTGCAGCCTTCCTCGAGAGATCAAACATGCTCTTACAAAGTGATTTTAAGGTGTCAAGGTCAAATTTTGTCATTTCAGTGAGTCTTCAAGAAAAATTTGGTCACTAGGTATTAGGTCTAGGGTTTGCTTTTAATCCTGTCAAAGTTGTCCAAATGTCAGTCCATGTCACCATTCAGCTAAGTGTACCATCATTCATAGGGTTTTCATCATCATTTCAGGTTCCAATGGGTCATTTTACACCTTGTTCATGCTTCAGTTGTGCCTAGGTAAGGTTCATTTCCCTCTCTTAGGGTTTTGAAGGTAATTTATCTTGGATGGTCAAATCATCAGCAAAACTTGTATCCTGATGTTCATACACCTTCCCCTATCCTTAATGTACCTTATTAAACACTTCCCATCACTGAGATCCCACAAATTCCTCATTTTCGCACAAACCCTAGTTTCTTGCTACAACTTGGCAATTTTCTAGGCTAAGCCTGTGTTTTGCCTTTTTCGACCCCTTCCCCTCATTCAATATCTGAAATTCCACTTTCCCATGCTTCCTAACATCCCTCCCTACTTCCCAAAATTTTCTCAAGAATTTAGAAGCCCCTTATCCCCTTCATTTCGCTTCATTTCGACAAATCCCTTGTTCCACACATCGGGATAGGTTTTACTCCAATGATGTTTCTGAGCAATAAAAGATGAATTTGGGAAAAATGAAAGAGTTTTTTGTCCAAAATAGGCCAAGGAATAAACACCTCCTTCACTTTTTACACAGGTGTCAAGGTTTTAGATAAATGTAAAAAATACAGTTGCCTCAGGAGAATTGATGCACCTCTGAAGTAACCTTGATAAAATCAAGCTTTCTCCTAGCTTGGTTGGCAAAATGACTTACTTGAGGAGTCAAATGATAACTAGAAACAAATATATTTCCAATTAGCTATCATCAGCTAAATTTGGAGTGGATTAATACCTTCAAAAGATGACTGCAACAGCACTCTGCCTTGAGGCAACCTCATTTTGCACATTTTGACCAGTCTTGGGAGATTTGATTTTTGACAGGGAAAATGAACTCCAAATTGAAAATTTCTAGTTGGGTTGGAAAGTAGACTCAATAATCTTTCCAACAAGATATCCCACACTCAATTTTGACACCGAGAAGGTCTCCAAAAGTCTCCTACCAAAGGGCATGACACATTGGGTTTGTGGCGCGGTGTATAGAACTGCAAGCCCAATTTCACCATAAATTTCTCCAAAATTTCCAAATGTGCTCAAATATGTGGTGTGAAAAAGACAGTAGTGAGAAAAGGAGAAATTGTGAGGGGTGAAGGAAGAATTTGAAAGCAGAGTTGTGCAATTTTTTTTGCGCGACGCATCGGCTGGGTGTCGTGACGCATTGGGTCAGCTCCCATGGTGTAAAATTGCTCCTGCGCGACACACTGGGTTTGTTGCATGATGCATAGGGCTGGAAATAAAATTTATTTCCATTCCTTTCAAGATCCAAATCTGCTTGGTCCCTCTTTGTTCAATTAAGTTCATGCAACCACTCCATTTCCCATGACATGTGTTTGGTGTTGTTTGTGAAGATTTGAATACAAAAAAAAACAAACCCTATTAGCTTGTTTGAGGATTGTCTCCTTTAGGGTTTTGAAATTGTTTTTGTGCCAAATACTTCCATTATCCACCTTGTTTTTTCCCCTCGTCACTGTTTATCTTCTCACAACATCCCATTTCCCTGTTCCCTTGTATCCCTAAACCATTCATTCCCTATCCCATTCCCATTACCCCACATCCCAATTGTAAATTTCCCCAAACCCCAAGGCTATCCCAATAAATTAAGTGGTTCTCCCTAAACCTTTCAACTCACAGATTTCAAGTGGACAACTTCAATTTTCACTTGGTAATATTCCATCATTTCCACCACCCTATCCCTCCATAGTCCCTCACTTGTTACCACATATTTGGCAACAAAACCAAAGACACCAAACTTCTCATTTTCATCCAAAACAATATAGACCTTGGACAACATGGAGACAAATTCCTCTTATGACCGAGACAGTGACTCTACAACTGAATTGCATGCACCAAGGAGACCAAAAGCTTTTGGAGAAAGCTAACAAGGAAAATAACATGTTGAGGCACATGGAAAATCATTATTGGGCAAGAAATCATGTTTGCAAGGCACGAATCAAGATCCTGAAGGCAAAGTTAAAGAGGGAATTAAAGCATCGCAAAAGGAATGATAAACTCCAAATTTTGGCCAAAGCTTCCTTGGCCCAGAATAGTGCATGATGGAGGACACTCAGCCCAAATTTCAAGAAATTTGGGACACATTTTGTCAATTTTGAATATTTTGGCCTTAACACAGATTTTCCTGCCCGACGCGTCATGTTACTTGGCGCGCGCTTATGATTGGGAGCTCCTCTTGGGTAAAAAATTGTATTTTTGGATTTTTTATGAAACTTTATGCATTCATACCCATTACCCAGATATTTTGACAAGTTTTGGGTTGCCGGAGGGGTCAAAAACACCCTAAAATTGACCTTTCTGCCCCCTTTTGGACACACAGGAAGCAGTGTTGGGAACACTCATTTTTCGAGGGGAAAATGGCAACCAAATTCAGAAATTCCACTTGGGTTGGAAAGTAGACAAGCTGATATTTCCAATGGGCTATCCTGCGCTCAATTTGGACACCGGGAAGGCCTTCAAAATCGGCTCCAAATTGGCGTGACGCATAGAAATTTCAGGCGCGACGCATTGGGGATTTTGGCTCAGTTTTGACTCAGTAACTCTGTTTTTCGCCTAGTTTTGGCCAGTTTGAATTTTTTACTTCCACATGTAAAACTCTTGATGTAATTTGATGTAATTTTGGAAAAATTTTACTCATGGAAGTAGATTCATTCATCAAAAGGTGAATTGTAACTGAATGAATCAGTTTCCTATCTTATAGAGGCAAGCTGTTCCACTGCCTATTTTCAAGTTCTTAGTTTAGATCTTGTTGAAATATCTCCTAAACTAGTGAGCTCGACCCCTAGAGGCATGGAGATGAGTTATGCTTGTCTATATCTTGTAGTTTCTCAGTCATTTTCAGGGTTGGACACTTGGGATTGCTTTGAGCTTCATTGTACATTTCATCTTTGCATTTTGGCAAAGGAATAGACCAGGGTTTGCAACACTCCTTGGGATCCATGTGGCTCTTTGTTTTGATGATGTCTTTCTATTTTTGATTGTAATTTTACTGACGTTTCATGTGTATCATCTTCCTTCTCATTTCTTCTTAAGTTAAACAAACAAGTAATAAAGGTGGAATTCATTAGATTTGCAGTGCTCTACCTTGAGTTTTTTTTAACTTTCTATGTTTTCAAACTGTTTGAAAAGAATTTCGGAAAGCCTCTTTCCCTCTTCAACTCCTCACCGATCTGAGCTATCCATCTCATTCAAATTTGAAGTGTCAAAACAATTGCCTTTCTTGCCCCATTCAGCTCTCTGCAAAACTGATCATTTCCCAAACCCAAAATCTGCCCTTCCCTTTGATCCAAAAAACACCTTCAAAATCAAAATCAAACTCTTTAACATATATACCTAGCCTAAAATCAGCCTTTATTCAATTCATCTCAAGCCTCACTAATTATTTTTTCTGAGATTGACAAGGAGAGAGCCCTCTCCCGATTTGGTAGTGCTAGCTACCAGATTAAGCATGGTTTGATGTCACCCTAGACTCTGCCTTCCTTCAGCCTGAGGTAGATTTAGGCTATAACATAGTGGTGACCATAATGGGGAAAAAAAAATTTGTTGTTTGCTTTATAAACTACAGACGGAGCCTGAAGTTAGCCAGGTAGCCTTCGAAATTCTCTTGCTTTGCATTAGTGAAAGTAGATGAATGTTGCTTCAGTCAATCTCCGGTCTAGTTTATGAACTGAACATCTGGTTTCCTCAGTAAGATCTAATCAAGTTCAGATCTGATCATTGATGGTGGACAACTATCAGACATCGGAAGGCTGAAATCATTCACCTGGCGACTCCATTCACTGAAAAATCCAGAAATCAATGCTTCATGGTGACTCCACTGCAGGAAGATCAGTAGCTTTAAGATTTTCAAGATGGCAAGGGTTGCAAGAATATATGCTCCCATGAGCCGAGATCACATTCCAGGTTTTCCAAATAAAATGCCTAAGGTGGATTGGCTTCAGAATTTTCCTATGTTCAGAAATGTGGAAGGTAATGACGCTGCACTTCATCTAGTGAAATTTCACATCCATGTGCATAAATTAAATATCGACTTTCTTGAAGACTGTTTGATGAAGATTTTTATGGCTAATCTGGAAGGTGAAGCCCAATCTTGGTATGAAATTTTGTCGCCTTCTTGTATTTATTGTTTAAAATATTTTCATACAATATTTTTTGAAAGGTATAAAGAATCTTTTCCATCCTTAATATTAGTGCAGAATTTTTCTAAACACGTTAATAGTTTCATTGAAGATCTTGAGAATTTTTATGGAGATGATGAATTGATGGACGGAGAAATCATGGAAGCATTGTACGAAAATCCATTTCAGCAACATACAGAGAACTTAGAGGATACCCATCAAGATGCTCAGGAAACTTTGCAGAAAGATCAAGATCTTAGTACAATGGAAAATGATGAAAGAGAAGGTTTTGTTCCAGATTTGTCCATAGAAGAAGACAATATGCAAGAAATTCAAGTTTCAATTTCAGAATGTGATAAAGTCAAGTCAGCTATTTCAGATCTAGATTCAAATCGTGATGATCAAGAATACCTTGTGTTGAATCCCATGAAGGAGAGCTTTGTTGTTGAGATCATCTGAAATGAAGAAAACAGAGTTATTGATCCAAATGTTCTCATTTCATTAGAAAAAAGCCTTCATGAGGAGGTAATCCAGTCAGTTCATGAAAAACAAGATGAGATCTTTGTTCAAGTAAGTGAAAAATCTTCTTTCAATAATTCAGTGATAAATGATAATTTTATTGCAATTTCATATGACGATGATCAAAAATGTTTTCAAATTTTAGAAGATCAGGGAATTAAGGACTATCATTCAGGTTTTTCATGTTTTAAAATGTTATTTCATGAAGACAATCACTATTTGAGAAAAAGAAAACAAAAATTATTATCTCCTCTGTCTGAAGATGAGATAGATCAACTCCTAAAAGGTCATGTTACAGCCCAAGCTAAAGCAGATTTGCAATTCCCACATGGTCAAGAAAGTGTTGGTGAAACTTCTTATTCTTTTGAAAATGATGATGGTATTGTAATTAGTTTGATAGATCAGCAAACAGATAATATTTTCTTTCATGAAGATGATAAGGCTGTCATGTTTGATAATCTTGAAGATTGTTTTTTGTTTAAGAATGACCTAGACCATGAAGTTGAGGAATATGAGCTTGAGAGAGACAATATGCCAGAATTTCTCATGGTCAAGGAACTTACAGCTAACACTCAGATGGAAGAAGCTTATACCTCTTCGTGCCTTCCAGTCACTCGACAATCAATTATTCTTTTAGATCAGAATGAAGCGAGTAGTTGTAATTTTGTTGCTGGATCTCAAGACCAACTAGTGCTTCAGGATTTTCAAGATCCCTTCGGAATTCTTTTGCAAGCATCAGAAAAGATAAATGTTGTCTGGTTCGTTATTATAAGCCTTGGTTTTAGTGGTTATTGTGAGTTTCCTACATGTACATTGTTCTACCTACTCAAGAAAAGTGAGAGAAGAATTTTGGTATGTAACCATCTGCTGGATTGGTTACATTGGAAGGCTCACTACACATGATTGTAAATATTTCATCAGTAGGCAGTTGGTTGTCATCATGATTTGAAGCCATCAAATATTGATGGACTGCTGTCATTAAAAAATCTTTGTAAGTACAAATTTCAGTTAAGTAGGTCTTGGGTCATTTTTGTTTTAGTCAGTTTCAACATAGTTTCAGAGCAAGTGTGTGTTGTCATCATTCTTTCAGTTTAGGGCCCGAGGTGAAGGCTATAAAACTGAAGGTTGATTTCAGTTTTGGTTTAGTTTGTTAAGTCAAGTCTTTCAATCATTTCCGGTCTCGAAATTGAGTCAATTTTGAGTCAGTTTTCAGTTCTGAAAATGAGTCAAGAGTCTGGTTTTGGTTTGTCGAAGTTATTGACTCCATTGCCCAATGGATGAAGGCACTTGTCTGCTCTCCCAAAGATCTGCCGTTCTTGGCACCTCAAAGGAGCTACCATCCCCATTGGAGCCAATGTTAGTGTCAGTCTTTGTAGCCTTCCTCCAGTGATCAAACATGCTCTTACAAAGTGATTTTAAGGTTTCAAGGTCAAATTTTTTCATTTCAGTGAGTCTTCAAGCAAAATCTGATCACTAGGTATTAGGTCTAGGGTTTGCTTTTACTCCTGTCAAAGTTATCCAAATGTCGGTCCATGTCACCATTCAACTGAGTGTACCATCATTCAGATGGTTTTCATCATCATGTTAGGTTCCAATGGGTCATTTTACACCTTTTTCATGCTTCAGTTTTGCCTAGGTAAGGTTCATTTCCCTCTCTTAGGGTTTTGAAGGTAATTTCTCTTGGATGGTCAAATCATCAGCAAAACCTGTATCCTGATGTTCATACACCTTCCCCTATCCTTAATGTACCTTATTAAACACTTCCCATCACTGAGATCCCCCAAATTCCTCATTTTCGCACAAACCTAGTTTCTTGCTACAACTTGGCAATTTTCTAGGCTAGGCCTGTGTTTTTCCCTTTTGGACCCTTCCTTTCATTCAATCTCTGAAATTTCACTTTCCCCTACTTCTGCCTCCCTCTACTTCTAAATTTTCTCAAAATTTAGAAATACATATCCTTCATTTAAATAATCCTTTGTTCCACATCGGGATAGGTTTTACTCAATAGTTTTTAAGGCAATAAAAGATGAATTTAGGAAAAATGAGAGAGGTTTTTTGTCCCAATAGTACGGAAAAAACCTCTCTTCCATTTTTACACGAGGTGTCATGTTTTTAAGTGTCAAAATACGGTTTCCTCGAGAGGTAAGTGCCTGCGGGTAACCTTGAGAAATCAAGCTTTCTCCTAGCTTGGCTGGCCAAATGACTTGTTTGAGGAGTCAAATGATAACTAGACACAAATATATTTCCAATGAGCTATTATGAGATAAATTTTGAGTTGAGGAAGACCTTCAAAAGATGACTGCAATAGCACTCTGCCTTGAGGCAGCCTCATTTTTCACATTTTGATGAGTCTTGGGAGATTTGATTTTTGACAGGGAAAATGAACTCCAAATTGAAAAATTCTAGTTGGGTTGGAAATTAGACTCAATAATATTTCCAACAAGCTATCCCGTGCTCAGTTTGGACACCGGGAAGGTCTCCAAAAGTCTCCTGCAAAAGGGAACGATGCATTGGGTTTGTGGCACGGCGCATAGAGCTGCAAGCCCAATTTCACCATAAATTTCTCCAAAATTTCCAAATGTGCTCAAATCTATGGTGTGCAAAAGATAGTAGTGAGCAAAGGATAAATCATGAGGGGCAAAGGAAGAATTTGAAAGCAGATTTGTGCAAATTTTGTTGCGCGATGCATTGGTTGGGTTTCATGATGCATCGGGCGAGCGCGATGCATTGGGTCAACTCCCATTGTGTAAAATTGCTCCTGCGTGACGCATTGAAGCTGCGCGAATCACTGGGTTTGTTGCGTGACGCATAGGGCTAGAAAGTAGATTTATTTCCATTCCTTTCAAACTCCAAATCTGCTTGGTCCCTCTTTGTTCAAGTAAGTTCATGCAACCACTCCATTGCCCATGAAATGTGTTTGGTGTTGTTTGTGAAGATTTGAATAAAAAAAAATCAAACCCTATTAGCTTATTTGAGGATTGTCTCCTTTAGGGTTTTGAAATTGGTTTTGTGCCAAATACTTCCATTCAACACCTTTTTTTTCCCCTAGTCACTATTTATCTTCTCACAACAGCCCATTTCCCTATTCCCTTGTATCCCTAAACCATTCATTCCCTATCCCATTCCCATTACCCCACATCCCAATTGTAAATTTCCCCAAACCCCAAGGCTATCCCAAGAAATTAAGTGGTTCTCCCTAAACCTTTCAACTCAAAGATTTAAAGTGGAAAACTTCAATTTTCACTTGGTAATATTCCATCATTTCCACCACCCTATCCCTCCATAGTCCCTCACTTGTTACCACATATTTGGCAACAAAACTAAAGACACCAAACTTCTCATTTTCATCCAAGACAATATAGACCTTGGACAACATGGAGATAGATTCCTCTTATGACCGAGACAGTGACTCTACAACTGAATTGCATGCACCAAGGAGACCAAAAGTTGTTGAAGAAATCTAACAAGGAAAAGAACATGTTGAGGCACATGGCAAATCATTATTGGGCAAGAAATCATGTTTGCAAGGCACGAATCAAGATCCTGAAGGCAAAGTTAAAGAGGGAATTAAAGCGTCGCAAAAGGCATGATAGACTCAAAATTTTGGCCAAAGCTTCCTTGGCCTAGCATAGTGCATGATGGAGGACACTCAGCCCAAATTTCAAGAAATTTGGGACACATTTTGTCAATTTTGAATATTTTGGCCTTAACACAGATTTTCCTGCCCAACGTGTCGCGCCACTTGTCGCGCGCTTATGATTGGGAGCTCCTCTTGGGTAAAAATTTGTATTTTTTGATTTTTTATGAAAATTTATGCATGCCTACCCATTACCCAGATATTTTGACAAGTTTTGGGTGGCCGGAGGGGTCCAAAACACCCTAAAATTGACCTTTCTGCCCCTTTTTGGACACACAGGAAGTAGTGTTGGGAAAACTCATTTTTGGAGGGGCCAATGGCAACCAAATTCAGAAATTACACTTGGGTTGGAAAGCATACAGGCAGAAATTTCCAACGAGCTATCCTGCGCTCAATTTGGACACCGAGAAGGCCTTCAAAATTGGCTCCAAAGTGGCGCGACGCAATGGGGATTTTGGCTCAATTTTGACTCAGTTAACTCTGTTTTTCGCCTAGTTTTGGCCAGTTTGAATTTTTTACTTCCACATGTAAAAATATTGATGTAATTTGATGTAATTTCATGGCTCTTGATGTAATTTTGGCAAATTTTTACTCATGGAAGTAGATTCATTCATCAAAAGGTGAATTGTAACTGAATGAATCAGTTTCCTATCTTATAAAGGCAAGCTGTTCCACTGCCTATTTTCCAGTTCTTAGTTTAGATCTTGTTGAAACAGCTCCTAAACTAGTGAGCTCGACCCCTAGAGGCATGGAGATGAGTTATGCTTGTCTATATCTTGTAGTTTCTCAGTCATTTTTAGGGTTGGACACTTGGGATTGCTTTGAGCTTCATTGTACATTTCATCTCTGCATTTTGGCAAAGGAATAGACCAAGGTTTGTAGCACTCCTTGGGATCCATGTGGCTCTTTGCTTTGATGATGTCTTTCTCTCTGTGATTGTAATTTTACTAATGTTTCATGTGTATCATATTCCTTCTCATTTCTTCTTAAGTTAAACAAACAAGTAATAAAGGTGGAATTCATTAGATTTGCAGTGCTCTACCTTGAGTTTTGTTTAATTTTCTATGTTTTCAAACTGTTTGAAGAGGATTATGGAAAGCTTCTTGCCCTCTTCAACTCCTCACCGGTCTGAGCTATCCATCTCATTCAAATTTGAAGTGTCAAAACAATTGCCTTTATTGCCCCATTCAGCTCTCTGCAAAACTGATCATTTCCCAGACCCAAAATCTTCCCTTCCCTTTGATCCAACAAACACCTTCAAAATCAAAATCAAACTCTTTTACATATATACCTAGCCTAAAATCAACGTTTATTCAAGTCATCTCAAGGATCACTTATTATTTTTGCTGAGATAGACAAGGAGAGAGCCCTCTCCCAATCTGGTAGGGCTAGCTACCAGATTAAGTGTGGTTTGATGTTACCCTAGACTCTGCCTTCCTTCAGCCTGAGGTAGATTTAGGCTATAACAAGATATAGGCCATGTTCTCTTTTCTAAAAGATATTGTAAGCCTTAGCCCATCTAGTATGATTTTTGGAAAAGGAAATAAAATCTTGGAACTTAATGTCCCCTATGAAGGGATTGGGGTTACTGTCTCTATCCTCTTCTAGAAAGAAATTGTGCAAATACAATTCGCACAAAAGGTGTCAATTTTTCTCATGCTGATCGTTATAGCATTAGAAAAACTCTTCAATGGTTTTGAAGGTAGTAGGTTTTCTTGCTCTGATAGCCTTGATTTTTAGCAACAATTATCTTTCCACTAAGAATAAAGCATAATTAGTGGTTGGTGCCCTACAAGTCAATACATCTGAATAAAGAGAACAAACATCCATGATTTGTTCCTTAGCCTGTTCCAATTGATCTTGTGCCTTATTCACTTTTTCCCTTTCATCCCTAAGTTGGGAAAAGGTTTCTTCTTCAGTTTTAGTAGTGCCTGATGTTCCTATAAGGGTACTACTTCCTTCTTATACTGGGCCAATTCATGCTGAACTTGAATTAATTCGTTGTGAAGATTCTGATTGGCAGCTTTTTCTACCAGGGGAGTGTAGGCAGGTGTTACCTATGTTTGAGTCCCCTTGTCTCTTGTAAGTATCAAATCAGTCTACATAGAGACTTCAGCAGTGTGTATCAAATCCATTTGTACAGAGCCTTCAACATTATCTATTAAATTAGTCTCAGGAACTTTAGCAGTATCCATTAAATCAGTCTGTACAGAGGCTTCAACATTGTATATTAAATCAGTCTGTACAGAAATTTTAGTAGTATCTATTGTTTGGGTAACAAAATCTGTTTGGGTTCCCATGGTAGCTAATTCCTTCTTAGGCTTCCAAGCCTTGTCTATTTCTTCCAACCATTTCCGTAGCTTCTTTACTGTTTTTCTCAATTTCCTGCATTTCCTGTTCATTTTCCTTAACTTAATCTCCGTTGATATTTATTTTAGCAGGATTTTGGCAGGAGAAGGAGTAGCAGTGGCTTCGATTTCAGGAATGGTTGTGTCGGTTCTAAGGCTATCAGAAATGATGTTTTCCTCATGTGTCCAGGATGTTATTTCAGCATTAATGTCTTGACTAGGTGAAATAATATTTTCTTCAGGCATCTGGGGAACTGTCTCAATACTTGTGTCTCGTTATAATAGAACAATGTCCCCTAAATGGTTTCTAGATTCATATTTTCTCTCTGTCTGGTCTTCCTTGCTCATCCATTCATTATCAGAGGGAGATAAAACCCTCAAAGCCTACAATTCATCATGGGGAGGTAGGATTTTAGTATGGTTGGAGCTGCTAGCAGCACTAGACCGGTTCAAAGGGTCCCTTTGTTCCTCGGATTGTTTATATGGGCTTCCAATTTCATGAGATGTTCTCATTTGCTCTAGTACTTGAGTCATTTCTTCCTCATAGTCTTCTAAGGACATATTTTGAGGCCTCAATGGTGGTGTATGGGATGGTCCTGCCTCATTTGGAAATACAGAGGTGTTTTTCCGTAGTTGTAACCTTTCAGACCGTCTCTACTTTCCTGGTTCTGTGGTACAAACATGGGCTCTCTTCCCTCTTGGTCTCCTAGGTATGGCTATTCTAGGGAGTTAAATCTCTGCTCTATCAAGGTTTTCCTCAGAGGCAAGCAGGGCAAGATTAACAAAGTTGTCCCATGTTATCTGATGTTTGTTTAAATCATGAATGATGATAAATTTAATCAAGCCATGGTGACTGACAACTTCTTGGGGGTTTTTAGCTCTTCTAATTCGAACAACAGTACCATACAATACAGAATTTAGGAAAAAGGGAAAATTAACAGAAAATTTTCACTTGAGAATAGCTAATAGTTTAATTTGACGGGACTTTACCACATCCTGGCGTCTGTCACATATGATATATCTTTGAATGAAGAATACCAATTCTTGCCAAGGTTGTTGCAAGGACACATGATTAATACCTTTCCATTTTCATTCTAGTGGTTCACCTAGGTCCTGGTACACTAAAATTGCTTCTTGTAGAAGGACATGTTTTTTATTCCATCTTTCTCCTTCTATTGGAAGTCTGGAGACCTCACTGATGATTTCTTTAGAGACTGGTATGATTCTTCCTTTGACTATGGTATGCCCTTCCCGCAGGTTTTGCAAGAATTCAACTGTTGTCTCTGTATTAAACCCTTGTAGTTTGTGTAGATATGGAATCCAACCAGCTTGTTGGAGAACGGTGCGAGCTGATTCTGAGGCTTGAAAATTTGTGGGTTGATTGCAGAGAGAATTTCCACCCATGGCTATTGTGTTATAAGAACTAGTTTCTTCTTCTACATGTGTTTCTTTCAACTTTGTTGGTTAAAACATCATAAACACTGCATGTGGATTTTTTAAAATATATTATTAAAAATGTAACTTCATGACGTAAATGCAATGATTCTTTAGTCCAATCAACATATCCAAAGGGAGTCACATAGTTAATTCATATGCTTATTCATTATGAATATTTTTACCCCCTCCAATGAGAGAAGGGCGTCCACGACCTTAAAGCTAAAGAAAAGAGAAAAGGTAGTAATAATCATGAATGCACATGAAGTGAAGGTCAAAAGTTGGTAATTTTGACAATTGTACATCAGGTGGAAATGACCGAATAAGGGGAGAAAATCAGAGTAGAAATTATTATGAAAGGATGTCCTATTTTGACGGCATAGTATGACGGAAGCATGACACATGACAAATTATGTTTGATGTTGTCATCCCTTAATTCAACATGAAAAGATAATTCACTCATAGTTAATTATGTGGGTAGGTAGTGATAACACTTATTCAAGAAGTGCATTTATTTCAGGAATGGATAAATAGGAAATAGGGCATATAAAAGTAATTGGTTATTGTTAGAAAATATTTCGATACCACAAACAGAGCCACTGCTGCCAGTAGTCATTCATAGCCTCGACAGGGTTGCTATTTTAACCCAAAAATGAGCCAGAATCCTCTATTTAAAAGTAGACATTTTTCTTTTTTTATGGAGAGACCATTGTGCTGGTGTGGTGGCCAAATAGTCATAGTGCCATTCACGGGGATTGTAACAAAGTGATCAGGCTGACTTGTGATGAGACCTCCTATCCTTCAAGCACTTTTAGCTGTCGAGAAGGTCACTACCCCAATGTGGTGGCAATTTTGGGAATGTCACCTGTTAAACCCTTATGATCATGGTAGGTTGGCTCATGATGAGACCCCCTATTCTCTCTTAAAAAAATTGCACATAGACATAATTTTTTTTTTTTTTTGAAGTAGACATTTTGCTTGTTTTATGGAGAGGCCACTGTGCTGCTGTGGTGGGAAAATATTCATAGTTCCATTCACAGGGATTGTAACAAAGTGATCAGGCTGGCTCATGATGAGACCTCCTGTCCTTCAAGCAGTTTTATTTGTCGAGAAGGTCACTACCCTAGTGTGTTGACCATTGTGGGAATGTCACATGTTAAACCCTTATGATCATGGCAGGTTGGCTCATGATGAGACCCCCTATTCTCTCTTAAAAATTTTCATATAGACATAATTTTTTTCTTTTTATTTATAAATGGAGGGAGGCTCATTAACTCCTTAAGAGTTAGGGATGGTGTAACAAGTAAAAGCAATGCCAATACAATTAATACTCTTATTCCTATATTCTCATGTCAAGGAGAATTACTACTCGAGAGTGTAGAAAGATATACCAACATAAGACTACAAAAATGAATTTTGTAATAATATGTCTGAATAGGAGATATCCAATCATTCATTATACAGATAAACCATGTCAGCTTTTGAAGTAGAGATTTCCATCAAAATTTCAAAAGATCGTAATATTAGTAATATCATTGCTTTTCTCCTCTTCAAGTGCCATTTCCTTTTCCTAAAATGGTTTTTACGGTGAGGATGTGTAAAGGAAGAGTGGATATTTGAAAAGAAATCATCAAAAGACAAAAAACATGCTAGAAAAGAAATCAACTATTTAATTCAATTGAACAACAACTTTTCGATTCGATTGAATGAAAATTTTTCAATGAATTGAATAAAAAAATTAAAATCACGGAAAAAAAAAAAGCCATTCATTTGAACTGAACGACAGCTGTTCAATTCGATTGAACAGCAACTGTTCAAGTCGATTGCACAACAATTGTTCAAGGTTTGAACAACAGAAATAAACACACTAAAAACACAGCCATTCATTTGAATTGAACAACAACTGTTCAATTTGATTGAACAACAGTTGTTCAATTCTATTGAACAACAATTATTCAATGGATTGTTAGAAAAAAAATCTCGCAACAAAAAAAATAGTTGTTCATTTGATTTGAACGGCAACTGTTCAATTCAATTGAACTAAAACTGTTCAACTCGGTTGAACAACAAATATTAAAAGGTTTGAACAATAGAAATAAACACACTAAAAAAACACAGTCGTTCATTTGGTTTGAAAAACAACAGTTCAAAGGTTTGAACAACAACTGTTCAATGGATTGAACAACAAAACACACAAAAGAAAGAAAAAAAGAAAAAGAATGCAGTTGTGAGCATCAAAATGAAAAAAAAAAGAGATGGAATTCTTATGTACAACAACGAAAATAAATATAAAGTGCAGGAAACATATATACAATATTTACAAGAGGAAATAACATTTTTTTATGAACTTAAAGCTGCCGAGCCATCATCCCCTGCATCTGAAATTTGGATGGTGGGGTCGTCACGCACCTACTGGTAGAAAGACTCTTTCGTAAGTGGTTTATGATAGAGGCCCACCTGGTGTCCATTGACTCGAAAGGCGGAGCCAAATCCATCTATGGTGGTCAAGGTAATGGTACTGTTGTGCACTTCTTGAATTTCTTATGGCCCGAGCCACCTTGTTTGTGACTTACCTGGGAAGTCTTGGAATCTAGAGTCGTAGAGGAGTGCCCAATCTCCTTTCTGAAATTTCTTCTTTTTATGAGGTTTTCATGCTACTTAGCTCGTTGTTCTTTAATAATTGAAATTCTATGTAGAGAAAGTAGTCATTCTTCATCCAATTCATTTATTTGTTGGAGTCTTCTAACTTGGGCCTCCATCAAATCCAGCTCCACTTGCTCGGCTGTTATCAAAGTCTTTATTTCAAATTCAATAGGAAAAATTGGTTCCCTTCCAAATGCCAGATGATACAGAGAATATCCGGTGGTTTTTCGCCACATTGTGCGATAATCCCACAAGGCATTTGGTAGTCTAGTAGCCCAATCCCGATGATGTGTTGAGACTATTTTAGTGAGAATTGCCTCAAGGACTTTATTGGTGCTTTCGACCTGACCGTTCACCTGCAGGTGGTAGGGAGAGGTGACTCTATGGGTGACACTGTGGTTCTTTAGAGTGGCCGTAATTTTATTTCCCACAAACTATTCCCCTCCATCATTTATCACTTCCTGAGGTAAACCATACCGCACAAATAGCTCAAAAATAAAATTGATCACAGATTCTTTTGTAGCTCTCAATAAAGCGATTGTTTCTACCCATTTTGTCACATAATTTGTGGCAACTAGAATGTAGGTATTTTGATTCGATGGCAAGTTGAATGGTCTAGCAAAGTCTAGTGCCCACAGTTTGAAAGGTTCTACTACCAATTGTGGTTGCAATGGCATCTCGTCAATTTGGCCCGGGCGGCCCATTATTTAGCAACTATCGTAGGATTGGACATATTTTTTGGCATATTTAAAAATTGTAAGCCAATAGTAGCCCATTTGTAATAATTTGTGTCTCATCCTGCGATCCACAAAATGGCTACCACATGGTTCATCATGACATGCCCTTAGGATGTCATAAATATCGTCTTCTCGGATGCATCTGTGTATATGCATATCAACTCATGTATGAAAAATATATCCACCGATCCAAGAGAATCTAGGACTGCGTTGAACAATCAACTTCCATTCCTTTGATGTCAAGTGTCTTGGCAGCTTTCCTACTGCCAAATAATTCGCTAAATCTGCGTATCATGGCATTTTTACTGCTACAACGAACAAATGCTCATCAAGGAACTGATCATCCACCGCTAGTGGGTCATCTGACTTTGGAACTCTAGACAGGAAATCTGCAACTACGTTATCTTTTCCTAGATGGTCCTTGATAGTTATATCAAAATCCTATAAAAGCAACAACCATCGAGTCACCCTTCCATTTGTAATAGGTTTATTAGCTAAGTATCTAATGGTAGAGTGATTGGTATACAGGATTACTTGATAGCTCGTTATATAATGTCTAAATTTATTAATAGCATAAATGACAATCAAGGACTCCTTTTCGGTCACTGTATAGTTTAATTTGGTAGGACTGGGATTCTTGCTGATATAGTAAATAGCATAGGGCTTATTTTCTTCTTCTTGACTGAGAACCTCCCCTATCACTGTGTCGAATGCATCTGTGGAAATTTGAAAATGCAGCTCCCAATTGGGGTCGCGTAAGACTAGTGCAGTTGAGACTAGTTTCTTCAAATCTGAAAAGCAGTGTCAGACCAATGGAATTCAACATTTCCAGTTAATGCATACAAGGGTGCAGAAATTTGTGATAAATTATTTATAAACCTATGGTAGTACCTTGTATATCCAAGGAAAATATGTACCTCTGTCTGAGTACAAGGTGTGGCTAATAAAATAATTACCTCTACTTTTTTCGGATCTACCTGTATTCCAACTGCAGAGATGTAGTGTCCTAGGATCACTCCTTCAATCATCATCATGTGACATTTTTCACTGCTCAAACACACTCTGGTAGAAATACATCATTCCAATACTTTTTCTAGTGCTTGCAGTACCTGATCAAAGTCATCTCCATATGGAGTAAAGTCGTCCATATAAACCTCAAGCCCTTTATTTATTAAATCAGAAAAAATGATGAGTATGGCCCTTTGAAATCATTTATTAAATCAGAAAAGATGCTGAGTATGGCCCTTTGAAATGTTGATGGGGCATTGCATAGTCTAAACGGAAATACCCTATAGGCGAATGTACCCGAGGGGCAGGTAAAGGTCATTTTATCTTGGTCTTCAGGGGCTATCTGGATTTGATTGTAACCACTGAAACCATCAAGAAAATAGAAGAATTGCTTTCCTACCAATGTATCAAGGAACTTATCAATAAAAGGGAGGGGGAAGTGGCCTTTCTATGTTTCTTTATTCAGTTCTCTGTAATCCACACAGATTCTCCACTTACCATTCTTCTTAGGAACGAATACTAGAGGAGATACCCATTTCTTGTCAAAAATAGGATAAATGAAGCTTACATCTAGCAGCTTTTTCAATTCATCTTTTAAAATGTCCTTCAGATGCGGGTTTAACCTCCGTTGAGGCTGCCGAATAGGCCTAGAATCCTTTTTAGTATAAATGTGATGTGTGCATAGTTGAGGATATATACCCTTCATGTCTGGGTAGTCCCAAGAAAATGCTCCCTTATATTTTTGTAAAATTTTAATGAGCTTTTGTTGTTGGTTACCATCCAGACTACCATTGATATTTAAAAATTTTCCCTGCTCAATTTCAATTGGCATGCTGTTGCGAACAACAGTCGTGGGTATGTGCTTGTCATTAATGCCTACTAAGGGGTCCTCTTGTGATTCGTTATCAATAACTTCTTTTAACATTTGGTACTTTAAATTTTCTAAAGTAGATGGTTGGTTTATGAATTTATTGATTACATCGTCTTCAGTTTGATCTTTCAATTCGAGTGCTTCAACTATTGTCAACAGTGAACAGATGTTTTGTTCCCAGTATGTATGTGGCTATTTGTGAATATTTTCAGTGGGAAGACTTGGTTTGGCAGGGGGTATATGGCAATATTATTTATGGCATATCCTCTAGCAATGTTCATGCTACCTGTTCGACATCATATGTAAGCATCAGCCATTGTTGACCAAGGTCGACCCAATATCACAGGATGTCCATCTAACCTACATTTTGGGTTAATAACTAAAAATTCTGTCGGGTACTCCCATGAGTCCACAAAAAACATGATGTCCTGTAATGTACCTTATGGTTTGATAACAGATCTATCAGCAAGTTCCAGCAAGGTCCATGTGGGTTCCAAGGTTGTTATCCCTAACTTCTCGCAGGTTTATGTAGTTAAGATGATAATGGCCACCCCCAAATCAACTAATGTGTTTGAAAAGGAGTGGCCAGAGATCTTTACTATGACTATGGGGTTCCTGGATCCTCATATTTTATTGGTGTTTCTTTACCCAAGAGTTAGTTTGACAGTGCTCCCACTACATGAACAGTTGGTACATTCTTTGCTTTCCTCACCTATTTTTTTCCACACATTTCTTTAATTGTTTTGGAATAGATAGGAATGTCTCGTATAGCCTGTAGGACAGGAATTTTAATACAAATATTTTTTAATTCTCCAAGGAGATCAAAATCTGAAGAGACTATTGGTTTAGGTAGTGTTAATCTCTCAAGGAATGGAGGGGAGGAAAGAATAAGGTTTTCAGGATCTTTTTGGTCAACTGTGTCCTTCCCCTGTTTTATCTTTATTTATGTCACAGTTGATTGTTTAGGTAATATTGGAATTTCAAACGCAAGTTGTGGCAGGGTCATATCTTCTTCAAATGAAATAACACGCCCTGACCTTAGCCTAAGTTCGTTACATTGCTTCTGTTTAGTTTCGGGGTTTGGGTTCTCAACAATCTGGATTAGATGAACCGGTTTGTTGTTGGGATTAAGATTGGGTTGAGCTGGTAGTTGAGGACGCATAATAGGTTGAGGATTGTGTTGAACTGGGTATGGAGCTGGTAATGTGGGTTGATTCTAAGCCCCTGTTCCCATAGTTAAATTGGTCATTTCGAGGGGTCACTACTAGTTTTGAGACCAATTTGTATTCTGTGAAGTGGAGGCAGGCCACTAGGGCTGATATGGATTGTTTTTCTAGTAAGGGGGAGAAAAATGAAAACTTGACCAACTATTACCTGAAGGGGATTGTGTTGGCCACAGAGGCATGGAAAATTATTGATATGTCCAGACAGAAAAAGGGGATTGGCCCTACCATGTTGTTCCATAGTTTTGTTGATTAAATTGTGGAGGAGAAAAGAACTGATTTGGGTCTTGTGGCATACCTGGTCCTGCTTGCCACTACCGACATTGATTCATTAGATACACTCGTTCTGTTTCTTATTTTTCCTATTTAAAAACTACTTTCAACCCTGGGAGTGAAGGGAAATGGTCAGTGGCATGGTCCTTGGTAAAAATAGCACATGTCTGGACCCTATCTAATGGACAATCTAGTTGGTTGTGCTTCTTCCGACAACGTGGGAAAAAAACAGCCAAGTTCTGCTATGCTAAAGCTTACTTCTACTTGGCTTATAGGACATCTAGCTACATTGTGTGGGTGCCCAAGGTATCATTTTAAAAATCTTCTAAAATATTACCGAATTCTGCTCTGGTCACATTGCCACCTGATTGTTTATAATTCCTTGTAACTGAATCTCGTCTAGTTGGCCTTCTTTGCATACTACCTTAAGAACACCTGATGCACAATGCAATAATGTCATCATATTATTCTTGATAGATGTCCCCTTTTCCCATTATATTAAGTGTTTCGACCCATTCTTCTTTCATTCCCTTAATCATTGTTTCTTTTAAAATATCTTTAGACAATGTAGTGTATGGAGATCTTTGCAAATTATATTGAAATATTTCAACGTATTCTTCTAATGTCTCATTGTATTTTGCAAACATAGTGAAGATTTCATCTTTTAGTTCTCGAGTCCGGCAGTAGCCTTGATATTTTTTAAGAAAAGAGTTTTTCATCTTATCCCAACTATTAATGGTTCCTCCACCGAGCCCCATAAACCAATGTAATTTTGTCCCCTTCAAAGTAGAGGGAAATAGTTTCAGTTTCTGAGATTCAGTGGTGTAGTCATATCCCCTACATAAGACATCAAATTCAAATAAAAATGCATCCGGATCTTCCAAGATCAGCCCATGGAAGGTGGGTATGTTTTGTAATGAAATGGATTTCATAGGGGAATTTACGGCCAGATCAAAAATGGGATACTCAAATGTTGATGTTTGTCTCTGGTTTTGGTTTTTCGCCATCTAATAAAATATGTGCCAATAATCTTCAGGGATTTCTTGATTTGGGGGAATAATTTGAGTGGATTTGGAGTAGGCCTTGCAGCACTTCCCTGATCTGGGATACTCAGTGTCTTTGTCTCAACCAATCTCTCAGGGATCCAAGCTCTCGAGTTTTTACCTATACTACACTGCTGGCTTCTCCCTCTCCTTCCTGCAAATTGCAAGAATTTCCCTCTCTCAAAGGGTCGGTACTTACGTGCTCTATAATTTGAAGGCTTTGTTCAAACCCTTTTGTTTTGTTGTGAATCTCCACGTGGGTTGTAGATGGTGAGGTTGTTGCCTGAGGAAATATAGTAGGACTCTGTGTAGGAATGGTTTTGGGTCCTATGGATGCTTGGATTCAGCCTTCTTAATGAATTCGTCTATATATGTTGTTCTACCAAGGACCACCGATCCTTTTGGTTTTGTGGATTTAAGTGGGGGGTTTTGATCTAACTCTATCTTTTTATTCCTACTCATAAAAAAAAAAAACACCTATCCTATTAACCTCTGCATAATTGTTGAGAAGTGGGCTAGAGAGAAATCATTTTTCTTGCTAGTACGTGGGTTCTTACCTCTCATTTTCAATACCCAATTCATTCATAGCAAAAGGAAAAAGAAATAAAAGACATCACCCTTAAACAGTCTCCCCAGCAACGACGCCAAAATGTTGGGTCAAAAAGGGGACTATTTTAAGGGTAACCTTAATGCTTTACATTAATTATCAACCCAGGGAAAGTCTTGTTATTTCAAGAGTGTAAGAAAAATATATACAAGTGACATTGGAGGTTAACTACTCTAGATCATTGTAAGAAAGATTGTCTAATTCTCAAAGTTCAATCAAACCAACTTGAAAGTGAACTATGAAATACTGCAAATCAATCGAATGAGAAAATTTTGTTCTAAGCTTATGCAGACATAACCACTCAAGACTGAAATAAAGAATAGATTGCAATTGAACAACACGCTTTGATGAATTTAAAAACTATCTTAATGAATTGAACAAAAATCCTAATGAGTTGAACAGCAATCAATTATTCTAGATTTTGCAATGGAATTATCTATTAATCAACTAATAGAATCATTCGAAATTAAACATTGAACCAAAAATTCACATTTATGATGGAAATATTCAAGAAATAACTTTATGTAGAATTGAACAACAACCGCGTTGAAACTAGTCTAACGAATATAAAAGCGTCAACTCCTGATAAAATAACATGAATGATAAATATAATCTAGTAAAAAGGAAGTTATAACATATCACGCCTACGATTAACCAATTGAATGATAATTCTATGAAACGCAGAAGATAACTGAAAATGCAAGTTGTGTAAATAAACTTATAGCACAGGATAGCAGGAGAACCCCTAGGGCTGGGCCCAAAGACTCTAGAACCCTTCTGCTAAGGAATAATCAGAAGTTGTTTATACTAAAAAATCCAATTTCTTCATTGATCAATAAAGAAATACATTAGCATGAACTTGAAGACTTTGTCTGAATACGTTTATTACAGGAAAATTATAGTACGGGAACTGTCCCCTTCTCTCTTTCACCTCTAGCCTTTTATATCTTAAAGGCGAAATCAAACAGAGTAACAGATTCTCCCCATCAGAGATCCTGTCACTTCGTGGCTATCGACTGAATACTCCAAGAGTAGGCGTTCCTCTACACCTTCTGTTGATTCATAGGCGCTGATACGATTCCGTTCGCTTTCCTTGTTTGTTGTCATTTGGTCATCTTGGTCAGCGGTTTGGCTGTTTTGCTTCCCTATCAATAAAGATAGAAATAAATCAGTTTTTATGCTGTTAAACACACCTTTTATCAATATTTCATTCTACCGTAATTTTTCATTATTTTCCTTTTCCGTACTGCTAACATGAAGGAAATATATATAAAAGTAAATGACAAATTGTGGTAAAAATAGGGGTAAAATGTACCTTCTCCTCGGCCCAACACACTCATGAAAAAATGTTGACAACAACATCATCAACACTTCCATGGTGACACCACTATCACCATAACCAACACGACATGGATGCAACAAGCACATATAGACCACAAGCATACTAAACACATATAAAACCAACATAAATGCATGACAAACACACTGGCCATCCAGTCCAAGGGTTGAACCATGCTCTGATATCACTCTGTGGTATCACATATCACACAAAGAGAACATAAAACAAACACCACCACCATGCATACACAACAATAACATAGAACATAAGCATGAGGAATAGATATGTGATTGACATGTATGCACGAAAAATGCACACAACCCAAGGAGAGCGCAACCACGCTCTGATACCACTCTGTAACACCCTCTTCCCACATCTACCTAGGTAACCGGCCAACCGGGGTAAACATGTGACGAGAGGCTACTAATATGAGATTCAAACTCCTCAATTACCTTAAGGAAGTGGAACTGACGAAAACACCAAAAATACACCTTACACTGCAACATTGAAATACCTAGGAGGTAACCCAACCTCCCAGGGCCCTCTTCCCTAAGGGGGACTTATTTTTAGCCACTTTGAGGCTGATTGGCGGGCTTGAAAGGGAAAGGGAGTGGCTCTACACCCTAGAGCTATGGGCTAGCCTTTTCAAGGTAGTGGTTTAGGCCCAAAAAATAAATTTTCCACCTGTAGCTCCGAGATTTGTGCCATATTTTGAGCCCCTAAGCCCAAGTCATTGCCTAGAAATTCCTGTAACTTCAGGAGAGGTTAAATAACAATAAAATCAACCAGAACTCATCCGAACCCACCCATCCATGATAGGAATTTCGTCAAACATGTCACAAACATAGCATGTAGAGGTATAAACAACAAATCTAAACAAAGGGGTCTCTTTCTTATCTGAGAATGACTAAGAAGAATTTATCCCCTACATTATAAGCTATCATTTAATTGATTTAACCATAGATACACTTTGCATTCATTTACAATTAAAAACATGGAGAGAGCCATACCTCATCACTATCATAATACATGCTTATAACCAACGTAATACCAACAAAAGTACCATGGATACATCAACAATATAATCCATATAAAGAACAACACATATGCACATCAAATATGAAGGAAATTAACCTTTCATTAATGAATTTAAAAACCAACCAGAATGGGACTTCCATGTTCCACCCGACCATAGACATGGCTTAGCCAAATATCACTTCAGCCAGTCACCCCCATGCCATATTCCAAGCATGAATGTGGAACTTTAAAAAACACATCAATCAACACCAAACCAGGGCTCAAAATACCACATCGTCTCAGTCCCAAACCAGTGATTCCACCTCATGGTCAGACATCACTAACCATCACGGATTTGTCTCTATCCAAGCTGCTCCATGGCTCCAAAGTTTTTGTTCAAACCAAGGCTCTTGGACTAGTAACTCAACCCAACAATTGTCCGCCAGGTTCCAGAGCATTTGTCCAACCAAGGCTCCGGGAACTAATAACTCAACCCAAAAGCTAAAGGAATCATGAGAACCAACCAGAAAAAAATAAATGGAAATAAACCCACAATACCATGGTTATCCAGGAAATGGAAAGGCTATGAAAATCCACATGCATACCCATGAATGCCAAAAATAGTGAGGAAAACATACATGCAACTCGGTACCTACACTCAAAACATGTTGCAGATGTTGATCTCAATGTCCTCTTCTGATTTCCTTCTTTTCCTTTTCTTTCTTGATCCAAATATCTAAGTATTCCACACTCTTCAAGAGTGCTCCAAGAATAAAATAAATACTCAAGAGTATGAAAGAGAGAGAGAATAAAGAGAAATACGAAACTGAACTCACAAAGCCTTTCCCACTGATCCTCCGAAGCCTTTTTATTAATGAGGCCTTTAATTTCTTCAGTTTCTATTATTTTCCTTCAATTTCCTCCTCACATGCAAACTATGACCTCTCACCTTCCTTTCCTCCTAATTTCCATTGTTTTCATAAATAAAATGCCAATTAGTGCCTCATGCCTTTCCAAAGCCTTTTCCTTTGAATTTTCCAATTTCCTTTTCCATAATAAAATGAAGTGAGCACCCACTAGGATGTTTTTCCCACCATTCAAATCGGAATACATGTCCTATCACTATGGTCTTATATATGTATACATATATGTATGTATTTTTACTAGGGCTGTTACAACCACAACTACACCATGCAAATACATAGTACCGCATGCCCACAACACAACACGTACGACATGTACACAATACCACTTGTACCCAACACTACTTACAAAACATGTGCACAACATCACATATACACGACACCACCTACACAATGTGTACACAACATTAGATGTACACCACACCACCTATGCAATGTGTACACAATACCACATGCACACAACATCACATGCACAACATGTACTCGACACCACATGTACACAATTCCACATGCATGACATATACACAGCACTATCCGCACACAATACCTCATGTAAAACATGCACACAACACCATATCTACATTGCACTACATATACAACATGTACATAGAACCATGCGTACACAACACCTCATATCCAACATGCACACAACATCGCATATCCAACATGTGAACAATACAATATGTACTCAGCACTGCATATCCAACATGTACATATCACCATCTATACCTAGCACCGCATATGCAATATACACACAATACCATATAGACAACATGTGTACAACATCATATATACACAATACTACATACGTTACATCTACTTATCACCATAGGTAAAATCATTCAATATACAACATGTGTGACATATATATAACAATAATATTTCACATCCATAGACCATACACTAACTCCACAAGCAACCTTGCTTCTAGTGTCTTTCCACTATCCATGCTTATCCTAGCATGTCACAGATCATGCTACTTTCACTTCGTTGATGTACCCATCAGCATTACTTTTCCATAACATAAACATAGGCATAGTACAAGCATATAATATCAATTTATGTCCACATGATACTAACCTCATATATCTGCCAGGGTTACTCTTCCCACTTGATTCCTCATAAGACCAAGAACCTCTTCATTCCGTTCACTTGCACAATCAATTAATCCTACATGAGAATGATTCATGATGGCCCTGTTAAACAACGACATACATACATACATATATACATGTAAACATTAACATTAAACAATCATGATCCATGAAGACCCTGTCAGACATGACATACATACATACATACATGTATACATATATAAACATCAACATAATCATGATCACAACACAATTTCTAGATATTATAAGGTCTAGATTAAGATAACTTCCTCTATTCGTGCACAACATGCACAATGTTGGGAACAACAGTTCCCAACATAGCCAAGAAATCTGACACCTCATATCCACTTTCTTTACCTTTTTTGTTTCCTTTCTCATATTTTTACTTCCACCGTCCATTTACCACAATGGACCCAACCAGTCCAACTGACTATCATATTCTTACCTTTCATTGTGCTTACTCATGCACCAAGCTTCATCTGTGTCTTCCATTACCTGTTGGGTCTGACACAAATCTCCCTGAGCTCCTTTACTTTCCTCTTTCCCAAACCAATTCCCAAGACTCCCAAACAAAATAAAAGAACAAGAAACAACAAGAAGAAAAACATGAGAATCAATAACAATAATACACTGCAACAAGGTGATATGTCCATACACTAGACATAAACAAATCTAAAAATCAAGCGCAACAAACCACAAGAGACCAAAATCACAATATTGGTAAAAAACACCATGGCTCAATCCCCATGGGTCCCCAGTGCTTCCAAAGGAAAAATCAACTTGATCCTTCTCCAAGGTTTCATGGTAGTATTTTTTGCCATGCAATCCCTACATCATACTACCTATTTACGGGAATAAATTCTTGGCCAACAGTAGGGGATCTCCCCGGTATAAAGTCCCAATTAGACTATAAACCATTTTTTATAGGGATCCTGTCTGGGGTGTGGGTCCGGCTACCGTTGAATATTCCTTTTCTCAGACGAAGAATGAGCCCTGCAGACCTATGAATACACGGTTACTAAAACAATGGTTGATGAGTCTTAATGAAATAAAAATTTACAAATAGCAAAGTGAGTTAAAGCATGCAGCCAAAGGACAATGCTGTTAGCAGCACATCATTAGGGTCATGCTTGTAAAAGTCATTTAAACCACAAAAGAAATAGTTCTCTATGGTCAAAACACCCTTAAATTCCTTAAGCGTTTTTCAAAAGTTAAGATAATTTTAATAACGAAGTTGCCAACATCTCTTAATTGAATATCCCCATACCATCAACACATCAAGTGAGCTTAAACGTATAAATGACATATGCAGAAAAACGCAGATCAGTCAATCTTAAAAAAGAGAGTCAATACATGAGAAAAAATATTCATAATGTTAACACACATGAGTCCTCATCAAATCCAGTAGTGGAATCAAAAGACTTGTTTGTATTCATTCACAAAAATATGCATTCAATGCTATACAATTCCCTCTTCTGCTTTTGGAGTAAAAAAAAAAGATCATTTACAATTCCTTGGAGGGATTACTTATAGAGAAAAATTGGCCCTTAGGTGTCCTTGACCATTCATATTCCCAACTGTTGGCATGCTCTGCAACCTAGGAGGCATTTACGACTTGCGACCCAGTCCCAGATGCAACCTGCTGCGACCTGCAACCTGTGCCATTTCCTTGGTCAAGGAAGCAATTGTGTGATGGAGAGGTCTGGTACATCTATCTGTTGTTGATCCTTGAGGTACTTTTGCCATGCTTGATATTTTGCAGCCACTGGAGTGACCTAGGGAATATCCTTCCTTAATCTATGAAAGCACTCAAGAGCATATGGGACCAAGGTGCGCCTCTTCACTCCAATCTGATTAGATAGAGAATCTAGCTTGGTGTAGATCCAGACTAGAGTAATGATGAACTAAATAAGATTTTCCTATAAGGCCAGAAGATCTTGGGAATTAGTTGCTTGCCTCATGGGTTGTATTAAGTCCCTATATTAATATTGTAGTCCCTTATTATGTTAGTGTAGCCCCCCTTATTGTTATTATTGTACCCTTGTAACCCCCATATTGTTATTATTGTGCCATTACATTATTATTGTTAGGTCGGCTAGGATTACATTGTGGCCCCACTAGGATTATATTGTGGCCCCATGGACTCCTATATATAGAAGGAGGTTTTGGTCATTTGTATCATCCAAGAATTTTTCATTCATGTAATGTATTAGAGGTTTCCCCCTCGAAGTGGCTTATTTATAAGGCGTTGATATCTCTTTTCTTCTCTTTTTGCAGCTGGTTTCACAACATTTGGTATCAGAGCTTTGATATTCTAGGGTTTTGCTGCTCCAATCAGGTCATATCTGTGGCATTCGAAAGATAATTCAAAGGGATACCTTAGTGAAAAAATTCAGATATTGAGGAGTCGCAATTATAGAGATAATTCAATTTCAATATCGAGCTCCTCAAAAGCAAGAAAAAAGTGTGTATTTGGTTTTTAAAATTGCATAACGTTTGTTTGAAAAAGACGTTTGAAGTGATTCCAAGGGCATATTTTGGAATTTTTATCTGTTTTGGGTTCTATAATGCCTCCAAAAAATAATTCCATACCCATTAAGCCCTCAAAAAGCTATACTATGATGCATGAAGAGGAAGAATTGCAGTATGAGATATCAAAATTATGGTACCGAGTGCAACAAATTTCGATCTTACGAAGAGCAACCGAAGATGAAATAGATGGTTTAAAAGCATAAATGGAGGCTAAGTTGGATGGTTTGAAAGATCAAATAATAGCTAATATGTATGATAAATTAATGGAAGATCACATCAAGCATCAACAACATGTTCTCCAACTCTCAAAGGATAACCTAACTTTGGTGCAAAATCTAATGAAAAAAGTTATGAAGCAGTCACAAAAACAAGAACTCGACAAGTACGATCAATTTCAAAGTATCTCAGCAAGTGGAAGAAATTTCCTGTTGAAGAACTTTCCTGTAGAATATTCCAAATGGGAGGATGAGAATTTTATACAGAAGCATCAAGAAATAATCAAGCGTTGAGGACAACACTTGTTTGAAGGAGAGGGGCATGTCAAGTCCCTATATTAATAGTGTAGTCCCTTATTATGTTAGTGTAGCCCCCCTTATTGTTATTATTGTACCGCTGTAACCCCCATATTGCTATTATTGTGCCCTTACATTATTATTGTTAGGTCGGCTAGGATTACATTGTGGCCCCACTAGGATTATATTGTGCCCCCATGGACTCCTATTTATAGAAGGAGGTTTTGGTCATTTGTATCATCCAAGAATTGTTCATTCATGTAATGTATTGGAGGTTGCCCCCTCAAACTGGCTTATTTCTAAGGCTTTGATATCTCTTTTCTTCTCTTTTTGGAGCTGGTTTCACAACAAGTTGCAAGAATTTCTGAATGTCGTGGGCGACCCCTTCCGTATTTTTTTCAGTCTCCAATGCACCCAAAGAAGGAATGTGGTGTACTTCAGCCATTGAATCGATGCCACTAATCGGGTGTTCATATGAAAACATCACATTCTCTAGATCCTTGACCGGTTTATCTTTGGATTGTATCTTCATTTGGATCTGGACTTTTTCATTCTAGGTGAAAATCCAATCCTTCCTAGGTAGGGTGTCAGGAGCCTGCGGGTATATGCTTGATCATTCTAGCATGTTGTCCAAAGCAGTGGAGGCCTCCTTCAGCTCTTTAGTCCTCCTTTTGGTTTTTTCTTGTGCTTTCAGCAGTGGTGTGACTGTCTGTTTTATCGTAAACATCTCCTCATACAATTGCTTCATGGTGGCTTCCAGAGTGACCAGCTCCCTTTGAATGGTAAGTAGCAATTCGCTGGCTTGGGTGGTTGTGACATGTAGCCTTTGGATTTCTTCCTCCAGCACCTTCTTATCTTGTTCCAACTGAGCTGCCTTCTACTCAGAAACTTGTAGACTATTTTGTAGACACATAATCTCTCAGCTAATTCTGCTAACATTTTCTTCTATGGCTAATGCAAAGGCAATGCTTGATAATGCGATCATAATCGGATTAGTCATGGTGTCCAAGAATATGTCTTTTTCTGTTGTAACTCTGAGAGGTGCGGCTAGGTTCCACACAAGGAATTTTATTTTCTCTTGCCTGATATTGTGTGTGAACTGGTCGTAGGTCAGCCTTGTCACAGCTAGGACCTCATCTTCTTGTTCCTCCAAGGTACCAATGTTTGAGAGAGGAAAGTGCACAATTTTCATAGAGGTTGTATGAGGTACATCAATGTGCGACAGCTCTGTCTGTTCTCCTATCTCTGGGGGCGGTGTATTGCTTCCCCCTGATTATTTGGAAGAATCTTCCCATAATTTATGGCTTTCTTCCTCCTTTCTTCTCTCCTCAGCCTCTGATTTTTCCTGTTCTTCTTTTAACTTGTGCTCAACCTCCTTTCTCTCTTCCTCTTCTTTCCTCTTGTATTTTTCTTCCTCCTTTTTCCTGCGAGCTTCTTCTGCCTACTTCTACTTCTCTTCCTCCCTTAGTTTTTTCTTTCGTTGCTCCTCAGCTTGCTTCTTTTGTTTGTCTTCTTCTTGTTGGCATCCTAGGGTATCTTGGGCCCTTTTGACTTCCTCTTATTTTTCCTTCTTCTCGACCTCTTGTTGTGCCTTAGCCTCTATGTATCTTTTTTCTCACTACTGTTTAGAGAGACTACTTCTTGTATCAGTCCTCGGCTTCTTGGCTTTGGAATATGAGCCTCCTCCTAGCGTGTCACCCCTTTTTACCGCATTTTTATCATTCTGCCATTCTTGATCAGTTGATTCTTCTGGTGCAACCTCCCTATCCTTGTTGTACCAGTTCTTAGTTTGTTCTTCAACAAGACATTATGTTTGTTGGTAATTCCATTTGAATTTGGCCCGTTTGTAATGTGCGGGGATGATCCTTTCAGGATCATATGATCTGTGTGATAAGGGCAGAAAATGAAAGCCCTTGGTTTCTTCGGCCTCCGCTTCTACTTCTTTGAAATCCCTAACCGTATAGGCACCGATAGTAAGCCGGAGAGTAGTCCATGGATTTTTATTGCCCTTGGTGAGGACCTTAGAAAACATGCTCGTCATCTGGTAGCACACTCCTTGCAAGAGTAGTTTATCGGTGACGAACTCGAGTAGAGCATGAGGTGCCTTGAATTACCTGAAGACCCTGATGAAAGTACTGTGTGTGATGGGAAACCAGTTGGCCACTCGGGTTATTGTTTGCATGGCTCGCCTAGACATGCATGGAGCATCTTTGCCAAACAACTTTTTTTAGAGCACGGGAATGAAATTGTGTGAGATCGACTCCATATCGTGTTTTTACTTGGAGGCCCAGAACACCTTTAAATCTTTATGGATTCGTCCACCATGCTCTACATCCCAGTTATGAGGCCATCCTATAAATTGACATCTTGCGCATACTGCATCCAACAGGTAGGAAGCCATATGAAATTCGGATGAACACCCTTCTTTAGGTGCTTGTGCTGCTGATATGTTCGACCTGAGGGCTGCTACTATTAGGCTGGTCCAGTTGAAGCGGGTGCCATATGTAGTGACAGCGTACATGAGAGAGACCCAAGTACCATTGAAAGTAGTGCCATCTGGTTGGTCGCACATCCTACACATCATTGTTTCGAAAAACTTGTAGACTTTCCTGAGGCCCTCCGTTTTATATTCCTTCCTTACTCTAAACTTTTCTGAGTCCTCCCACCATCCCTTCAAGGTCTCTGGTATGGGAGTTGAATGAGTGGCAGCCCATTCAGTGTTGAAATTTTTCTCTCGAGTGGGGAGTGCATAGTAGACTTCTGCATCCTACCCCTTCAGGTTAGAAAATGATTTCCTCGAGTGATCTCGAATGACCCAAATTCTGGAGTCAACCTTTTGCAAGATCCATTCAACAATCTCTGCACAGGGAAATATTGGTGGATGGGCACCTACATAGTGGAGCTTGGACCTCTTGACCTGGATATACACCTGTCGGTCCAAGAGATATTGTTAGGTCCCTATATTACTAGTATAGTCCCTTATTGTTGTTAGTGTAACCCCCTTATTATTATTATTGTACCCTTGTAACCCCCATTTTGTTATTATTGTGCCCTTAAATTATTATTGTTAGGTCGGCTAGGATTACATTGTGGCCCACTAGGATTACATTATGGCCCCCATGGACTCCTATATATAGAAAGGAGGTTTTGTAAATTGTATCATCCAAGAATTGTTCATTTATGTAATGTATTGGAGGTTTCCCCCTCGAAGTAGCTTATTTCTAAGGCGTTGATATCTCTTTTTTTTCTTCTATTTTCTTTGAAAAATTGGTTACACAACATTTGGTATTAAAACTTTGGATTCTAGGGTTTGTTTGCTCCCAAGCAGATCAACAAGTGGAATTTTCGCTCTAGCTTTTTTCTACAGTTTCAAAGCTAAAAATTTATAGGGTGCAAGCTGAAATCTACGGAAGATTTTCTAAAATTTCGGAGCTTGGTGCAATATTTCGGAATATCATCTCATGGAAGTTAGGTTTTTCAGGCTCCTAAACAGGTCATCGTGGCATTTTCGCTATAAATATTTTTCTACGAAGGTTCAGAATCTGAAATTCATATGGTACGAAGCTGAAATCCTGAGGAAATTCATCAAAAACATTTCAGAGCTTGGTTCGCAATATTTTTGGAGATATGATCTGTGGAAGGTAGTGCTTTTTCAGGCTCCTGAATTTCATCTCAAAGAGGTGATCGTGGGAAAAGTTCAATAACTCTCTCTTTGGGCAGTGGATTTGAGTGCCGTAAAAAGTGGTCGCAAGTACACGGACTGTAGTTTCTTGGCTATCAATTTCAGAGACAAAGGACGAAACAGTGACACGTGGAAAGTCCTACAAGTTTTCTCTACTGAACCAGTCCAGAATTAGGTCATTGTGGGAGATTGGACACAACTTTGTCTTGGAGAATCCAAATTAGATCAGACCTGTGGCATTTGAAAGAAGCTTCAGAGGGCTACTACAGGGCTGAATTTCAGATATCGAAGATTTTCAATTACAGAGATAATTCAATTTCAATATCGAGCTCCTTAAAGCAAGTAAAAGGTGTGTATTTTTTTCCGAATTGCATAAGTCTTGTTTGAAGAATCAAGTTGAATTGATTCCAAGGGCATATTGTAGAATAGGTATCAATATTGGATTCTAAAATGGTGCCTAAAAATAATTCAACACCCATTAAGCCTTCAGAAGGCTCTACCATGACTCATGAAGATGAAGAATTGCAACATGATGTATCAAAATTACAAGAGCAAGTGCAACAAATTTCACTCTCGCAAAGAGCAACAAAAAATGAAATGGAAGTTTTGAAGAAAGGCGTGGAAGTGAAGATGGACTGTTTGAAGAAAGGAATGGAAGCTAAGATGGATGGCGTGGAAGTGAAGATGGACGGTTTGAAGAAAGGTGTGGAAGCTAAGATGGATGGCGTGGAAGCTAAGATGGATGGCATGGAAGCTACAATGGATGACATGAAAGACAACATGGAAAGCATGAATAATGATCTCAAAGCAGAAATCGAAGGTTTGACAAAGTTGATACAAGAAAGGTTTCCTAATGGTGAAAATATAGTAGAAGAACCTCATGATGAGAACAAAATAAATGTTAATCATGATTTCATAAACTCTAATGTTGGCGGGAAGAACCACCATATTCCAAAAATGGATATGAGGAAGTTTGATGGAAAGGATCCTATAACATGGATACTACGGATGGAGCAATATTTTTATCTCCATAATGTGCAAAACACACAAAAGGTACGCATTGAAACTTTACATTTAGAACAAAATACATTTGTATGGTATCGATGGCTTTGCTCCCGTAAAAAAATTGTCACTTGGTCAATTTTTACGGAAGAAATGATAGCACATTATTAGGATACAAAGAGCAACACCTTCTTTAGCCAATTGATAAATCTCAAACAAAAGGGTTTAGTGGGGCAGCACATTGAGGACTTCCAAAAATTGAATATAAGGGTAACTGATATTCCAGAGGAACACAAGATCGATCTCTTCATAGGCACTTTAAAGGATAACATCCAACATGAAGTTCGCGTTTTGGAACCTGATTCATTGGAGAAGGCATTCAGGTTGGCAAGAAAAGTTGAATGTAAAATTATGGCGACAAGGAAGCCTACCACTCAATTCTATCAAGAAGGAAGTGTTGCTACGCCTAGATTTCCACAACCTACAAGGTTGACACCACAACAATTGGAAGAAAAAAGAGCAAAAGGGCTTTGCTATAGTTGTGATAGCAAATACACTAAAGGTCATAAGTGTGCTGAGAAGAAATTCTTTACATAGATTGTGAAGAAGAAGAAGAAAATGAACAAGAAGAGGATATACACCAGGAACCAACCCTAGAAGAGGAAGAAATGAATCCGACCATATCGTGTAATGCACTGGCAGGAATTACCACTCCTCAAACTCTCAAGATACAAGGACAAATCAAGAAGAAAAGGTAATAGTGTTGATTGATTCAGGTAGCACCCATAATTTTATTCATTGTAAGGTAGCCAAGGAATTAAATTGTTTCCTATACCCAGCACCAGAATGTCAAGTGATGGTTGCAAATGGAGGAACTATAAATTGCTCTGGGAAATTCCATAATATCAAAGCTAACCATGGGGGAATATGTAATTACTATTCCAATGCTTTCCATTCCTATGGGAGGTGCTGATGTTGTACTAGGAGTACAATGGTTACAATCTTTGGGGACGGTAGCTTTTAATTTTCAAGAACTTTTCTTGAAAAATTTTTCAGAAGGAAAGGAAGTCGAATTACGGGGTATTGAAGGGAAGCCAGGAAGGATAATAAGCTCTAATGTCATGACAAAGCTTCTAAAGAAAGAACAACGAGGCGTAATTGCACAATTATGCTCACTAGAAGTTCCGGCATCAAAATCATCTATTTCTGCAGATCTCCAACAAGTCTTGGACAATCATTCCAAGGTGTTTGAAACTCCCAAAGGACTCCCACCTATTCATGATCATGATCATGCTATTCATTTGATTCAAGGAAGTGTTCCTCCAAACATCAGGCCTTATAGATATCCTTACTTCCAAAAGAGCGAAATTGAACGTATGATTGCAGAAATGTTAGAGGCAGGTATAATTCAACCTAGTAAAAGTTCTTTCTCTACTCCTGTAGTATTGGTACACAAGAAGGATGGATCATGGTGAATGTGTTCAGATTATAGGGAGCTCAATAAGCTCACCATTAAAGACAAATTTCCCATTCCTGTGATTGATGAATTATTGGATGAATTACATGGAGCAATTTATTTTACCAAGTTGGATCTTCGTTCGGGATATCATCAAATTAGAATGAAGACTGAAGATATTCCAAAAACAGCATTTTGAACTCATGAGGATCATTATGAATTTTTGGTCATGCCTTTTGGCCTTACCAATGCACCTTCTACATTTCAAGGGTTGATGAATTCCATTTTCAAACCCTTCCTTAGAAAATTTGTGCTAGTATTTTTGATGATATACTAATCTATAGTAGGTCTTGGAAGGATCATGTTGAACATGTTGACAGGGTGCTCAAACTATTGCAGGAGAAACAATTATATGCAAAAACATCCAAATGTTTCTTTGGAGTACAAGAGGTGGAATATCTGGGTCATATTATATCTCACGAGGGTGTTAAAGTAGATCCTAACAAAATTAAAGCCATTTAGGAATGGAAAGTCCCCAAGACAATAAAGAAGTTGCGAGGATTTCTCGGGTTAACAGGTTATTATCGCAATTTTGTTAAGAATTATGGGAGAATAGCAGCACCTCTAACAACATTATTGAAGAAAGATGCATTTTCATGGACTCTTCAAGCAACTAAGGCCTTTGAAAATCTTAAAGAGGCAATGTGCCAAGCACCGGTCTTAGCTACGCCAGACTTCACAAAAACCTTTATTGTGGAATGTGATGCCTCAGGAAATGGAATTGGTGCAGTTTTAATGCAGGAAGGAAGACCCATTGCTTTTGAAATTCATCCAGTCAAAGGAAAGTATTTACAGAAACCTATTTATGAGAAGGAAATGTTAGCAATACTGCATGAACTAAAGAAATGGCGAACTTACCTAATGGGAAGACACTTCAAGGTAAAAACTGATCATGATAGTCTTAAACACTTTTTGGAACAAAGACTCTCTTCAGAAGAGCAGCAAAAATGGGTCACAAAGATGTTGGGTTATGAATTTGGAATAATCTACAAAAAAGGAAAGCTTAATGTTGTTGCAGATGCACTCTCAAGAAAGAATGAAGAGGTGGAAGCATTGCTTTGTGCCATTTCTATTATCCAACCAGATTGGATAACCGAAGCAAGAGATGAATGGAAGAAGGACAAAGATGTATGGACTCTCATTCAAAAGTTGCAGCAAGATCCTAGTACATCTGATACATTTAGTTGGAAAAATGATTCCTTATGGTACAAAGATCGCTTATATCTTTGTAAGAATTCCCAACTAAAAGAAAAGATTCTTCTGGAATTGCACACTTCTCCTTTAGGAGGACACTCGGGATTTTTAAAAACTTACCACAGGGTGAAGAAAGAATTTTTTTGGGATGGCCTTAAATCTGATATTCAAAGTTTTGTGGCGGAATGTTTGGTTTGCCAGCAGAATAAAGTGGAAACAATTAAGACCCCGGGACTTCTACAACCTTTATCCATTCCAAGTCAACGTTGGGAGGAGATTTCAATGGATTTTATCACGGGTTTACCTAAGTCCGAAGGAAAGAGTGTCATCATGGTGGTAGTTGATAGACTTACCAAGTATGCACACTTTTGTGCATTATCTCATCCATTTAAAGCAAGTACGATTGCTACTACATTTATGGACAGAATTCAAAAGCTACATGGAAGCCCAAGGGTTATTGTGAGCGACAGAGATCCCATTTTTACTGGAAATTTTTGGACGGAGTTATTTTCTTGTTTGGGTACTCAATTAGCTCATGGCTCATCTTATCATCCTCAATCTGATGGTCAAACTGAGATAGTAAATAAATGTTTGGAAGGATATCTTCGTTGTTTTGTATCTGATAAACAAACACAATGGGTCAAGTGGTTACCTCTCGCTGAATGGTGTTATAACACTTCCTTCCATACTGCAGCAAAAATGACCCCATTTATGGCACTTTATGGATATCATCCACCATCGATCACATCATCTTTAAAGGAAAATTCGAAGGTTCAAGCAGTGGAAGATCACATCGAGCATCAGCAAGAAGTTCTCCAACTCTTAAAGGATAACCTGAATTTGGCACAAAATCGAATGAAACAACAGGCAGATCAACATCGTAGCGAGAGAAGATTTGATGTAGGAGATTGGGTATTTTTACGGCTACAACCATACAAACAAATGTCCCTCAAGCAAGCAAAGAAGGATAATAAATTATCGCCAAAGTACTATGGTCCTTACAATGTGTTGCAAAAGATTGGTACTATGGCATACAAATTGGAGCTTCCTGCTTCTTCACGAGTGCATCCAATTTTCCATGTTTCATGCTTAAAGAAGGTTATAGGTGAAAATCTTCCAGTTCAAACAATATTGCCAGAACTTGATGAGGAAGGAAAAATCATATTGGAACCTGAAGCAGTCACGGAAACAAGAACTCGACAGCTACGGAATCAATCAATTTCAGAGTATCTCATCAAGTGGAAGAACTTACCCACTGAAGATTCTACATGGGAGGATGAGAATTTATACAAAAGCACCCAGAGCTAC
The DNA here is from genome assembly GCA_034641835.2 of Pinus albicaulis. NCBI lineage: Eukaryota > Viridiplantae > Streptophyta > Pinopsida > Pinales > Pinaceae > Pinus > Pinus albicaulis. Next base: position 1,078,164,741 of record CM076582.1, on the reverse strand, counting down.
TCAAGCGTTGAGGACAACACTTTTTTTGAAGGAGAGGGGCATGTTAGGTCCCTATATTACTAGTATAGTCCCTTATTGTTGTTAGTGTAACCCCCTTATTGTTATTGTACCCTTGTAACCCCCATTTTGTTATTATTGTGCCCTTAAATTATTATTGTTAGGTTGGCTAGGATTACATTGTGGCCCACTAGGATTACATTATGGCCCCATCGACTCCTATATATAGAAAGGAGGTTTTGTAAATTGTATCATCCAAGAATTGTTCATTTATGTAATGTATTGGAGGTTGCCCCCTCGAAGTGGCTTATTTCTAAGGCGTTGATATCTTTTTTCCTCTATTTTTGGAGTTGGTTACACAGCAGATATTTTGGAAACTCAGGCTTTGTGAACTCCTGGTATACCTGATACCAACTCATATTGTCCCCTTTCCCGAACACACAGGCAGTGTCTCCATAGATAGGGGGAGGGGAAGGAGGAATTTCTTCTTCAGAGATTTATATTTCAGGAATCTTGTTTCTCTTTCGAACTGCCAGGGGCCCCATATCACTTGAGGCCGAAGAGATGGACACACACTCGAGCTCGGCTTCAATGTTCCCTGGCATATTCTTGAAGCAATCCCATGATAAGAGAGATGGAATAATTATAAATACGTTTAGGTTGCTGCTACCTTTGCTAAATATTATCCAAGGAAATGGATATACCTACGACTTGGTGACCTTGCGACCAGGTCGCTAGGTCACACCGGTGTACACTTTCAAGGAATAGCGACTCTGTGATTTGGTGACTAGGTCGCAAGGTTGCAAGTTCATGCTTGGGTCGAAATTAGGGGAACCGCGACTTGGCAACTTGGCGACTTGTGACTAGGTCGCGAGGTGGTAGGGTTGCTATGTCGCAAGGGTGGCCAATGATTGGTTATGAGCGAATTGGCGACCTTGCAACTTAGTGACCAAGTCACGGGGTCGCGACGTCGCTTGGTTGCAGGGTCGCGGGGTCGTGCTAGGGATCCTTTGAGGGATTCCATGGCGATGAATGGTGAGGAAGGAAAAAACATCAAGTGGAATGGAAAAATTTAGCTCTTAAGGTTTCCCCAAGTAGCTAGGGAGGGTTCTTGAGACAGATTGGGGAAAAGAGAGGCTTCAGAGAAGGAGATAGAAAGGTATATTCCATAAGGGGGAGGAGCAGACTTTGACCAGGGTTGTTGGGGATCTTGAATGAGGTCAAGGCAGGGATAAATAGGCAGGGGGCAAGGGCAGGATTGGCAATAATTAACCAAAAAGGAAGAAATAGGAGGATTAGGCAACTTACCTAGGAAAAAATGCACTCCAGCTGGTTTTTCAGAGGTGTTACTCATTCCGTAATGCAGGTCGAATGTGACCTACGCAAATATTTTATTTATAAAGGGGTTGCACGTGTGGATATTTAATGCAGGTCGCAAGGTCGCATATCAGGGTTGCTTAAGGGATGTATTATCTTGTGACCTTGCGACTTCACGACCTGGAGGTCGCAAGGTCGCATGGTCACATGGTCATGAATCTTAAGTTTTATATCAACATAAGACCTTGCGACATCATGACCTAGGGGTCACTGGGTCGCTGGTTTTATGAATCTTGCAACTTCATGACTATGTGACTGGTTGTTAAGAGACAAAAACCTTGGATTAGACTTTAAAGGGATAATGCATGAAAAGAACTTCTCTTGAGGCTCTAGGCCACATTAGATTTATCTTTATCGAGAGACCAGGGGCTTTGAAATTTTAAAATGGGACCAAATTGTGGAGGGTGTTGTAGCGGCTACAAAAAATGGTGATTCACTGGTAGGACCCAGGATCTCTGTCGGCGCTGCATCTTTAGAGGGGAGGGGGGGCTTAGCAGGTCGTTCCTTTCACCCCATGGGTCCCACTACTTTCTCCCTTGGGCCTTGCGTGTTTGCTCCTCCAGTTTGCATGGCTCAGGGGTGCTGGTTCACCGTATTTTCATTTCTGGATATTGGACGGAAAGGGTTGGAGTAACCTCAAGGATATCCATAATCCGGTATAGTTATTTGGTCTTCATTGTGTTGCTCCGCTACTAGCGAACCTGGTGGTCCCAGCGGAGTCACTGTCTAGGAGTCACGGATGTTGCTCTGCTGCCAGCGAGCCTGGTCAGTACCCCGGCAGAGTCGTCGCATCGCCTCTCTGCACAGGAAGCCTTTCTCAATCCTTTACCCTTTATTTCAAGTGCTAATAGCACTTATTTTGGATGTGCTCAAGGCACTTATTTTTTACTATGCTCAAGGCACTTATTTGAAGGTGGCAAGTATTTTCTGAGCAGATGAGGGATCCCAACTTATGTTTCTTGCAAGAGGTTGCTCCTAGTCTGTATACAAGGACCCGTTGACAGGAAAAAATGACCAGCCAACAGCAGGGGATCTCCCCGGTTAAAAGTCCCAATTAGACTCCAAATCGTTTGGAATAGGGATCCCATCTTGGGTGTGGGTCCGGCTACCACTTGATACTCCTTTTCTTTGGTCTCAATCAGACTTTGCAAACCTAAGGACGCACGCTTATTCAGATGACACAAAACACATGATTGATGAATTATAATGGTCAAACAACACTATGCATAGCAAGACAAATTGTAAAGCATGGAGCCGAAGGAGATGCTGTTAGTAGCACGTCATTAGGGCCATGCTTGCAAAAACTGTTCTGACCACAAAAGAAATAATTCCTTATGGCAGATTACCCTTCACTTCCTTGAATGATCACGGCAATAATGTAAATGTTAAGAAACAAAGTTATTAGCATTCATTAAAGCAGAAACATAGATTTAGCACCATTAACACCTGTCTAGGAAAATATAATGCATAATGATGTAAACAGAGAGACAACTTCATTAACCAAAAGATATTAGAAACTGAAAATAGAATACTCATAGTGTTGGAACGTTAACTGACATCATATCCAAAAATGGGTTTTACAAGTGCTCATATTCATAATCAAAATGTGCAGTCCTTCTATACAATGTTATTCTCTTTGAGTCTCCCCAAAAGAAAAAGTGCTTAACAAGTTCCCGAAGGAAGTATTTATAGAGCAAATCTTGCCCTCTTGGCTCTCTGACTTTTCGCTTTCCCGACTGTTGGGCTGCCTTGCGACCCAGTGTGTTCTACGACTTGCAACCTGAGCCACTATTGCGACCTCCTTATATTTTGGCGACCTGCGACCCCTAGAAATTTGTGACTTGCAACCTGAGGAAATCTGCGACCTGTGACCTAGTCGCTGGGTCGCTGGGTCGCGTCGTCGAGCGTTTAGCATGGGGTGCGACTATGCGACCCAGTGACCTAAGTGAATCTGCGACCTGCGACCTGCAACCTCAAGCAGATCAGTGACTTGTGGCCTTCTGTTTGGTGACCTTTGGATTTCCTAGCAATATTCCTTATCCTGCGTCCTTGGCTTCGAAAAAGGGCCCTCTTGTTTGCTAGGAAAACTTTGGCTCATCGTGTAGACCAATAGCTTCCACCTGCAGTCACATAGCTTAGGTTACATGTCTTCATTGATCAAATAATGTTAGGGGCATATTGAATTAATTGCACAAGTGAAAATGATAACTTTAGACCCCTGTGTGGTCAAGTGTTGTGCCACCACGCCATCAGAGAGAATGGTTCGGGTAATTGTTCCCTGTGCATTTTTTCAATCACTGTAATTCAGATTGGTCTTGCTATGGACAGAGTGCAGAATGCAGACCCAATTGAGGGGAAGTGTTGACTTGGGTGACACCCTCCTTGTGTTCTCCACAATGGAATGTACGACATGCGCTAATGATGCCTTCTCCAAAATCGATTCCCTGGTGGACTCTCTATTTCCATGTAGGCAATGTAGCCCCATGATATAGACATAGGGACCCTTTTAATAAGAGGCATCACAGCTACACATATACCAATGAGCAAGGATTGGACTAAATTTCTCAGCCTTTTCTTTTTAACTCTGACTGGAAACAAAACATCAATGTGTTTTCAGGGTCGAAAGCATTTCCATTCATATTGGTGGTCGGGCCCCTCAGGTCTGTAAACTTAAATCGTTCCAACTTATTCATCTCCTTAAATGCCTGGTTTTTTAAGGATGATGGATGCCATTCATCTCCATTTGCGTAAACCCTTGCTATATATTTTTGTGACTCCGACATGCTAGCCCGTTTCTACATGCGTTTATTGGCATTCCCTACCAATTTTTGTACTATCTGCAAACCATCCCAAATAGTATATTTGCAAAATGCCATGGAAAGTTGAACCAATCAGCATTGGGATTCTCATTCTCGGGCATATAAAATTCATTTACTAAACCTTTGATAGCTCCTCTTATGAACAAGACATCCATCGGCGTGCCAAAGAGCTTCCTAGCTATTTGTGTTTTATGCCTGGGAACTAAAAGATGTTGTTCACCATGTTACTCCTCCAAAACATCATTGGAAGGCTCTCTCAATGTGTACACGCAAAGCATGAGATTCATAGGTTGCATGGTCACCATTACCACCAAGTCACACTTTTTATTTGCCTCACAGATCTGCGACTCAGCGACCCAGAGGGGTCGCGTGACTTTATCTTCATGTGGGTTGCAACCTCAAAAGGGTTGCAGGGTCGCCACTACCACTAAGTCACACTTTTTATTTGCCTCATAGATCTGCGACTCAACGACCTGGGGTAAAATGAGACCTCCCAATGGTTGCATAGTCACAAATTTCCTGAGTCGCAATGGATGCATCTGAGGTTTATTTTCAATCGAATGCCCAGTCGCACTCAAAAAATTGGTCGTCTGCATCGTGCACTCATCCTCTGACTTTGGTGCTATGTATTTTGCATTGAATCCTGCTTTAAAGTAGTGTCCTGGTATCTTTTTCAATGGCATAGTGGTTCATTTAATGAATGGAGTGGCCTTCACGTATGGAGGGATCACTCGATCATGCGATCTTGTCGCGATTGCAGGAAGGAGCGCACTTCGACAAACCACGAGCAAAGCCGATTGGCCATCTCCATAAGAACTCACCCCTCCTATTCGCAGCAATGTTGTTCATTGTTGCAATGATTTTCTTCAATTTAGATGGTACAGTCATCATTGGAGTAAACCTAGATCGCGACCTTGTCCGTGGAGTCCAAAGCCTTGGGCGTTGTCAAATTTCTTTAACAAGCTTGCATGCATTCTGCCTAAACTAGCGTGGTGATCACCATCTGAACGCAGTATATTTAACTATGTACTTTATAAGCCTCGGCGGTTGCTGGGTATTTTAACTCCTTGCTCTTCTAATGCTGATTCGTTGATAGATTGGTATTTTAACCATACATCCCAAAAATGCCATTGTCCTGCGAAAATAATGTTCCATAGTCGTTATTGTGCTCGTTCAATTGAGCGCTTCTCTCTTCCTCGCAAATCCATACCCTATGACACTGACAAAGTCATTACAGCTAAATCTACGCGCATGCATTCTGGATAGAATTATATTGCCATTCTTACGATCCCATCCACGTGGGATAACAACAACCACTGCCCATCTCCACTAAAACACTAATTAGTGACACGTTCCACGTGGTGTCATGCATGGAGATGGAAGTCGAGACATTAATATGGGGAGTTACTGAATATCATCAACGCATTCCTGGGATGTGCTGAACGCAACACTTGGCATTTGAAACTTTCTTCCCTGGGGTGGAAAACGATGGTGTTGTTTCATGCTAGGTCAAACATACCCTTTCACACATGGCAGAGAGCCCAAAATTCATGTCGTGGACTGCTTCATGCCCGATGTGCTTGCGCTTCTCATGGTTTTAACTCATCGTTGTAATGGTAAGTACAATGGAGGCAACAAAGGGAGAGTGTCCGTCTGGGACTTTAAGAGTATAGGCGAGGCATCCATGCATTTCCACATGTAGTTACTGTCCCCAAATATGCAGCAAGAAAACTTATTTCGTCCTCCTACGAATGAAGAGGAGACACAATAAATGATGAAGTCATACTCAAACATGCGTTTTACTAATTTTCCCATATGTTGTGTGAACTTTTCAATCATAGCTTTGGTGATCTTTGTCACATATATCTTTAAATTCACTAGGGTCCCACCGAGTGATGCGAAAATGAGAGCCTAGAATGCCAAGGGTTGCTTCCAAACCCCTGTCGCAGCTGTTGTATTGCGAGTGAATTCCCGTGGCTGCTTCGCACCACCACCTTCGTCATTGTCACCAGCTTTCAACACTATAAAAACATATTTTAATAAAGGCACTGAAGTTAATGTCCGGAAGGAAAAGGTCAATGCTCCAAGTATCCCTTCACTTTTTTCAGAGTGTTGAATGTCTTTAGCACAAGTACTTCCAGAGACATAAAGTGGGGAGATACTTAAGTTGCCATGGACAACACCAATGCTATGATATTACAATGCCAAAACACTCCTCCAGGATTCTTATATTTCACAACGAAATGAGTCTAGGTATCTGAGGTGCATCAGTGAATAATTTTGTTGCATCGGTCAACCATGAACAATTTTTTCCTTGATCCTTTATCTGAATGAACACACACCACATCATCCTCCATCTGAAAATAATGTTAACTTGCTCCTCCATCTCACTTGTGGGCCCATCCTTGTCATCTGCCTTAATAATGGTCTTCAATGGTAGCCTTATGTCTCATTCCCACCTGGGCAGGGGTAGGTGGATGAAAGTGTCCTGTTTCACAACTGTGACCTTGTCGTTGAGCTTAATTTTATTTCCCTCGGTGCCATGACAACATTGATGAGTTTATCAGCCATGGGATTGACCTGTGTGAAACATTATAACATCAATTAGTTCACAGTTACTCTTTGAGAATGGTGCCCCTATATAAATTATATGAGACCAACGAGCTTAAGAGAAGTACTCAAACAACATGCTTAATGACCCATGGCGAGGGGACTACTAATGTACATCCTCAATGCACAGAAAATTTCCTATTCGAGCGTGTGGTGGATGATCCCTCCCGCACATGGTGTGATTGTAGCAATAGCATCTGATCATGATGGTGAGAAAGCTCATGAGGGGTTGGAGATAGGTCACTGGGATGTCACTGATTGCAGGTCAGGTGAAAGACCTTAATGACTAAGTGAGTAGAGGGGGACCCGAAATTTTGAATATACCCAAAATTTTTGGTGGTGTTGTAGCGGCTACAAAAAATGGTGAACCACTGGTAGAATCCAGCATCTCTGTCAATATCACAACAATAGTCTGAGCCAAGATAGTGATACAAGGGAATATTGAACAAGTTCTGTGAGTACCCTTTGTATAACTTTGGCCTTTATAGGTATTCCCATTCCTTGTGCCTCAGCTAGGTCTCGCTAATCAAAACACATCAAAGCGGGAACTCACGGATGCTAGTAGCTTGTTGATGATGTGAAGAGAAAGGCAGCGGGTTTATTATTTTCAAGATTTTTAAAGTAATTTTTCGGTGTTGCTCCACTGCCAGTAGGCCTGGACAGTACCCTGGCAGAGTCACTTCAAGAAATCACAAGCATTGCTCCGCTTCCAGCGAGCCTGGTCAGTACCCCAGCGGAGTCGTTACACTACCTCTCTGCATAGGAAGCCTTTCTCGTTCCTTTACCCTTATTTGTTTCATTTTCTTGTGGCACTTATTTTTCATGGGTGGATGAGGGATCTCGGCTTATTTTATGAGCAAGAGAGGTTGTTCCTTGTTTTACAGAAACTGAAAGATATCCTTATTTGTGTTTGCCCTTGTGAAAAACCTTCATAACCCATCCACCACAATAGGCGAAGCGTGCAAAACAAATCATTAAGATGTCCAAGACTATGCTAGGCACAAGGCGTAGGCTACAGGTATGGGCCATTCAAAATCATTAGGTCTCCCACAAGCAACCGGCTCGTATCTCCCCGACTAAATAAGTTTAGACTCATAGGCATCTTGTTCAGAATGCGACTTCGATGGCCTATCCTGAGAAAAAGCTACCTCTTGAGATAGTCACTGCAACCTCACGCAAACAAATGGGTTACTGTTTCAGCAGTTGGGGCAGAACAATTCTGCAAGGTGGTAGGGTTTCAATGAGGGCTCATGCAGTGATAGGTGATATGTCGAAAATTTTCAAAGCTATATCAACAACCTGTGGAAATGATGTGAGGAATAAAGTGTACAACGCTATGTAATAAACAAGGCTCAAGATGCAATGCAACACCATGCGCGGGAATGATCAACCAATTGTAGGTGGAAAAGGGGGATAATACAAGCAGTGATTATTTATGCAGCAACAAGAAAACTAAAAGAAATGAGTGCAAAACAATTGTAACGTGATGATGCCTAAGATACTAATCGTAAGCAAAATAGCAGACACACTTCTAAATCATAAAATAAAAAATTTCGCAAGTAAACTTAATTAAACTTTGAACTAAATTTTTTTTATTAACAGGTCCTAGCTAGCCTACACCTAAAACCCTAGTTTAACCAATGATGCGGTCGTGTTATGTGAAATCAGCTTTCCAGTGTAACCACCGCATTAGTTCCCATCCTGCAACAACAACAATGCTTGGGATCAGAGCTAGTATCCAAAAAAGTGCAGCAACAACAAAACTTACCTGAAGAGCATGTGAAATGGCCTGAAGATCATGGATACTTACCAGAGAACATGCCAAAATGGATTGTGCAAGCTGTATTCCACTCTTATCCTAATGTACAGCAATATGTTCTTGAAACTCAACATTTTTTATGAATGACACAAACCAATTCATGCACAACCCTAGGTCCGACGGGAGTGGGGTAAGACATTGCCTGTTTGCGAGTATATTCATCGGATAAGATCCGTCGAACCAAACGGAAACCTCATCATGGTGTTGAGGATGATTAGTTTTATGGAATGGAAACAATAAGCATGTGCGAGGCGAATTATAGATGCTTGCGCATCCAAGTGCAGAAACCCTTATTTTGAAACATTGATGAGTTTATCAACATCCCCATGACAACATTGATGAGTTTATCAGTCGTGGGATTCACCTGTGTGAAACATTATAACATCAATTAGTTCACAGTTACTCTTTGAGAATAGTGCCCCTAGATAAATTATATGAGACCAACGAGCTTAAGAGAAGTACTCAAACGACATGCTTAATGACCCATGGCGAGGGGGCTGCTAATGTACATCCTCAATGCACAGAAAAGTTCCTATTCGAGCGTGTGCTAGATTATCCCTCCCACACATGGCGTGATCACAGCAACAACATCTGATCATGATGGTGAGAAATCTCATGAGGGGTTTGGGATAGGTCACTGGGATGTCACTGACTGCAGGTCGGGTGAAAGACCTTAATGACTAAGTGAGTAGAGGGGGACCCGAAATTTTGAATATACCCAAAATTTTGGGTGGTGTTGTAGCGGCTACAACAAGACCCTTTTGAGTTTTCCCATATATCCTTTTTCACTTGAGGTTTTCCCTGTTCCCTTTTTGTCTCGTGACCGATTTCACCAAAAATTCTTTGTTTGCAGCCCCTCCCTAGTTAGCGTATAGGGTGAGCTACTCGCATTTGGTTTTGGGACTCAGCTATGTTTTTACCCACGGGGGCCTATCACAGGCCAGCTTAGATCGTCTTGTGTTCCAGGGGCGATTCTTCACCAACAGAGATTCCAGTACAACATGCCAATTGGGTAACTATTGTGCCTATCTCTCAACTTGAGGTGCTAGGGGAATGGATTTCCAAGAGCCTGCTCAAAACAAGCCATTTATTGAAATACATAAAACAACGAAAAACGAAAGAAAAAGAAAAAAACTATGGTACAGGGTATGGTGACAGCCCCTTGGGGCTGTCAGGTGAAATAGTGTTTAAGGTCATGCCCATTTATCGGGAGGACCTCAATCCTCCCTCCTAGGGTCTGTAGCCTATATGTATGGGGGCCGACTTTTTCTTTGATTTGGAAGGAACCTATCCACGGGGCTTGGAATTTAGAGTGTTTCCCTTTATATTTGTGAGCTTTGTCCCATTTGAGGATGAGATCGCCCACCTCAAAAACCTTTTGGCTAACATATTTCTTATCGAACCATCATTTTATCCAACTTTGGTGGATGGCGAATTTTTCCCGGGCTTTTAGCCTTTCCTCCTCCAGTTTCAACAATGTGTCTATATGAGCTTGTAAGGAAGGGAAAGGGGTGCCATGGGTTTCTTGTGATAACTGAAGGGTTGGGAGAGACAATTTGGGAGGAAGGATTGCTTCCTTGCCATACACAAGAAAAAATGGGGAGGTGCCCAAGGATGGTTTGGGTGTGACCCGATCAATCCATATGGAATTATGGAGTGCACTATTCCAGTTTTGTTGTTGGGACAAAAGAGTCTTTTTGATGATATGGATGAGTTTCTTATTGGTTGACTCAGCTAGCCCATTTCCTTGGGGATAATAGTTTGCCGAGTGTTTGAGCACTACATCGTTTTCTAGAGAAAATTCATATAATTTGAACGAAAAAAAATAAGTTGCATTATAAAAATGAGGGAGGTTGGAACTCCAAACCTGGTCATGATGTGCTGAGTGATGAAATCTATTACCTCTTGATCATTGATTTGATGCAACGACATTACTTCAACCCACCTTGTGAAGTAGTCCATAGCTGTAAGGATGTATCTATGTTGCTTAGAGGAATACGGAAAGATATCCCCAATCACGTCGAGTCCCTATTGTTGAAATGGTTCTTCCACCACAATGGATTGCAACAGGGTGGATGATCGTATCTCTTTGTTGGAAAATTTTTGACATGGTAAGCACCTCCAAACATAAGCATGTGCATCTTTGAATAGAGTGGGCCAATAGAAACTGGCACGCATAATTTTGTGAGTTGTGGTATCCCTTGCATAGTTCCCACCGGCTGGACCATCACGTAGTTCTTTCAAAACCTCTTATGCCTCATCATGTTCCGAGCAGTGTAGCAAAACCCCGTTGTGATGTTTGTGGAACAATTTTCCCTACACTAGCTGGTAGTATGCAGCCTTCAGTCTTATCACACATTTCTGTTGGGCGGTTAAAGTGGGGTCCATGATGCTGCGACCCAGATATTGATGAAGTTACACGTACCATGAGGGGCACTCTGCGGAGGTGTATTGTCAGTCTGATACATGTCGATTTCGTGATACCAACACCCTTCTTCACTGCCTCGCAAGTCAGTGGCTTCAGCAGCCATCCGGCATAGCCCCTGGCTTTTGACAATCTGTGCTGGTTTGAATTCTAGGTCATACTCTTGAAGACATGTCATCCATGTGAGGCACAAACACTGTGACATGATTCTTCAAAATATATGGCTGAAAATGTTCGACTGCCTTGTACACTGCGTAAGATTTTTTGTCAATATATGGATAATTCAGCTTGGTACCTTGCAATCCTGTGCTCATGAATGATATGGGCAGCTCTTCATTTTTGTCTTCTTTCTAAGTGAGGAAGGCCACGAGATATGAGTCTGAGGAAAAGGTGTACAAGATAAAGCCTTTGCTGAAATCCGGACTATGAAGGGCAGGTGCCTCTGCAATGGCTCGCTTGATATTATCGAACACTTCTTTCTCGAGAGAATTCCGTTTGAAGCTTGCATTCTTCTTGATCATACCTTGTAGAGGTTTTACTATTTGGGCGAAATCTGATATAAATTTCTGCAAGAAGTTGATTTTTCCGAGGAAAGACTACATGGCTTTCTTGCCGCTTGGGGAGGAATTTGGGCGATAGCTTGTATGCATTCTGGATCCACCACTATGTCATCCTCGGTTATGATGTGCCCCAATATATTTCCTTCAGAGACGACGGAAAATATTTTCTTTGGTTTGAGTGATATCATGTATTTTCGGCACCTTGCAAAAATCTTCTTGAGGTGGTGTAAATGGTCACACCTACACTTTGAAAATACGGTGACATCGTCAAGGTATACTACCATGCTTTGCCCCATTATTCCCTAGAAAGTGATGTCCATAGCTCTTTGGAAGGTCGCCCCAGCATTGATCAGGCCAAAGGGCATGCGTCTGAATGCGAATGTTCCTCATTTACCATGGCGTTCATGTTTTTGATCCACTGAGGAAAATTTTGATCTAAGTGGGAGACTCGATGGAAGGAGCAGAAATTATCCTTGCCGATTTCTTCAACGTTGAGGTTGGCATTTGGTTTTGACGGAGGACGGTTAACAGTGGGGTTATTCTTCCTAAATAAAGCTTTCTGCATTTTGGTGCCTGAGGTGGAGTCATTGTTTTTCCTCTTTAGATCAGAGACTTTGTTCGTTAACAACTTGAGAGACTTTGTGATACTCTAGAAGTCGAAGGGGTATTTGTATTTGTCTACAGACTTATGAATTGAGGATTGGGTTCTTTTAGTGGCCGAATTTGGGTCATCTTAGCCATCATGACCAATGGCTCCTACGGAAAACATGTCCTTTTCGACAGTAAGGGCTCTGGTTTAATTTGCTACTAGGGTAGCTCTAGCTTCGCATGTTACGAACACAACGATATCTCGAGGGAGAGCCCTTGTGTAGTAATTAGTGGTGATGGAATCATCCAGGGCCATGTTCGAAGGGAATTTTTTCAATATAGTGGCAAAGCGTTGGTTGAATTTTTTAAATTTCTCCTTCTTTTAGCATTTCAAAGTAGTAAGCTCTATAATGAGCATAGAAGGAGTCTTCTCTTCGGAAAAAATTTGGAGGAAGGTACGACAAAATTTCTCCCAAGAGGAAATGGAAGAAACAGGGAGGGAACAGTACCATGTAGCCACCTCATTTTCTAAGGTATGAGGAAAAATCCAGCATGCTACATCATCACACTGCACTCTCATGATTTTTAAGGCCAATTAGAAGTTACTTATGTGGTCTTCGGCCAGCATACCCTTTTCAGGGTCGAACTTAGGGAGGTGCTTCTCAGGGTGTCGGGGCATGTCATGGAGGGGATTGTGGAGGCATAGGGGTGACTGTGCCATCCAAGCCAATGGTTGGACACGCCTAGCTTGCTAGGGGTGCGGTATGTAGATATGTCCCATTACATTCTCGGATTCACTTCCCATGCCAGATCCAGAGGCTTTTCCCTCATGGTGAGAGTCCATGTCTTGATTTCCTCCGAGGTTTCCCATATTCCTAATATTTCTCCAGTTATAAAGGAATGGGAATCTATTTTGGTTTGAGTTGTGGTGGTGGTGGCCAGTATTTCGACCTTGTCCACGGGCTCTGTCCCCCTGGCCTCTGTTGCCCCGGCCCCTCCTGGTTCCTACTCCAGGAGGGTTATTTGCTTGAGTATTATCATTCAAAGGTTGGTCAGGTTGCAGGCCAGTGTCAGGTTGGGTTTCAGTAATTTTTGGGTCTCTTCCTTCAATCCTTAGGGGACTGTCGGGGGGCTCTGCTGAATTACGCTCAACTTCATATACATAATCTTCGAGCATAAGACCTATCAGCTAAGATATGGAATTAACCAAGACTCCCTGGCGAGTTTGATGAGCTTCGGGAGTTCATGGATTGGCCATGGAACTTGTGGCCAGGATGTTTTGCAAGCCTCTGATGAGATCACAGGCGATCGAGCACAAGGTCCTCAGATGGTCTAAGGTGACCTCATAATAAGGGGGTTCATCCTCTGGGGAATTTTCAGGGGGTGGAGGATCATTATTTTCATACATGATCTCCCCCTGCAGGGTTTTCAATGGGATGTTACTTGTGTGCTGGGAGCCTGCCATCAAGCCCTCCTTCTAGCACCAAATATTTTGACAAGAAGAAATGCCCGGTCAACAGTAGGGGATCTCCCTGGTATAAAGTCCCAATTAGACTCTAAACCATTTGTTATATGGATCCCGTCCAGGGTGTGGGTCCGGCTACCACTGAATATTCCTTTTCTTGGATGAAGAATGAGCCCTGCGGACCTATGAATACATGGTCAATACAAGATAAATGGTTGATGAGTCTTAATGAACATAAAACATTACAAATAGAAAAGTGAGTTAAAGCATGCAGCCAAAGGTCAATGTTGTTAGCAACACATCATTAGGGTCATGCTTGTAAAAGTTGTTTAAACCACAAAAGAAATAGTTCTCTATGGTCAAAACACCCTTCAATTCCTTAAGGGTTTTCCAAAAGATGAGATAATGTTAATAACGAAGTTGCCAACATCTCTCAATTGAATATCCCCATACCATCAACACATCAAGTGAGCCTAAACATATAAATGACATGAGCAGAAAAACGCAGTTTAGTCAATCATAAAAAGATAGCCAATACATGAGACAGAATATTCATAATGTTAACGCACATGAGTCCTCAATAGATCTAGTATTGGAATCAAAACACTTGTTTGTATTCATTCACAGAAATATGCATTGAATGCTATACAATCCTCTCTGCTCCTTTTGGAGTCCAAAAAAAATATCATTTACAATTCCGCAGAGGGAGTACTTATAGAGAAAAATTGGCCCTTGGGTGTCCCTAACCCTTCATATTCCCGAATGTTGGCATGCTCTGTGACCTAGGAGTTATTTGCGACTTGAGACCCAGCCCCGAATGTGACCTGTGACCTCTTGCCTGTTGCGACCTGCGACCTGTGCCATTTCCTTGGTCAAGGAAGCAATTGTGTGATTGAGAGGTCTGTTACATCTATCTGCTGCTGATCCTTGAGGTGATTTTGACACGCTTGATAATCTACAGCCACTGGAGTGACCTGGGGAGTATCCTCCCTTAATCTATGAAATCACTCAAGAGCATCCGAGACCAAGGTGCACATCTTCACTACGATATAATTAGATAGAGAAACCATCTTGGTGTAGATCCAGACTGGAGTAATGATGAACTGAATAAGATTCTTCTATGAGGCTAGAAGATCTTGGGAAGAAGCTGCTTGCCTCATGGATTGTAGGAATGTTTGAATGTCCTGGGTGACCTTTTCATTTTTTTCAGTGTCCAATGCACCCAGAGAAGGAATGTGGTGTACTTCAGCCATTGAATCAATGCCACTAATCAGGTGTTCATATGCAGACATCACTTTCTCTATATCCTTGAGCAGTTTATCTTTGGATTGTATCTTCATTCAGATCTGAACTTTGTCATTCTGGGTGCAAATCCCTTCCTAGGTAGGGTGTAAGGAGCCTATGGGTATATTCTTGACCATTCTAGCATGTTCCAAATAAGTGGAGGCCTCCTTCAGCTCTACAGTCCTCCTTTTGGTTTCTACTTGTGCTTTCAGTAGTGGTGCGACTGTCTATTTTATCGTAAAAATCTCCTCGTACACTTTCTTCATGGTGGCTTATAAAGTGACCAACTCCCTTTGAATGGTAAGTGGCAATTCATTGGCTTGGGTGGTTGTGACATGTAGCCTTTGGATTTCTTCCTCCAACACCTTCTTATATTGTTCGAACTGAGCTACCTTCTGCTCAGAAACTTACAACCTGTTTTGTAGAGACATAATCTCTCTGCTCATTTTGCTAAATTTTTCTTCTGTGGTTGCTGCAAAGGCGGTCCCTGCTGATGCGATCATAATCGGATTAGTCCTGGTGTCCAAGACTCTTTTTTTTTTGTGACTGTGAGAGGCACGGCTGGGTTCCATGCAAGGCATTTTCTTTTCTCTTGCTTGATCTTGTGTGTGAACTGGTCGTGTTATCACAAAAATCATACCTGATTGGCTGTTGATCAAACAACTTCAGTGTAACTATTTCAAACCAATCTTTTGACTAAGGCTTAGCCTCCTCAGCCTGAGAGGGCTCTCTCAAGGGTAAATGATATGGAATAAAGATATAGATAGATGGCTAACTCTATGAATTAATTTTTGATTTTGTATATTTGCAAGTTGAAAAGATGAAGGCTAATACTACCATTGGGCTTATGGATTCAACAAGTTAGTAGTTTCAGAGGCAAGGTTCCTTACATGGAAGATGAGGAAAATAGGGTTTTTAAACAAATAAAATTCACTCAATAACATAGGTCAACACAGACATTTCATTACTAAATGAATTCAGAGCATAGAGTTATGAATTCTGAGTAATAGCAATGAAATCTACTGCTAGTGGTTCAAAGGAAATTCACTCATAAAACATAGAAAAACATATACTAAAGGAATTCAGAGCATACGTTTATGAATTCTGAGTAATAGCAATGAGATCTACTACAAGTAGTTAAACATAATAGGTAGATCAATAAAGCATTAAAACCCCATGAGAAACTCAAATCTGTCAAGAAGAAAACCTCTCTGCATTACTGTTCATAGTCCATTACATGAAGCAGCAGTTTTGCCAAAAGTCTCCCACCCTTGGTTAATTCGACCTCATGCTCTTTATAGACCATTTACAAAATAGGATTCTCTATCCTCCACTATATACATCGAATTCATAGTGTTTGACACCTTTCCTAATCATGGAACATGATATTTATTACAAATTGACAGCTGCTACCTAATGAGCAATCCTATTTCAAATAATACTAAAACTCTTTGACTCAAATCCTAGAAACCTTATATTGACTTAATTACATTATATGTCACTTTCATTTCAATAGGGTCGAATTATGATGATGTCCTTCAAGTTGTTCAGACCATGAGGTTGATGATGTTGTTCCCCTGAAACCTAGGAAACGTGTCTTCTTGTTTTTTAGACGTTTGATTCCCTTATCTATTTTGAAAACTTTGACCATTAATGAATCATGTCTACATGTCTCTTGTTGTCAAATAATAAACCATATGTCTTCAATCATCTCCTTATGCCAGCTATACAAGATTAAACTTCGAATTTGTGCAAAAGTCTTGGGAAAGAGCCTATATCTCCTCATCCATGATGTATTTTTAGAAACTGAAGGAGGTTTTTGTATTCCATTCTGTCTTGAATAAAAAAATCTCTTGGTTTTTTTATATACCTCTCCTGCTATCCAGAAACTATCTTTTAAGAACATGTGTAAAATAGGAAAACTTTGTTTTCTGAAACTAGGGCTTCAAATAAAGCCTTGTATCTCCCAACTGATAACACTTGTGAAGAAACTGAGAAAGGTTTTTGTATTTAGGTATGTCAGGAAGAAAAACCTCTTTCAATGTTCCTAAATTATTTTTTTGTTACTCATAAACCACCTTGGAAGTTGACTACTCAAACAAAAAAACAGAGTTTTTTGCTTCATAGTGAAAAAGTTGCTTCAGCAGTTTCGTAGCGCATTTGATCAAATTTGCACTAGCTGCTACGAAACTGCTGTGTAGGAAGCTTTGTTGAAAATATCTTCAAAATTTGTATTAAATAGATGCCCAGACTCCAAAACATTAATATTTTCTCAAAACCATCAACAATATAACCTTAGAAACATATCCTTCATCAAATTTGACCTTCATTCTTCACAAAGGAAAAATTCGTAATTTTTCATTAAAAGATAAGTTACATGTTACATATACTGGTAGTGCACTACTGATCAGGCCACAAGAGCCAATAACAACCATTCTGGCATAAGCCAATACATAGCTCAAAACAGAAACTATAAGTTACCAATAACATCGCATGTAAGTTCGGTGCATAACTTACATATCAGAATCAAAATATAAATAAATATACATATAATAGCCGCTGATGAAACATGGGAGATAAAGCAGACAAAAAAATCTCCCCAAAACAAGTTGTTCAGTCAAACAGCCCCCTGTACTGGTGCCTCCTCTATAAAATGCTGATGATAATATCGGTAAATCTGATCTCCGATCTGCTCAGTAATGTGCCAAGTACCCCACCTCAGCTCCGTGGCTTCTTTGGAAAGCTGATCTGCCACTTGGTTCCTAGTCCTATAAATATGTGCCACAGAGATGGAGTAAAAAAGGATCCTGAGATGATGTACCTCTTGCAGAAGTGCAGACAGTGTGTACGTATGACAATGAGCATGTTCATTGAACCAATTTATCACAAGAAGGGAATCCCCAAATATCTGAATGGAGTTGCAATTTTTTTCCCGAGAAAAAACTAGAAGGAGTCGAAGGCATTGTAGTTCTGCGAAATTATTAGAAACAGGTCCCAATCCCATCCTAATATGGTAAAGATGATGGTCGTTTAAATACAAGGTTGCACGTCCCCCCCCACAGCCATGTGGTTTAGCAGCACCATCGAAATATGCCCAAGGTCTGCATCGATCGATCAGTTCAGGGACCACGGTCATGGGATATTTTTGCAGTTTATCCACAGGAATTAGATTGTAAGTGGCATTGGACATCGCACAGATATGGCCACAGTTGATAGGAAGGCCATTGAAAATGAATTTGTTTCGGCTGATCCATATTTTCCATGCAAGGATCAAAGGTAGGTTGTGCATCCTTGGGAGATGAGCGAACTGTTGCCACCAATTTAACCATGCATCATGCAGAGTGTAACCATTCCAGAGGTATTGGAAACCCAGACAAGTGGTGACCCGAGCCCAGATCTCCAAAATGACATTGCAGTGAAGAAACAGATGCATGGCATCTTCGCTGTTTGATAGGCAATAAACACAGCGAGATGGTCTGTGAATGGCTTTTTTGTGAAGGAAATCCATTATAGGAACACATTGGTTAAGAATGCACCAGAATAGTATTCTATGCTTGTGTGGCAAATTCAATTTCCATATGTTGCGCCACCACCATGATTTTTGTGGGGGTTCTCTATGGTGGATAAGAGCCAAGTACCCCAACTTTGGAACATAATGCCCAGTAGGTGAGCAGGCCCATATCAATTGATCATCCTTATCAGTGATACGAATGTTTGATACTGTTAAAGCCCAGATGTAATTCTGCCATTGCCAATGTCCATCACGAGGGATCTCAAGGTGGTCTGCAGATAACCAGGCTTGTCCTTGCCATGTGGTGTGGGCTAGGTCCACAATCTGATAAAGGAAGATGTTCCTTCTAGCCAGGTGTTCTATGATGAAAGCAGGTAGTCTACAAAAATCACCACTACCTGACCATGAATACAAACCAATTTTTACTAATACCCCGGATCCAATATTCCATGATAAGCCCCTCTGAATGAGTTGGGCTGCTTTAGTGATCACCTTCCATATAATAGATGCACCAATGGATTGACCTTCATTCTTCATCTGAGTTTATCTATGAATTTGTCACTCTGTTTTATTGCTTTTTTCAATTTATCTGGGGACCTTTTCAACTATATCTCCAAATATTCCACCTAGCAATCTCATAGTTTGTTGGGTAACCAGCTCCAAAAATAGAAGAAAAGAGATATCAACGCCTTATAAATAAGCCACTTCGAGGGGGAAACCTCCAATACATTACATAAATGAACAAATCTTGGATGATACAAATGAACAAAACCTCCTTCTATATATAGGAGTCCATGGGGCCACAATATAATCCTAGTGGGGCCACAATGTAATCCTAGCCGACCTAACAATAATAATGTAAGGGCACAATAATAACAATATAGGGGTTACAAGGGTACAATAATAACAATAAGGGGGGCTACACTAACATAAATAAGGGGCTACACTACTAATATAGGGACTTAACATGCCCCTCTCCTTCAAACAAGTGTTGTCCTCAATGCTTGATTATTTCTTGATGCTTCTGTATAAAATTCTCATCCTCCCATGTGAAATATTCTACAGGAAAGTTCTTCCACTTGCTGAGATACTCTAAAATTGATCGTAATTGTCGATTTCTTGTTTCTATGACTACTTCATAACTTCTTTCGATGTGATATTAATCTTCCTGTTGTTTCATTAGATTTTGCACCAAAGTTGGGTTATCCTTTGAGAGTTGGAGAACTTGTTGTTGATGCTCGTTGTGATCTTCCACTGATTTATCATCCATATTAGCTATTATTTGATCCTTCAAACCATCCAACTTAGCCTCCATTTCTGATTTTAAACCATCTATTTCATCTTCAATTGCTCTTCGTAAGATCGAAACTTGTTGCACTTGATACCGTAATTTTGATATCTCATACTACAATTCTTCCTCTTCATGCATCATTTTATAGATTTCTGAGGGCTTAATGGGTATGGAATTATTTTTTGGAGGCATTATATAACCCAATTCTGATAAATATTCTTCAATATTCCCTTGGAATCACTTCAAACTACTTTTTCAAACAAACGTTATGCAATTTTAAAAAACAAATACAAACCTTTTTCTTGCTTTTGAAGAGCTCGATATTGAAATTGGATTATCTCTATGATTTCAGCACTTCAATATCTAAGTTTCGGTACTGACGTATCCCTATGAATTATCTTTCGAATGCCACAGGTCTGACCTGATTTGGATTCTCCAAGACAAAGTTGTGTCCAATCTCCCACAATGACCTAATTATGGACTGGTTCAGTAGAGCGAACTTTTACGACTTGCCACGTGTCACTGTTTCATCCTTTGTCTCTAAAATTGATAGCCAAGAAACTAAAGTCCATGTACTTGCGACCAATTTTTACGGCACTCCAATCCGATTCCCAAAGAGAGAGTTATTGAACTTTTCCCACGATCACCTCTTTGAGATGAAATTCATGAGCCTGAAAAAGAACTACCTTCCACAGATCATATCTCCAAAAATGTTGCGAAACAAGCTCTGAAATTTTTTGATGAATTTCCTCAGGATTTTAGCTTTTCACCATACGAATTTCAGATTCTGAACCTTCTTAGAAAAACAATTATAGCTCAAATTCCACGATGACCTATTTAGGAGCCTGAAAAAAGACCTAACTTCCACATATCATATCTCCGAAAATATTGCGAAACAAGCTCCGAAATTTATACGATATATTCCTCAGGATTGCGGCTTCGCACCTTAAAAATTTCAGCTTCTGAAACTTCGTATAAAAAACGTTATAGCGAAAATTCCACGATGACCTGTTTGGAGCAGCAAAACCCTCAAATCCAAAGCTCTGATACCAAATGTTGGGTAACCAACTCCAAAAATAGAAGAAAGAGATATCAACGCCTTAGAAATCAGCCACTTCAAGGGGGCAACCTCCAATACATTACATAAATGAACAAATCTTGGATGATACAAATGAACAAAAACTCCTTCTATATATAGGAGTCCATGGGGCCACAATATAATCCTAGTGGGGCCATAATGTAATCCTAGCTGACCTAACAATAATAATGTAAGGGCACAATAATAACAATATGGGGGTTACAGGGGTACAATAATAACAATAAGGGGGGCTACACTAACATAAATAAGGGGCTACACTACTAATATAGGGACTTAACATAGTTTTCTAATATCAAATTTTCCTCGAGGCTTTGATACTTGTCCCGCTGAAGTGTAATGCAAACTCAGGTTCATATCTCAGACAATGCCCCCTATATGTATCTTTTTCTCCTCAACCATGTTCCTTTCAAAAAACAATCTGTTAGTTTCTTTCAAAATCTGCAAAACAGCCTCGCTTGCAAACAACCTCTCATGATTACAGCCTTGCTTTATTTAACATAGCAACCTCACTTGATTACAGTGAAATTTTTCTATGTATATAGCAACCAACGACTAATTTTCACTGCTTCAGAGCTCATGCAGTTGCTTTGGAAGTAAATGAACTGAGGATGGCTCAATAAGGCAAAGAATTTGAATTTAAGATATTCCTTCATAACCAAATGATGCTTTCTTGAATTCCTATCATGATTATGATGAGTGTAGGACAAGTGGGTACAATGGATTTGATGACTAACTGACTCACCACACTCCTATCCTATCATTCCCAAATGAGTCTAACATTTTTTTGGCTCATTTGACATGACAGCTAAGAAACCGCGCTTTCGTAGCACACTTAGTGTAAAATTTTCATTTTGTGCTATGAAAGTAGCAGTGCTTTCGTAGCGCATTCCTGTTTTTTGAACTGAACACGCTACGAAACTGCGGTTTTGTGGCTAATTGCAGGGATTTCATCCGAAACTTAATGAAATGATATTTAAGTGAATGATAAGACTTTTTAATCATGGGATGAGACCTAAAGACTTTATTTGAACTTGGAAACTGACTTTTAAGACTTCTAAATCTACAACCTACCCTTTATTCAAAACTAAAATGACCCTAGACCTAGTTGAAACTATGGCCAAAACAGTGTAAACTTACAGAGTTTAGAAAAAAAATTAGGGTAATAACAGTGGCTCCACTTGGGATAGTTTGCCCCTATGGTACACTAAGAACCAGTAGTTCCAGTGATGCTATCCATTTTCTGACAAAACAGAAAAACTTTTTGAATCGCCAAGCTTCCTCTTCAAGCTCTAATGGCCTTCACCTTGAGCTTAAGCTTGATAATCACAGTAGAAGAAACAAATCTATACCTACTAAAAAGATGCTCAGTCAACTTTGAGCTTATTCACACACTACTACCTACCCTATCAGCTGCAATCTCCATTTGTAGCTCAAGGAACATGAAACTTCCAATGAAGCCAGTCATTGATCTTATCTGATACTTGAATTTCTTGACTGCACTTGAACCAAAAACAAACAAGATACTGAAATGAACAAGGCAACATAAGATGCATCTGATCTTCATAATGAAAATATAACTGGAAATCTGGACTATATAACCTTTCCATGTAGTCAGATAACGGATCAAAGAAGAAATGATCTATTTGATGCTTCTCATGACATTCTGCAGCTTTGGAAAACTCATCCATACTTTGATCATCCACATAAGACTTCAGTTGTGTGCTCTCAAACTGTTGTTCAAACTGATTTTCAAAAACAGTGTATTCTTCCTCAAACTCAAAAGAGAAAGGAAGCAACACTTTCTCTTTGTGTTTTGCCATAGAAATCTTTTGAAAAGAATGATCATGATCATGAAGACTATATGATTGAATTTGACCTTGTAAACCTTCAATGCATTTATCAATGTTCGTAGCAACTTCATCCAAAAATTTAATCTTATCTTTTGTCTTTCACTCAAATGATTTTAGATAAGAAGACAAGGATAAAGAAATAATTTCATCTTTTTCTTCATTAATATGATCATCATTCCATTGTTTGAAACCTTGAATTGAAGGAGAGTTTTCCACCAACTTTGTTTTGTCTATCCATTCCTCCATAAACATAAGCCAAAAATATGCAAATGACTTAATAGATCTGACAGGAAAACTTTCAATCCATTGTTTACATTTCCCTTGAAATTAATCATAGAACAACATAATGAAAACATCTTCATGTTTGACTCTAAGAAACTCAGTAAAATCATAGAAATCTGATATATGCTTCAAATTCAAACTCAAATCTTCTCCATTGAATTTTGGACCATTCCTTAAAAAATATGTATCCTTGGGAAAATGATTTTGGAAACCATGAATTTTTGAAAAAATTATACATGCATACCTTGAAACAAGAATGGCAGCATCTGAGTTCTTCATAAGTCCAATGGAATCACCATGAATTTATGAATTTTGAATTCTTCAACAATGGAGTCACCAAGGTATTTCTACAGCCTCGAATAGATTCTAAGCTCCTGCTACCTTCAAGAGTTCAGCTTCATAATTTTCGGGATATGTATATCTTCAGACTCCAGACATATGCACCAAAATGTTATCACAAAAATCGTACCTGATTGGCTGCTGATCAGACAACTTCTGTGTAACTATTTCAAACCAATATTTTGAGTAAGGCTTAGCCTCCTCCGCCTGAGAGGGCTCTCTCAAGAGTTAATGATATGGAATAAAGATATAGATAGATGGCTAACTCTATGAATTAAGTTTTGATTTTGTATATTTGCAGGGTGAAAAGATGAAGGCTAATACTACCATTGGGCTTATTGAGTCAACAAGTCAGTAGTTTCAGAGGCAAGGTTCCTTGACATGGAAGCTGAGGCAAATAGCGGTTTTAAACAAAAAAAAATCACTCAAGAACATAGGTCAACACATACATTTCATTACTAAAGGAAGTCAGAGCATAGAGTTATGAATTCTGAGTAATAGCAATGAAATCTAGTGCTAGTGGTTCAAAGGCAATTCACTCATAAAACACAGAAAAACACAGTCATCTCATTATTAAAGGAAGTCAGAGCATAGGGTTATGAATTCTGAGTAATAGAAATGAGATCTACTGCAAGTAGTTAAACATAATAGGTAGATCAATAAAGCATTAAAACCCCATGAGAAACTCAAATCTGTCAAGAAGAAAACCTCTCTGCATCACTGATCATAGTCCATTACATGAAGCAGCAGTTTTGCCAAAAAGTCTCCCACCCTTGGTTAATTCGACCTCATGCTCTTTATAGACCATTTACAAAATAGGATTCTCTATCCTCCACTAGATACATCGAATTCATAGTGTTTGATACCTTTCCTAATCATGAAACATGATATTTATTACAAATTGACAACTGCTACCTAATGAGCAATCTTATTTCAAATAGGAATAAAACTCTTTGACTCAACTCCTAACAACCTTATCTTGACTTAATTACATTATATGTCACTTTCATTTCAATAGGGTCGAATTATGATGATGTCCTTCAAGTTGTTGAGACCATGAGGTTGATGATGTTGTTCCCTTGAAACCTAGGAAACATGTCTTCCTGTTTTTTAGGCCTTTGCTTCCCTCATCTATTTTGAACACTTTGACCATTAATGAATCATGTCTACATGTCTCTTGTTTTCAAATACTAAACCATATGTCTTCAATCATCTCCTTATTCCATCTATACAAGATTAAACTTCGAATTTGTGCAAAAGATTTGAAAACAGGCCTGCGCTATGAAAGCAACACAGTTTCGTAGTGCTTTTCGTAGCGCAGTTTTTAGCTCCCTTTATAATCATATTTTCTTTAGGAAAACCTTAATTTGAAATTAACACACTCCCACAAGTAATTTCAAGAACAAAATTCAGCAAAATTCCCTCAAAAATTGTTGTTGAAAAGGATGAAAAGACTGCTATATTTGCAAATTATTCTTATTTCTTTCCTGAAAATTAGGTCTTGGGACAGAGCCTATATATCCTCATCCATAATGTATTTTTAGAAACTGGAGGAGGTTTTTGTATTCCATTCTGTCTTGAATAACAACCTCTCTTGGTTTTTTGAAATACCCTCTCCTGCTGTCTATAAATTTTCTTGGAAGAACATGTGTAAAAAAGGAAAACTTTGTTTTCTAAAAATAGGCCTTCACAAAAAGCCTTGTATCTCACAACTGATAACACTTGTGAAGAAACGGAGAGAGGTTTTTGTAGTTGGGTATGTTTGGAATAAAAATCACTTTCATTTTTCCTAAATTCTTTTTCTATTTCTCATAAACTTCTTTGGAATTTGACTACTCAAACCAGAAAACAGAGTTTTTTGCTTCATAGTGAAAAAGCTACTTCAGCAGTTTCGTAGCGCATTCGATCAAATTTGCACTAGTTGCGCTACGAAACTGCTATGTAGGTAGTTTTTTTGAAAATTTCTTCAAAATCTGTAATAAAGAGATGCATAGACTCCAAAACATTTATATTTTCTCAAAACCATCAGCAATATAACCTTAAAAACATTATCCTTCATCAAATTTGACCTTCATTCTTCATCTGAGTTTATCTATGAATTTGTCACTCTATTTTATTTCTTTTTTCAATTTATCTTGGGACCTTTTCAACTATATCTCCAAATATTCCACCTAGAAATCTCATAGTTTGCTAATATCAACTTTTCCTCCAGGCTTTGATACTTGTCCCACTGAAGTGTAATGCAAACTCAGGTTCATATCTCAGGTTCATATCTCAGACAATGCCCTCTCTATGGATCTTTTTCTCCTCATCCATGTTTCTTTTAGAAAACAACCTGTTAGTTTCTTTCGAAATCTACAAAACAACCTCGCTTGCAAACAACCTCTCTTGATTACAGCCTTGCTTGATTTAACATAGCAGACTCGCTTGATTATAGTGAAAGTTGTCTATGTATATAGCAACCAACGACTAATTGTCACTGCTTCAGAGCTCATGCAGTTGCTTTGGAAATAAATGAACCGAGGATGGCCAATTAGGAAAAGAATTTGAATTTAAGATATTCCTACATAACCAAATGATGCTTTCTTGAATTCCTATCATGATTATGATGAGTGTAGGACAAGTGGGTACAATGGATTTGATGACTAACTGACTCACCACACTCTTATCCTATCATTCCCAAATGAAGCCGACAGTTTTTTGGCTCATTTGACATGACAGCTAAGAAACCACACTTTCATAGTGCACTTAGTGTAAAATTTTCATTTTGCGTTATGAAAGTAGCAGCGTTTTTGTAGCACATTTCCTTATTTTTGAACTGACCGCACTACGAAACTGTGGTTTTGTGGCTTATTGCAGGAATTTCATCTGAAACTTAATGACATGATATTTAAGTGAATGATAAGACTTTTTAATCATGGGATGAGACCTAAAGACTTTATTTGAACTTTAAAACTGACTTTTAAGACTTCTAAATCTACAACCTACCCTTTATTCAAAACTAAAATGACCCCCGACCTAGTTGAAACTATGGCCAAAACAGTGTAAACTTACAGAGTTTAGAAAAACAAAATTTAGGGTGACAATAGGTCGTAGGTCAGCCTTGTCAGATCTAGAACCTCATCTTCACGTTCCTCCGAGGTACCAACGTTTGAGAGAGGAAATTGCACACTTTTCATAGGGGTTGTCTGAGGTACATCAATGTGCAGCAACTCTCTATGTTCTCCTGTCTCTGGGGGTGGTGTCTTGCTTCCCCCTACTTCTTTGGAAGAATCATCTTGTGATTTCTGGGTTTCTTCCTCCTTCCTTCTCTCCTCAGCCTCTTCTTTGTCTCATTCTTCTTTTAACTTGAACTTAGCCTCTTTCCACTCTTCCTCTTATTTCCGCTTGTATTCTTCTTCCTCCTTTTTCCTGTGGGCTTCTTCTACCTGCTTTTGCTTATGTTCCTCCCTTAGTTGTTTCTTCGTTGCTCCTCAGTTTGCTTCTTTTGTTTGTCTTCTTCCTACTGGCGTGCTAGGGTATCTTGAGCCCTTTTTACTTCCTCTTATTTTTCCTTCTTCTCGGCCTCTTGATGTGCCTTAGCCTCTATGTCTCTTTTTTCCCACTATTGTTTAGAGAGACTATTACCCGTATCAGTCCTTAGTTTCTTGGCTTTGGAAGATGAGGCTCCTCCTAGCATGTCACTCCTTTATTCCGCGGTTTTATAATTTTTCCCTTCTTGATAATTTGGTTCTTCTGGTGTAGCCTCCCTATCCTTGTTGTACCAGTTCTTAGTTTGTTCCTCAACAGGACATTTCGTGTGTTGGTAATTCCATTTGAATTTGGCTCATTTGAAATGTGCGGAGACGATCCTTTCAGGATCATATGATCTGTGTGATAAGGGTGGAAAATGAAAGCCCTTGGTTTCTTCAGCCTTCTCTTATACTTCTTTGAAATCCCAACTGTATAGGCACCGATAGTAATAAGGAAATTAGGCCATGGCTTTTTCTTGCCCTTTGTGAGGACCTTAGAAAATGCGCTCATCATCTGGGAGCACACTTCTTGCAAGAGTAGTTTATCGATGACGAACTCGAATAGCGTGTGAGGTGCCTTGAATGACCCAAATACCTTGACGAAAGTATTGTGTGTGATGGGAAACTAGTTGGCCACTCGGTTTATTGTTTTCATGGCTTGCCTAGACATGCACGGGGCATCTTTGCCAAACAACTTTTTGTAGAGTGCAGGAATGAAATTGTGCGAGATCGTCTCCATATCTTGTTTGTACTTGGAGGCCTAGAACACCTTTAGCTCTTTATGGATTGGTTTTCCATGCTCTACATCCCAGTTATGAGGCAATCCTATAAATTGACATCTTGCATATACCGCATCCAACAAGTAGGAAGCCATATGAAATTCGGATGAACACCCTTCTTCAAGTGCTTGTGCTGCTGATATGTTCGACCTGAGGGCTGCTACTATTAGGTTGGCCCAGTTGAAGCGGGTGCCATATGTAGTTATAGAGTACATGAGAGAGACCCAAGTACCATTGAAAGTAGTGGCATCTGGTCGGCCGTACATCCTGCACATCATCCCTGCCACAAACTTGTAGACTTTCTTGAGGGCCTTCGTTTTATATTCCTGATCCTTCCTTACTCTAAAATTTTCCGGGTCCTCCCACCATCCCTTCAAGGTCTCTGGTACAGGAAATTCATGAATGGCATCCCATTCAATGTTGAAAGTTTACTCTCTGGTGGAGAGTGCATAGTAGACTTCCGCATCCTGCCCCTTCAAGTTAGCAAATGATTTCCCCGAGTGATCTCGAATGACCCAAATCTTGGGTTCAACCTTTTGCAGGATCCATTCAATAATATATGCACAAGGAAATATTGGTGGATGGGTGCCTACATAGTGGAGCTTGGAGCTCTTGATCTGAATATACACCTACCGGTCTAGGAGATCTTCTAGAAACTCAGGCTTTGTGAACTCCTGGTATACCTGATACCAACTCATATTGTCCCCTTTCTCGAACACACAAGCGATGTCTCCATAGATAGGGCGAGGGGAAGGAGGCATTTATTCTTCTAAGATATCTATTTCAGGACTCTTGTTTCTCTTTCAAACTGTTGGGGGGCCCATCTCACTTGAGGCTGAAGAGATGGACACACACTCGAGCTCAGCTTCGATGTTCCTTGGCATATTAATGAAGCAATCCCATGATAAGAGAGATGGAATAATTATAAATACATTTAGGTTGCTGCTACCTTTGCTAAATATTATCCAGGGAAATGGATAAACCTACGACTTGGCGACCTTGCAACCAAGTCTCTAGGTCACTAGGTCGCACCGGTGTACACCTTCAAGGAATAGCGACTTTGCGACTTGGTGACTAGGTCGTAAGGTCGCAAGGTCACACTTGGGTCAAAATTAGGGGAACCAGGGCTTGACGACTTGGTGACTTGCGACTAGGTCACGAGGTCATTGGGTCGCTAGGTCACGAGGGTGGCCAATGATTGGTTATGAGCAACTTGGCGACCTTGTGACTTAGCGACCAAGTTGCAGGGTCACGATGTCGCTTGGTCGCAGAGTCGCGGGGTCATGCTAGGGATCCTTTGAGGGATTTCACGATGATGAATGGTGAGGAAGGAAAAAACATCAAGTGGAATGGAAAAATTTAGCTCTTAACGTTTCCCCAAGTAGTTAGGGAGGGTACTTGAGATAGACTAGGGAAAATATAGGCTTTAGAGAAGGAGATAGAAAGGTATATGCCATGAGGGGGAGGATTAGACTCTGACCAGGGTTGTTGGGGAGCTTGAATGAGGCCAAGGTAGGGATAATGTTAAGCCCCTATATTAATAGTGTAGCCCCTTATTATGTTAGTGTAGCCCCCCTTATTGTTATTATTGTACCCCTGTAACCCCCATATTGTTATTATTGTGCCCTTAAATTATTATTGTTAGGTCGGCTAGGATTACATTGTGGCCCACTAGGATTACATTATGGCCCCATGGACTCCTATATATAGAAAGGAGGTTTTGTAAATTGCATCATCCAAGAATTGTTCATTTATGTAATGTATTGGAGGTTGCCACCTCGAAGTGGCTTATTTCTAAGGCGTTCATATCTCTTTTATTCTATTTTTGGAGCTGGTTACACAACATTTGGTATCAGAGCTTTGGATTCTAGGGTTTCGCTGCTCCAAACAGGTCATCGTGGCATTTTCGCTATAAATTTTTTTCTACGAAGCTTCCGAAGCTGAAATTTTTAGGGTGCGAAGCTGAAATCTTGAGGAAGGTTGTCTAAAAATTTCAGATCTTGGTTCGCAATATTTGAGGAGATATCATCTGTGGAAGTTAGGTATTTTTTCAGGCTCATAAACAGGTCATCGTGGCATTTGCGCTATAAATTTTTTTTGTACGAAGGGTCAGAGTCTGAAATTCATATGGTGTGAAGCTGAAATCCTGAGGAAATTCGTCAAAAAATTTCAGAACTTGGTTCGCAATATTTTTGGAGATATGATCTGTGGAAGGTAGTGCTTTTTCAGGCTCCTGAATTGCATCTCAAAGAGGTGATCGTGGGAAAACTTCAATAACTCTCTCTCTGGGAATTGGATTGAAGTGCCGTAAAAAGTGGTCACAAGTACACAGACTGAAGTTTCTGGGCTATCAATTTCAGAGACAAAGGACAAAACAGTGACACGTGGCAAGTCATACAAGTTCGCTCTACTAAACCAGTCCAGAATTAGGTCATTGTGGGAGATTGGACACAACTTTGTCTTGGAGAATCCAAATTAGATCAGACCTGTGGCATTTGAAAGAAGCTTCAGAGGGATACTACAGGGCTGAATTTCAGATATCGAAGATTTTCAATCACATAGATAATACAATTTCAATATCGAGCTCCTCAAAAGAAAGAAAAAGGTGTGTTTTGTTTTCCGAATTGCATAAGTCTTGTTTGAAGAATCAATTTGAATTGATTCCAAGGGCCTATTGAGCATATATTTTAGTATTGGGTTCTGAAATGCCTCCTAAAAATAATTCCATACCCATTAATCCCTCAAAAATATATACTATGACGCATGAAGAGGAAGAGTTGCAGTATGAGATATCAAAATTATGGTACCAAGTGCAACAAGTTTCGATCTTACGAAGAGCAATTGAAGATGAAATAGATGGTTTAAAATCAGAAATGGAGGCTAAGTTGGATGTTTTGAAGGATCAAATAATAGCAAATATGGATGATAAATTAGTGGAATATCACATCGAGCATCAACAACAAGTTCTCCAACTCTCAAAGGATAACCCAACTTTGGTGCAGAATCTAATGAAACAACAGGAAGATCAACATGAAATCGAAAGAAGTTATGAAGCAGTCATAGAAACAAGAACTCGAAAAGTACGATCAATTTCAGAGTATTTCAGAAAATGGAAGAACTTTCCTGTAGAAGATTTCACATGGGAGGATGAGAATTTTATACAGAAGCATCAAGAAATAATCAAGCGTTGAGGACAACACTTGCTTGAAGGAGAGGGGCATGTTAAGTCCCTATATTAATAGTGTAGCCCCTTATTATGTTAGTGTAGCCCCCCTTATTGTTATTATTGTACCCCTGTAACCCCCATATTGTTATTATTGTGCCCTTACATTATTATTGTTAGGTCGGCTAGGACTACATTGTGGCCCCACTAGGATTATATTGTGGCCCCATGGACTCCTATATATAGAAGGAGGTTTTGTTCATTTGTATCATCCAAGAATTGTTCATTTATGTAATGTATTGGAGGTTGCCCCCTCGAAGTGGCTTATTTCTAAGGCGTTCATATCTCTTTTCTTATATTTTTGGAGTTGGTTACACAACATATAAATAGGCAAGGGACAAGGGCAGTTTGCAACAATTAACCAAAAAGGAAAAAACAGGAGGATTAGACATAGGGGAAATTTTAAGGATGGAAACTTATCTTAAAGATTAGAAACCTTGGCGAATATTACTAATCCAAAATATGCAAACTATAAAATGATTTGTGATCATTTAGAAAAAATATTAAAATTTCTAGTGATTTTATGTAGTCTCTATAGAATTTTGGCGAACTTTAAGGTAAAAAAAAAAATTCTTATAAAATTTGGGCGAATCACTTTTAGGAAAAAATGGGAATTGGTGAATCTTTTTTTTGGAAAGAACATGGAAAATTAGCCCATCTATGAATATTAGCCCCTAAAATTTAGACAACTTACCTGGGAAAAAACGTGCTCCAACTAGCTTTTTAGAGGTGTTACTCATTCTGTCGTGTAGGTCGAATGTGACCTATGCGACCCTTTTATTTATAAAGGGGTCGCACGTGTGGTTATTTAATGTAGGTCACAAGGTCACAGATCAGGACTGGTTAAGGTATGTGCGATCTTGTGACCTTGCAACTTCATGACCTGGAGGTCGTAAGGTCGCATGGTCACATGGTCGCGAATATTAAGTTTAATACCAACAAGCGACCTTGCGACTTCGCGAACTAGGGGTCGCTGGGCCACTGGGTCGCATGGTCACATAGTCACACAGTCCTTGGTTTTATGAGTCTTGTGACTTCAGGACTATGCGAATAGTTGTTAAGAGACAAAAACCTTGGATTAGACTTTGAAGGGATAATGCATGGAAAGAACTTCTCTTTAGGCTCTAGGCCGCGTTAGATTTCTCTTTACTGAGAGACCAAGGGCTCTGAAAGTTTAAAATAGGATCCAATTTTGGAGGGTGTTATAGCAACTACAACACTTCCATAACCACACAACTATCAGTGTATAAATAATATAAAAATATACCAGTTATCTTACCTTATTGTGCCAAGCACCCTGACCTGTAACTTGACACGAATGTCAGCCGTATGTAAAAAAGATCAAGAAAACATATCTATCAATTTGAAATCAACTTTTAACAAGACTAACAACCATGTCATAATCCACAATCAACTCACATTCATCGGTCATAACACATAATTCTAAAAATATCACTTACTTATCATCTGTCCAACACATATGTGTTAGTACAACCATCTTAAAACAAGATCATTTCTTCATGCAATCTTATAAACACACACTCATATCATGTGATTAATCAAGCATTCAAACAAACCATTAAATTGTACCATGTTAGATAAATCAACTAGACGACATAATAGACACCAAAAACTCAACACCATATAGATGAAATAATCAATAAATTAAGCATCAAGTAGTCGACATAAGCAACCTCATATTGTAATGTATCTCAGGGGAGGCTATCTTGTCTACACAATCAATCTAGATTAGCATAATATAACTTCAAACACATCAACTCTAACATAAATAAGGTCATGATATCCATAACAGTGACTAACTAACATGTTGACCTCATAAGTTCATAAATAGTTATCATTCATGCATAACAAGCACATATGCACAATCAGTCTAGATTAGTATGACATAATATATGTTTTCAGGATAAATCCCCTCTGCAGACATATGTGATTTCTCTAGCCCTAGATTGGGTCTAGAAACTTGAGATACTTTCTAATAAAAATCTTTCTTAGCTAATACTCACAATGCGACAAGAAAAGAGAAAGAGACGCCTTTATCTCTTGACACTATGTTCGAACCCGTTGATGATGACCTTGATCCACGATCCTTTTAGTCTCGCTCCTTACTAGTGGTGGCACACAAATACCTGAGGATGATCAAGAGGAAACAAAAAATGTAATCCAATACATAATAATCACAAAAATTAGCTATCTTACAGATCAAGGAGTACCAGAATATTTTCATAAAATATTAGACAAATATAGAAAGAAAACATCAGATGTTTTATTGATAAATATGAAAGGAAGAGCTTCCAACCCAGGCCTTGATGTTGGAGGCCTCCCTTTGGTGAAAATATGATTCCTTCACCAAAGCTATAAATGATGCCTTCTCCCAAACAACTTAGGCGTTATCACAATGCAAGAATTTAAAGGGAACGAGAGTTCAGACTAGCCCAATAATGACCAACCTGTAGTGGAAGGATGGGGACAAATTTATAGGAAGGGAGAATAGGTTGGGAGCCCATGAAAGGAGGAGGAAGGTACACTTTCTAAGGGATAAACCTCCATGGATGATATTAAAGCTCTAAAATCAAAGATTTTGACTCTATCACCATCGTTTAATAACCAAATCGCCACCTTGGACCTTCTAGAGGTCAAAGCTTCTCCTCCATTTGAGGAAACATTGCCAAAAAGGGATCAGCGCAGTTTTACAAGAAATAATGGTGCTAGCATCGCTACGCCAGAATTGTCAATTTTACATCACTGAGAGCATGAAACCAGGAAATGAGCCGACCTAGGAAACTAGGATTTTGACAAACTTTCTTCAGTAATCTTCCAAGGCAGTTTTCTTTGAGTCTTCAGGGGATGTCTTAACAATTTCTTCATGGTGGAAACATTTCACATGGTTTTTTAAGGGGTATTTCTGGATCAGGGATGGGAAATGAGCATGGTGACAAATTACCGTGTAAAAAATTCCCCCTAAAGCAAGAAGGCAGAACGGGGAGTGATGGCTGAAATTATTTATGAACCAAGGAAAAGAACTCAGATCACCACCAGGAAACCTGCCAAATAAAAAAATTTACAATATATGACATCTCTATTATGAATATTCCTAACCACATAACTCTTCACTAGGAATCAAATAACACATTAGCCCACTGAATGGTCGCAACCATCCGTCTAAAGAGATCATAGAAGTGGATCTGCGGTATGGACGCATCCATCCGTATAGATATGATCATGTTTACAATCATGAATACTCAATAACTCCACGCAGCCTAGACCAAAACAAGATGTGACCTAGGGTCTTCACTTCGATCTCAATCAAACCAGTGTATGAATCTAGCCATGCGAATAAATGTGTTGGTGTCGAACATGGTAGGAACCACCTGATTAGCAGTCAATGATAAAAATTGTTAACAGGCACAAGAGGAACCACCAATAATTACGATGGACCTCAAGGTACAACAACAAAATCTACAAGTGTGAATGAATGTGTTGAAGTTGAACACTTACAGAATCGTTCGATTGAAGGCCAATGACTTGAACCTGTCGTCGAACATGAAGAGCTTACCATTGAGGCATGCAAGCTCCAAGGTACTGAACAAAAGTTTCTAAATCACCTTCCCAAATAATGAGCTGAATTCGACATGAAGTGTTTCAATGAAGGAGGGCCATGATGATTCCCCTAGCATGTTCAACTGGTGTGAGCGATTATTGGCTAACATGAAGAGCCAATTGACCAAGTGCAAGATAGGGTGGCTGAAACAGTTTGGGTATGGGTCCATTTTGGTGACCTTTTTCTTGGAAAGAGTACCATTGTTCCAATATCAGTGGTTGGAGATCCATGATCCAGCCTCAAGGGACCCGAGAGTGATGAGGTGGTGTGATATCATGTCCCATCTGGATGGGGGTCAATAGATGCATTTCCCTATAACGTTTTTCAGCTAGCTGCATCTTCAACTCGTCATGGTTGAGGAATTTTCATATGCAGGGATCGACTTCAGGGGAGATCCATATCTACCCATTGTGCCAAGCACATAGTGGACTAATGTAGGTAAAAAAAAAATAACAATTTTTTACTTTTTGAATGTTTTTTTCACATATTTTGAGACGTAAACTTATGATGTTTTTACATATATGGGTCCTCTGAGACCGCCAGGTATGTCACCGATCACGAGGAGGGTAGCCCACCTAGTGGAGGATGTCCCTTACGAGGAGGGACAAAAATCATCAGCTGAGTTAGAGTGGAACTTGGTAGGCCTTACGAGAGGCATCCCTGAGTATTCTACCTTTGATGACATTCCTCTTCACTTTTAGAGGCATACGGTCGCAGTTTGAGGAAAATTGTGTCATCTACTCTGGCGAGTGATTTGATCAATCACCTGCTATCATGAGCACCATGTGGGCGGATAGCAGCCCTATTTTTACATTTTCATACTCATGTAGGCTTGAAGAGCCATTTTTTTCAAAGAACACATACTTTTTGAGATTTTGATGTAACACACTAGAGAGACCAGATATATATATATATATATATATATATATATATATATATATATATGCATGTTTCTACGACTACTTATGTATCATAATGATGTGTTGGTGTTTACATGTTGCACAGCTGTTTATCTAATACATGATTTGCTAATGTATATGTTAATGTGTTTAAACGTCTTGGAATATGTTGATATGTAATAAAATAAAAATGAATTTCCAATAATTGAACACACAAAAACATACAAAAAATGTGAGGATTTCACACAGAATAATGGCCATTTAACTATAACACAACAAGTTGTGAGTCTAAAATAGCATTTGATAACAACTCGATAACTGCACTATATTCGGTAATGTTGTTAGTTGTTCGACCCAAACAAATACCTTGTAAATTAACAAACTCACCATCAGGGGCACAGAGTGCCCATGTTGTGGAACACAGGTTCTGTGTGCTACAGCAAGCGCCATCAGCAAAATCGATGTAATGATCTGATGACATCTGCAAACCAAGTGGAACACAAGGTGAGCAGAGGAAACATGTATGCAAATCAAACAATCACACCAAAATTCTAATCAAAGGACACTAATGAATAAAACACTAATGTACAAAGTATCACACTCATGATTAAGTGTAATATTTCTTTAGATATAGCCCATTTTGGGGCTCAGCCAATTTTTTTCCTTTGTAATCTGCTAACTCATAGACTCCTCTTTTCAATACTCATTGAATGATATAGGGCCCGTGCCACATTGACTTGAGTTTTCCAACTCCCAATTTTTCGTAGGCTTGATTGTAAAGTAGGACCAAGTCACCTTCGAATAAAACATGAGGGTTGATTAATTTTTCATATTTAGATTTAACTCTTATTTTTCATGCTTCCATAACTAAAGCAGCAATTCTATGAGTTTCATCGATATGCTCAAGGTAAATCAAACATTCCTCTTCTGGTGAAGTACCAAGAAGTAGTTCGACAGCTAGCTTTAGAGAAGGAATTTCACACTTGATTGGGAGTGTGACCTCTAAACCATACACCAATTGGAATGTTATGAATTCAGTGGAAATCTTATCATAATTTGGGTAGGCCCATAGAGATGAGAAGAGAAATATATGCCAGTCTCTTTTGTGCTTCCCAATGGTGTGCTAAAGCATGGTCACCAAACTTTTTTGACAGCTTCAACCTTTCCATTGACCTGTGGATAATAAGGAATGTTGTTATCATGATGTAACCCCAAATCAATAGTGATATCTATCATCATATGATTTTTAAAGTGAGAGCCATGATTAGTGACGATCACTTTCAGGATACCAAACCGAGCAATGACATGATTGAATAGGAATTGTGTCGTAGTTAGACCTTCGTTATCATATTTAGGCATCGCTTCGGCCCATTTAGTGAAATAATCAATGACAATGATAATATAACCATGCCCCCTCGTCGGTCGAGGGTTACAGGTCATAAAATATATGCCCCATTTCACAAAAGGCCCGATGGTCACAACTAGGTGCAAGGGTTAGGTTGGGGCACACTCTTTTCGCGAGTAGACTTGGTAGTCATGGAATTTTCATACCACAACAATACAGTATTTAAAGATAGACGGCCAAAAATACCCTGCGCGAAGGATATTTTTGGATGTAGCGTAATCAGACATGTGACCACCACAGGCCCAAGAGTGGCAGTCATTGAGAACTTTCTCAGCTTCCTTGAGAGTCAAACATCGACAGAGGACGGAGTCAATAACAGTGCGATATAGAGTGTCTCCAACGTTACGGTAAGGTTGGGACTAGTAGCGAATCCATCATCACTTAGAGTGTGATAGATCTAGCCGAAAAGTTTGGGTCTAGACATAAACAATGATGTATCCATACCACGGATCAAGGGTACTGATGAGAAAGAGAGATTCATCTAGAATAGACTCATCAAGAGGAGTGGGATCAACCGTGTTAGGAAGATCACAAATCAATTCAGAAAAGATTGGGGATTTCTTAGACTTAGCAGCAGTGAATTCTAACTGGAAATCTTGAAGGATGACAATCCATTTTGAGTACTTTCCCCCAATAAATTGATGCGTGAGACTGTAATACATGGGGTTGCAATCAGAAATCACCAAAGTTTTTTGCCAGAGAATGTAGTGACGAAAATTTTAAACAACATGTATAGTATCCAACACAAGTTTGTATACATGAGTGTAATGGGTCTTAGTATCAAAGAGATTGCAGCTCAAGTAGTATACCACATGCTCTTGACCATCGTCATCGTCCTGAACCAAAACCATACCGATAGTGATGTCAGTGGCGGCCAAATACAAGCAATAATTGCGGTGATAATTTGGAGGATGCATTAGAGAATCATTGATGATGGATCATTTTAAAGCATCAAAATAGCTTTGGGAAATTCATCCCATATGAACAGGATCCCATTTTTCAATAAGCGAGTAAAGCCTTTGGCAAGCTTAACATCATTCAACATGAAGCGACAGAGGATATTGACTTTCCCCTGTAAACTTTATAGTTGATGAACAGAAGAGGGAGGAGTAAAATTGATGATTTCCTCGACTTTAAGAGGATCGATGCAGATGCCTTCTTTGGACACCATGAAACCCAAGATTCAACTAGATTCGACGCAGAAGACAAACTTATGAGGGTTCAACATGATATTATAGTGTCAACGGCGAAGAAATATGGCTCTGAGGTGGTGCAGGTGATCTCGACGTCTCGAAAAATGAACAGGAAGGTCATCGAGATATGGTTGAACTATGTGCTTGATGTCATGAAAATAATATGACATAGCTCACTAGAAGGTGGCCCAAACATTCTTCAATACAAAAGGGATATTTTAATAGGAAAATGTCCCCCACGGACAAATAAGCGTGGTTTTTTGCCTATCAGCTAGAGCAATGTTAATTTGGTTATAGCCATAAAAATCTTCCATAAAGGAAAAAAATCTCACTCCCGACACATTCATCAATGATCTAGTCAATGAAAGGAGTGGGGTAATCATCCTTAGGACAAGTTCGATTGATATCATGGTAATCAACGCAAACCCGGATGGTCCCTTGTTTCTTAGTAACGGTAATAATATTTCAGACCCAATTTGTCAATGGTATAGGATAAATAAAACCAGCTTTGAGAAGTTTTTCAACTTCACCCTTTATGGCAATAGCCTTTCTTAGGTGCATGAGACGAATTCGTTGATGAATGGGATTCGAGTCCGGATAGGTAGGAATTTAATGCATGACAATACTCAGATCAATGCCGAGCATCTCTTTGTATGACCACGCAAAAACATCGCGGAATTCCTGAAAAAGCTTAGTGTAGATCTTGATCTCATCAGGAGAATAAGATGCACGGATGTGAACATTCTCGACAATCCCTAGTTTGACAGAGATGTCGATCGGAATGGTTGGAGTAATATTTCCCATGTTCCCTTCAGACAACACTTCATGAATCAAGATCAGATCATGAAATGGGAAAATTGGTACAGATGAAGCATGGGATTCTAGAAAGGAAGATATGTCACCTAGGGTTGAGATAAACGAGGAATGATGATGTCCATCATCCCATGGGGTTTCTTCGAGAGACATTACCTCCACGATACTTTCGTCGGTGGGGAAAGTCTCATGCAAGGGATCATCATATTCCCAAGAACCAAACCAAGGATACTATGCATAAGTGTCCAGAGAGGAAACCAAGCCTCATAAGCCATGAGAATACTCTAATACATTTTTTCAGCAAGGCTCAAAAGCATAACATCACCAAAATGTCCGAGCTGGTTGGGATTGGGAACAATCCATGGATCATTACCAGACGATATCATATTAACATTGGTGACATTTGGAGGTGTGAGTGGAAAAATTCCCATAAGGGACGAGTCTATGAATAGACCTGGGCTGATGTTCTCATAGGGGGTAGTAGTATTCCCAACATATGGAATGTTTCCTGTTGAAGAATCAGAGGAAAAGAAAGCTAACTGATCGACAGACACGATTTTTCCCTGATGAGGAAAACAGAGGACACGGAAATGGTGGAGACCACGCAAACCATGGCATGAGTCAAATTATGTCCAAGAAGGGGATTATAATTCCAGTTGGTATCTACCACCTCAACTTCTAGAGTTACCATTTTTCCATCCAACGGGATGGGAAATGATTTGAGAATACCATACGGCTGAGAACCTCTACCGTCGAAATCTTCCAAGGTATTCAGGGAATAACTCAATAGAGGAGATTCGATGGCTTTCCAACATGCGATAGACATGATGCAGGTCAAAGTGCCTTCATCAACAACAACCCCAATAATGTTTTTTCCCATCACGGTAACTTGAATCAGAAAATCCACCTCATATGTGAGGCGACGAACAAAGTTCCCAAGATAGGAAGTAATAATATTAGAATATACGGGATCAATCCCTCCAATATCGGAAAGTAGTGCCTTTCGTTGTGATGGACAGGACTGAAGGACCTCCAAAGAGGACATCGCCGAAGGTTCTTGAGCTAGATCTTCTAAAATATTTGTAATGTTGTGCAGCTCTCGCATTCGTATTATAGGATGATTTCTTAAGAACAACTTTTGGGGTTGGTCGAATTCTGGATTCACTACTAGGTCTCTCAATCTGGATAGGACCACAAGTAGGAGGTGTTATCACTCTCCACAACTTCTTAAGGCTGACAGTAGGACTGGAGAAAGGTAACCATAGACCAAACTTTAAGTCAGGTAGCTAGCCCTACACAGACCAGAGAGGGCTCTCTATATGTCACTTTGTAGTCAAATGGATGATTGGATATAACTTTTTAGGCTAGTTATGATGCTCAATATATTAAGATTTTTGTTTGTTTGTATTTTTGCTAGATAAGAATGACAGTTAGGAGACTAGGTCTAGGGTTTTGATCTGATTTCAAAGGTTTAGTTGCATATGTAAGGGTGAGACTAGGTAGGTAAGCTAAGAAGCATGATTAATTTTTCATTGTGTATAGATTTAAATGAGAGGGAATCAGAGTGAGCATTACACTGAATTCATTCATCAGAAGAACAACACAATTTCATGATAATATTATGAAAAACAAAGCATGGAAAGAATATTTTCTATCAATAAACTGATAATAATTAGCATAAAGAAGCATATATGTGAAATATAAGTAACATAAAATTCAACATCGTGATTTTACAGAGAAAAAAAAATTCTCAAAGGCATACCACAGGAGTCTCAACACTATGTTTGCAACACCATCCATGATTTCATTAACAAATACTTGTACAATAGCTCCACTGAAAATAAAAACTATCCAACCCAAAAAAAGAAAAAAGAGAGTCTGATTATAGAAAATATAGAGTATGAAACCCCACCAGGTCAAAATCCCATCCAAAATCGATCATAAATTCAAAAGATGATTCATTTCCTAGTTTCTAGGGAGGTTAGAAACCATTCCTTGAATTTTAGCTATAAAATAGGAGTGTTTGTCCCTTACATTGATTACAAATTCCTTCATGGTAGAAAGCAAAAAACAACCGAATAACTCTAATGACAACTCATAGCCTCAAATTTTGACCATTTCTGAGATTGACAAGTGTCCTGAGGGAATCCAATGTTGATTTGTGACAATTCTGACTGAAGATTTTAAAAACAATTTACAGAAGTGTAACAGAAATTTGGAGGCACTTTTGAGGCACTTTGAGAATTGAAAATCCACTTCTAAAAAAATGTTCAACTGGCCCTGTGTGTCTAGTTTCTAGAAAAACTAATTTTTCAAAATGGACCACGAGAAGGCCTTCAAAAACACATTCTCCCAAAGTCACTCAAAAGTGTAACAGAGGGTGCAAAAAGGAGGCAGAAACATGAAAAATAGGTGTTTTTTTATCTTTTTCTCCCAAATTGCAGCTCTATGATACATCCATCCATTTAAATCTATCACCATTTGGGTGCCTCCAAAACAAAAATTCATTAGTTTTTGTTACCCTTATGCAATGAGAAATTTCCAGAATTCTACAAAAAATCATGTAAAATACCAAAATTGCTCAAAATATTTCAAAATTGGTTCTTTGACACTTGTAAGAGATATGCTACATAGATAATTAAGCTTCAAACAATAAATCCAAGCTATCCTACTCCTTGAGCTTCATTTGTGCCTCTTTAAGCCTCTTTTTTACTTGTTTCAGCCTTATTTGAGAAATGGTATCCCTAGTACGATAATAACTTGTCATGTGCCTTTGCATCTTGTTGTCCTTTTTAGCTTTCTTCAATAGCTTCTCCAGATGCTCATTAAATCTTGATAGCCAAAGCGCTCTGTCCTCTTAGATCTCCATGGAAATAAGCTCATCAAATGTCAACTCTTTATATTTATGAATTTCTTGTCTCTCTCGCTCCAGTGCCCTTTTGAGGCCTCTTCTTCTTGGTATTTTTGTATGTGCTTCATCCTCCATCTCCCGCATTTGGTAAAAAAAACAATCCTCTTTCCTTTACCTTATTTTCCTCCATGTATGATTTGTATTTACTTTGTAGGAGTCAATTCACTTGCAATTGAAAATTTTCCCGCTTAAGGAAAGTAATTCGGGATTGGGAAATGGAGAAGGCCTCTTTCAATTCTACTATCTCTTTATATTTATATTTTATGATGTCTTCAACTGATCTGACATCCTCATGCTCTGATACCTGAAGCTCCAATGGCACTGACTCACCATGTTGATGCAAGAGAGGTTGCTCCTCCATCTGACATTGCTCATCATGGGTGCCAAGTGTATGAAAACTCCTAGTAGACTTAGGCACAAAAAATTGTTTCTTCCCTCTCTCATATGTGTGAGAAAATCCCACGGCCCTAGGGACATCTGAAAGTTGAATAGGCATGCTAGAGCCAATATCCATTGGTTGTGGTGTTGATGTAATAGGCAAGACATAAATCGACGTTGACAATCTCTCCAATAAGTCTTCCCATGTCATATTTATGGAGGACAAGTGATGCAACACAATGAGCTCCTGTATAAATAATGAGGCAAATCAAGTGTTTTGACTCTGGTAAAATGTATCAAAATACTGATGTGATACATATATAGCTCTTCCTTCACATGTAAATAACTTCATTATGAACATAATCAGAGGAGCATACTTGTTTCTGAGATTTTTGAAAGGAAAAATAAATTTTGGATCATCTCTAGCATGAGGCTTGAGGAACTACTTGTAGTTTTCAATGTCTAGGTCCATACCCTTGAGCGAATACTCTCCATGAGAGGGGATACTTGTAGCTAAAGGAATTAGGTTAGATGATAAGCTGATATCCATACCTACAAGAGTGTCCTTTCCCATATTTTAGTTGGTTGCAAAAAGGCTAGACAGCTGAAGATGATACCCACCTTCTATAAGACTTTCACAAAATGTTAAACACTAAGTTCTTTGAAAGCACCTTCTAGCCAATGGAGAAGCATTAATCTCGTGCATGGTGAATGGCTCAACTCTGAGATGGAACCCTCCTTTGAAACTCTTCTTTTCACTTTCCATGGTGTTTGTCACTGGAATGATGAAAACCCTAGGGTGTCAATGAAATGAGTGAATGAATAGAAATCTGGAAAACAGGGTGTACGAAGGTGTGAGTTTGGTGGATGAAATGGAGGGTATTGAAGCTAAGAAAAATTCTAGAAAAAATTGCGTAGGTAGTGTTGTATGTTAGCTTCAAGTTGAAGGTGGAATGAGATAAAATGGATTGGTGGAAGGGGTCAAAATGTCTAAAACACAATAAATTCCCATTTTTTACTGTGAGAATAGCCTGTGTAATAGTAGGGTAAGTTTGTGAGGTTAAATAGGGGTGATGGGGTTGAGAAAAAATTCTGAAAAAAATTCAGTGGATAGGGTAGTTTCTTGTCTCCACATTGAAGGTGGAATGAAGACAAATGGAGGGGTATAGGGTAGTCAAAACCTCAAAACACATTCATTTCCCAATTTTGACTGTGGGAAAAAACTAGTGAAGAAGTGTTTTTGATATTTGAGGGCCATGGAGCTTGATAAAATTTTGATAAAAAATCAGTGGGTAGGCTGACACCTTAGCTCCACAGTGCAAGTGGAATGAGGTCAAATGGATAGGTTTAGGTCATTCAAAACCCTAAAACACAGTCACCTTATATTTTCACTGTTTTTACTATTATTTTAGAATTAGGGTTTTAATGGTTTGATTCATGTTATGGATGGTGATGTAGGTGATAGGCTTGTGATAATGGAGTATTGGGTGGTAGGAATCATGTTTTATATGTTGGGTTAGGGTTTAGGTTGAAAATTTTAGGTTAGGATTTGTCAACATAATATATATATATAGACAATGAAAAGCATGGAGAGGAAAATAAAATAAGATGGAACGCCTTTAAATCCTAAACATTAAACCAAAGACGAGCATGGATGAAGGCTTACCTTTTATTAGAGACCACACCAAAGATGAGAGGATGAGCTTGCAAGTTTAGGATGGCTTTCAAGATTCAAAGAGACCAGATACTATCACACACAGAAGCACAACAATGTGGCTCTCTATTGCATAGGAGCGTAACACTGTAAAATGTATGTGACAGGAGCATAACACTGACCTCTTGTATGTGACAGGAGTGTAACACCT
The DNA here is from genome assembly GCA_034641835.2 of Pinus albicaulis. Lineage (NCBI taxonomy): Eukaryota > Viridiplantae > Streptophyta > Pinopsida > Pinales > Pinaceae > Pinus > Pinus albicaulis. The sequence continues at coordinate 1,078,120,828 of CM076582.1, read as the reverse complement.
AACTTATCCCCACCACAGAAACATAACAATTGTGTTTTTGTAATATACATAAGCATAACACTGGTGTTTTCTTCACCGCAAAAACGTAACAACATGTTTGTAATACACAGAAGCGTAACATTGGTGTTTTCTTCACCACAGAAACGTAACAACGTGATTTTTTTCACCACAGAAACGTAACAACGTGGCTTTCTTCACCACAAAAACGTAACAACAATATTTTTTAGGGTTGTGATATAATTTTGAGAGTATGGAGGAGTAATCAAAGTGGACAAATGTTGCTCTCACACATATGAAATGGTAACAATGAAAAAATGATGTTTGCTTTGCCTTTTATAAGCTTTGATGACCCTTACCTTTTGTCATGACATTTACAATGACTTTTTAATCCTTTTGCACTTGAAAAGTGACTTTTTTCTTCTTTAAGTGAGATGAGAGGACAAAGGTAACCTCTTTTTCATTATTTGACACTTGAGGTGACCTTCTTTGGCATTTTAAATGAGACATTGAGACAAAATTTCTCCTTTTCATGAGACAACAAGACTGCTTTTAAAAACTTTGAAATCTTCCACCTTTGGACTTTCACATTGGATAATGACTCTTTTCAAAACCATATAAGATGACTTTGAAGCTTGAAATGACTCTCTTTTCATTTATTTGGGACATTAGGTCAAAATTACCTCCCTTGGAGCTCTCACGGTCAATGGTGACTTTTTCATCTTTTAAATGAGACAATGAGACACAATTCTTCAATTTTTCATGAAACAGTGAGACAGAGATGAGATGTTTGAACTTTTTCTGAAACTTGAGCCATATGAAACAAGGGAGATGGCTTTATTTGAATTTCATAAACATGCTTGATCCTTCACTAGGGTTTTATGAATGAAATGGAGAATTACTACCTTATGTTCAGTGAAAATTTGAAGATTTTTCCAAAGGCGGGTTTGAACCTAGACTTGACCTATATGAGATGGAATGACCTAACCCTAGACCTCTTCAGTGATGATGATGGAGATGGTGACCTTGAAACTAATGATGGAGATGACCTTATAAATGGTGATGATAAATGAAATGAAGGAGCAACAAACATGGTTTAGAACTTGTTGGTGTCCCGTGTTTTGATAGTTTGGCAAATCAAAAGACAAGGCAACATCAGAACCAATATTTAGAGTTACAGGATCTAGTCCTCCTGTTCTCAGAGAGGGATCTCTCAAATGTTTGTTTGCAAAGGTTTATCTTGTGTGCTTATAATATGGATTTTAGACTAGTTATTAAGTGTGGGTGTTTTTTTGTTTATTTGGTTGAATTGATACAACATAACATGAAAGTTCTAGGAAAGATATATAGGAAAGAGAAATATCTAGTTCCATTGAAATGGAAGAGTCAAAGAATCCTGCTAAGCTCTTGTCAAATGGATATGAGATATGCTCAGGAAAACTGCTTGGCTATAAGGATGTCTTTGGTTTTTGAACAGAATGGAACATTAATATTTAGAAAAAGAGAAGTTTTATTCTCAAACAAAAGAAATTTGAAAGCAAAATTTGAACAATAAAGAGCTTTTTGATAGACAGGGCTAACCATGAATTCTACAAATCACACCTTTAAGCAAACAATGATTTCAAAACAACTTCTAAAATGAAATCTAAGATTCGGGGAACACCCTATTTCCTCAAAGATTTATTTTAAAGGACTTAGAAACATAAAAAATTTACTGATAATTGCAGTCATAGAAGATGGAACACCTAATCTATGATTAAAACTATAAAAGACCTTCAAAACAACTATTCAAGCAATGACAAAGGGCAAGATCAAAACAGACCTCTTTGACTAGCTTAAAACAATGGTACTTCAAAGGGAGACTTCAATAAGATCTTTGAGTGATAGCAGACAAGCGAGGAGAACCATAAATTAGGAGAACCATAAAATGTCACAAAAATCAAATATTTGAGCTATTATAGAAATAAACAAGCATGAGGACTAAAGAGAGAGATTGAAGACTCTAAAATACCTCAGCAGAAGAAAACATAAAACAATGAAGGATGAACAGGTCTAAGGTGCTTCTAGGAGTCTTTTCTTCGCCTAATACTTTCTATCCTACTGTAGTAAGAAATTTTGGAACAGAATGAAAATAGGAGAAAACAAAAAATAGTTCAGAATACTTCACCAACAGCCAAGCTCATGGATCCAATGATAGAGCCTTCGCAGGAACAAGCATGCAACAACATCATCAAGGTTTCCAAGACTTCATTTTCTTCTTCAACTTCAATGGACTATGTATTTATTTCAGAGAGTTTCAGTATTACAACTGGTGATCAAACAACAACCAACCCTTCACTCATCTTCTTTAGAAGTATATATAGAAGAATGAGGAGGTGATATATGATAAAAGATCTCAAAAACTAATTAATACAGACTTAAATGACTACTTGGCCTTTGGGGGCTCAATGAAGCAATTTACATAGGTGTCCTCTGTATAAAATCATTTATATTAACTATTAGGTTTGCTAGAAAGAATTTGTTGACTTCAAGGCTTCTCATCGTCTTTGAAATAAATTCTGCTGACAGCTACAATAAGTACCTCTAGTTGAAATAATTGTTCAGCTGTGTTGATGCTAAATATCTCCTGGTCTGGTAATAACTTTGACCTTCTTTGATTGCTTTGAGGCTACAGGTGGCTCTGCGGTGGCTGGAAGTTTTAATTAGCCCTTGAGGTGACAGTGGAGGTCTCTTTTCTCATAAAACAGTCATGATTTTCTTTTAAACTGTGATTTAGTCTTCTAATAATCCATTTTTAGCCGTAATCCCCATAACTCTGTCTTTAATTCTCTATCTTGATAATTTTATCTTTGGCACTGATAATTCTCTAACTGTGCTTGATTCATGGTGTTTTTGTGGATGTGCAGGGTTGCGTAGGGGCGATATGGCATCAATTCCTCAAGAAACATCAATGAAACGTAAATTTTAAACCCTGTGATTGATTTTCTTTAGTTAATCGAAGGCAGGAGGATCGTCACCCTTTGCCTTTGATTTTTCTTCGAGCATAGTGAAAAAATCACTAATCCCTGCAAAATACGAACAAATATTTTAAAATCCATGCATATATAGGTTTACTACTACAGAAGGCATGTGGAGGAAGCATGGCCATTGGATGGCATCAACCAACGGTCGAGAATGATCGGGAGAAGTCATAGAGAAGGCGAAAGAATCATTTTAAATCAGAGTCGTTGATCACGCAGAGATCGACGGTCAGGAGCAGAGGCGAAAAGTCAAAACGGGGAATCAGGACGATAAAACGTGGGCCGTCGATTTGCAGATCAGATCGATGGCGGAGATGCTTGAATGACCACGCCATAGCCTGGTTAACTATCGGGCATCTTTAGTGAGCGATAGTCGTCGGATGGGCAGCCTCAGATCGGATGGTGCACATCAATATCGCACGGAGTCTACGTCTAAAATTTAACACGCGATGGATGGTGGTTTTATGAATAGTGCGCAGGACACGCGTCGGCCAGCGTATGGAATCGCTGCCGATCGGGAAAAAACTGCCCTTGCCCAAAGGCGGTGCGATGAATATCACGCGGTTTTTGGACAGGTGAATGGAATGCAGGGACCACCGGGGAGACGGACTCCGCACCGTCCGATCTTCAGATTAGATCGAAGGTGCGGAGTGATTTAAATTTTTTACCAGTGGTAATTTATAAATATAAACAAAAACGTTAAAATAGTATAAAACCAAAGGTTTTACACTTCGGGCGGATATATTTATAATTTAAAAATGGCTTGGCACCCGATTGCGGGGCCACAGGTTATATGGAAAACCACACGACTGGGGGATTGTGGATGAGGGCTAATAAGCATGGGGTAATGCAATAAGCGCTTAGAGGATCAACGTTTGGTTCTAGCACCAAGATGGATGGAAGGGCGGGTTAAAGACTTAGCCCAAGGGGGCTTAAGTCATAAACAATGTATTTTTATGGATTTTTAATGGTTTCAAGGGGTTTTGAGGGTTTCGATAAGGCAAAGATAGGGTCTTAGGCCTTATCAAAGGGTTTTAATGAAGGGTAAAAGGAAAAATCATGAAAATGAGGGATTTCATGGGAGAAGGAAAGGCAAAGATGAGGTTAGTTTTGGAAGAAGGGGAAAAGGGAAGAATGGTGTTTGCAGCAGTTTTTCTTCATGTAATGACAGCAGAAATTCTGAGTTCGAAAGGGGAAAAGCAGTGACGATTATCCAAAGGATAGAATTTTATCAAAAGACTTTAAGCATCAGCAATTTTAGCAATGAAATTGTTTCTTGAAGGCTATCCAGCATTATTTAGCCACCACCTGATATGACAGAATTTATGGGTGGCTAACAGTGGCTCCACTTGGGGATGGTGCCTTTTTTGAAGGCATCAAGAATTTCAGACTAGGATTCTCTGGGAGGCTGATCAGTTGCCTCATCCATTGGGTTGCCTTCCTTTCTGTGGATGATCTTATTTTTCTCTGAAACATATTAGCGTTCATGAATCAACAATGGAACTTCATCAACACAACCTGTCTACCTACCCAATCCTGCTTATCTAACATTTTTCTTCTTTAGAGTGCACTTGGATTGGCAAACTCTTTTACAACATTTTATTCTTTTGAAAGCAATAAATCTAAACTATTTCTACTCCTTATTTCTCCATGGACTCGGATTAAACGGTTGAGCCCATATGATTTCTCTACCTAATCTACTAATCTGTTAGGATTAAACAGTCTAACAGATTTTTATTCTCTAATTGCTAAAGAAGAAATTAAAAAGCATACAAGTCAGGATTGAACAGTATAACTTGATGCTGATCTATGGCATAAAAACAAGCTACACATAGATTATTATTTGCAGAAAATTAAATCAAAATGATGAAGGCTTAAGATCTAAAAATTCAAAGCACTTCCTTCTCTTTTCTTCAGCTTTGTTTTTAAGCTTGTTTGAGTTGTTTTTCCTTTGTTATCTGGTTCAGGTTTTGAGATGATAAGAACCATTTTTACCCTGTTTTGACTCAGAAATTTAAAACAGATGTGATTCATTCTTTGTTTAGGAACTTAGGTTCAGATTTTGAGCATGTTTGAACCTTTAATTTCTAGCCTAATCTATCTACTAATACGCCAATATTAAATAGTTTGGCAAATCAAATTCACTATCCTATCAGCAGTCAATTTAAAACTAATTAGTCAAGATTAGGCTGTTTGACTAACTAGAAGTGTGTTTTTCAGGAGTGGCATTTAAGCTTGCACACTTTTAGATTTTGTTTCTCTTTTTGGTATGGGGTTGTACCTTTCTTGTTTTACAATCTGCCCTCTTTTCTATTTTTTATTGTTTTTGTATTTTTTTCTTTTTCTTCAAAGAAGAAAACAACAGCTAACTATATGCTTAAAGGTAGAGCTTTTATTGACATTCCTATCTAACCTAATCTAATCTTGGAGTATTTACATGTTTAGCTGATGAAATCTCTTTTCCAGTACAACCAATCCAGTAAATGATTCCACGATTGGTCCTTTTTCATCACCTTGGGTAGGATGGACAAACAGGGCCACTCCCATTCTTTTTTTTTTTAGTAGCAGTGCTAAATAATCCTCTTGCTTTTGGTAATATACTGCTCCTAATAACCTTTATCCCTTCTTCAAATATTTTCAAGAAATGAGCATAGGGATCTTGAAATAATACTTGGTTGTGGGTGTTTGGAAGATATGTTTCAACTAGGATCATCTCTTCTTTCTCCACTGGATTAAGGCAAAGATTCTTATGAGGAAGAAAAACTTCCTCATCTTCATTATTATCTGAACTAGAGGATTCATCATATATTGCAGAATTGTCCTCTTGTAGTCCTGGTATGCTCTGATTCAGTGAGATGTGCTCTGTGAAGAGATCATCATGTTCTTGAACAGGGGTATCTTTTATTACCTCAACCCTTTCAGGAGGGGGCTCCTTATCTTCATCCTGCTCAAGAAATTTCTCTTTCTTCCCAACCTCAACATTGCAACTAGTAGATTGTTGATTCCTAATTATGTGAAAGCTATTTCTGATGAATGGGACTGGTTGATTGCTGCTTTCAAGCTGATTATAATGAAATTCATGACACCAATCGACTGCTGGTTGCCCTGCATGATTAGTTTCTGTTTGGAGCTCATCATCATCATTAGATTGATCAAAAGTTGAAAAATCATTAGTATAAACAATTTCACCAATCAAGCATATTGGGTTATCAGTTTGTTCTTTTAGCTGATCTACAAGTTTATTTTTTGTTTCAAGACAACAAGGTTTAGTAAGTAGATGAGTAGAAGTGTTTTGTTCAAATGGAGGTTTGGAGGTTGGTTGTCTGTTTAATATTAGATCAATCTCTTCTTCTGTTAAGAGAGAAGGAATTGTCTTTTTGTTTAGGACAAAAGCATAGCGGTCTTGATGAACCTCTTCTAATCGATCTCCATTTGAGTTTGCAGGGGAACTTTGAGGTTTCTCTTGTTTTTCTTGGTCTATCTCAATTTCAAACAACACCTCATGATTTTCATGGCAGTTACTTTGACTGTAAGGTTCATAAGTTGTTTTAAGTATATTGTCAGGATTCCATCCCCTTTTAATAATCTGAAATGATTCATAACGTAAAGGAAGAGACTCTAGTTGTAAAGGAAGATATTCTGGTTGTTTTGTCTCTTCTCCTATTTCAGATTTTGTGGGTTCAAAATGGCTTATGTTTTCCTCAAGGCACTGCTCACTATTAGTTTTTACAATTTGGTTATGAAGTTCTCTTAATAGCATTGTACAAGACATAGGTAGGCAATCAGGAGTTTCCTGAAAACCTTCTTCATTGCTTTCTTTATAATCTTGTTCAACACCATATCTTGTAATGTTTGGGTTTGTTCTTGATTTGAAAGGAGCATGGGCTGCTCTAGATCATCAATATTCAAATTGGCCTCATACCTTTCAAATATTTTCCCAAGTATGTACACCATTTTCTCCATCATGACCAGCAATTTTTCTTTATTGTTTTCTCTATATTCTTGCTAACCTTCTTCTATAAAGTCTTGATCGTCATCTATATATTTCTCATTGTCTAGGTCTTGTAATGGTTGGGTTTGTGTTTGAGGTCATTGTATCTTTCTAACTAGTTCAGAGTCCTTTACCAGTGGAGTTATTAGGTATTTTGGGATTGTGGAGTCGCCAGGTGGAAGATTTTGAAATTTTTTGTCCACCACTAGCATGATTGGGTTTGCTCAATACATTCCCAAGGGAGTCTACACAGACTAATGAAGTAATAGGCCTACTGGAGGCCAGTGGAGTCACCAGGTGGAAAATTTTTAGCTTTTGTAAAGGTAAAATGTTTTATGGTTCCACCACCATGTTTATTATGAAGCCAAATTGAAATGTTTTTGGTTTTTTCTGAGTTTTTTGATCTTATAGGTTATGAGAGTGTCCTAAATCTGACTTAACACTTAGCTAGGGTGTCAAAATATGCAGAGTTCACTCTTATGTCTTGGTAACCGCTTCCTTCAAGGTTTGATAAGGTTTAATGAGAATCCCACGGGTTACTTAGTTTTTCACTGATTCAATTAAGTCCTATCATGATTACCATTTCTTGGTAGTGCTTGAAGAAGGTTACTTATGTTATACTGGGCCTAAAAAGTTTGAAGAAAAGTTTTCAAACCATTATATTCTCAGTACGTCCCACCGTGATCGCCATTATGTTGGTGGCAATGAGGTGGATAATAATCACTGGATATTCTTGAAAATAAGGGATTTTTGGAGTCCTAAGGGGTACTTAGATTGTCACTAACTCAGAAGTGTCCCACTGTGATCGCCATTATGTTGGTGTCCCGTGTTTTGATAGTTTGGAAAATCAAAAGACAAGGCAACATCAGAACCAATCTTTAGAGTTACAGGATCTAGTCCTCCTGTTCTCAGAGAGGGATCACTCAAATGTTTGTTTGCAAAGGTTTATCTTGTGTGCTTAGAATATGGATTTTAGACTAGTTATTAAGTGCGGGTATTTTTTTGTTTGTTTGGTTGAATTGATACAGCAGAACATGAAAGGTCTCGGAAATATATATAGGACAGAGAAATATCTGGTTCATTGGGAAATGGAGTCAAGAAAAGTTCATAACAAACTCATCAATGGATATGGGATATCAAAGGGAAAATCTAACTTGGTCGCAGGATCCTTTGGTTTTGGAATGAGATGGACATTAAATATTTGGAAAGAGAAGTTTTATTCTCAAACAAAGGGAATTTGAAAGCACAATTTGAACAATAAGGAGATTTTTGATAGACAGGGCTAACCATGAATTCTACAAAACACACCTTTAAGCAAACAATGATTTAAAAACAACTTTTAAAATTAAATCTAAGATTCGGGGAACACCCTATTTCCTCAAATATTTATTTTAAAGGACTTAGAAACATAAAATATTTACTGATAATTGCAGTCATAGAAGAGTGAACACCTAATACATCTATGATTACAACTATAAAAGACCTTCAAAACAACTTTTCAAGCAATGACAAAGGGCAAGATCGAAACTAGCCTCTTTGACTAACTTAAAACAATGGTACTTCAAAGGGAGACTTCAATAAGAGTTTTCAAGTGATAGCAGACAAGCAGGGAGAACCATAAATCATGCTGAAATCAACTATTTGAGCTATTATAGAAATAAAAAAGCATGAGGACTAAAGAGAGAGATTGAAGACTCTAAAATACCTCAACAGAAGAAAACATAAAACAGTGAAGGATGAACAGGTCTAAGGTGCTTCCAGGAGTCATTTCTTAGCCTAATACTTTCTATCCTACTGTAGTAGGAAATTTTGGAACAGAATGAAAACAGGAGAAAACAAAAAACAATTCAGAATACTTCACCAACAGCCAAGCTCATGGATCCAATGATAGAACCTTCTCAGGAACAAGCATGCAACAACATCATCAAGGTTTCCAAGACTTCAGTTTCTTCTTCAACTTCAACAGACTATGTATTTATTTCAGAGAGTTTCAGTATTACAACTGGTGATCAAACAACAACCAACCCTTCACTCATCTTCTTTAGAAGTATATATAGAAGAATGAGGAGGTGAGATATGATAAAAGATCTCAAAAACTAATTAATACAAACTTAAATGACTATTTGGCCTTTGGGGGCTCAATGAAGCAACTTACATAGGTGTCCTCTGTATAAAATCATTTATATTAACTATTAGGTTTTCTGGAAAGAATTTGTTGACTTCAAGGCTTCTCATCGTCTTTGAAATAACTTCTGCTGACAACTACAATAAGTTCCTTTGGTTGAAATAACTGTTAAGTTATGTTGATGCTAAATATCTCCTGGTCTGGTAATAACTTCGACCTTATTTGATTGCTTTGAGGCTACAGGTGGCTCTGCGGTGGCTGGAAGTTTTAATTAGCCCCTGAGGTGACAGTGGAGGTCTCTTTTCTAATAAAACAGTCATGATTTTCATTTAAACTGTGGTTTAGGCTTCTAATAATCCATTTTTAGCCGTAATCCCCATAACCTTGTCTTTAATTCTCTGTCCTGATAATTTTATCTTTGGCACTGATAATTATCTAACTGTGCTTGATTCATGGTGTTTTTACAGATGTGCAGGGCTGCGTAGGGGTGATATGGCATCAATGCCTCAAGAATCATCAATGAAACGTGAATTTTAAACCCTGTGATTGATTTTCTTTGGTGAATCAAAGGCAGGAGGATCGTCACCCTTTGCCTTTGATTTTTCTTCGAGCATAGCGAAAAAATCACTAATCCCTGCAAAATACGAACAAATATTATAAAATCCATGCATATATAGGTTTACTACTGTAGAAGGCATGTGGAGGAAGCATGGCTGTTGGATGGCATCATCCAACGGTCGAGGATGATCGGGAGAAGTCATAGAGAAGGCAGAAGAATATTTTTAAATCAGAGCCATCGATTGCATAGAGATTGACGGTCGAGAGCAAAGGCAAAAATTCAAAATGGGGAATCAGGGCGATAAAACGTGGGTTGTTGATCTGCAGATCAGATCGACGGCGGAGATGCTTGAATGACTGTGTCATAGCCTAGTTAACTATCGGGCATCCCTAGTGAGCGATAGCCGTCGGATGGGCAGCCTCAGATCGGATGGTGTGCATCAATATCGCGCGGTGTCTACGTTTGAAATTTAATGTGCGATGGACGGTGGTTTTATGAATAGTGCGCAGGACACGCGTCGGCCAGTGTATGGAATCGCTACCGATCGAGAAAAAACCGCCCTTGCCCAAAGGCGGTGCGATGAATACCGCACGGTTTTTGGACAGGTGAGTGGAATGCGGGGACCACTGAGGAGACGGACTCTGCACCGTCTGATCTTCGGATTAGATCGACGGTGTAGAGTGATTTAAATTTCATACCGGCGGTAATTTATAAATCTAAACAAAAACGTTAAAATAGTTTAAAACCAAAGGTTTTACACTTCGGGCAGATATATTTAAAATTTAAAAATGGCTTGGTGCCTGATTGCGAGGCCACAGGTTATATGGAAAACCACACGACTGGGGGATTGTGGATGAGAGCTAATAAGCATGAGGTAATGCAATGAGCGCTTAGAGGATCAACATTTGGTTCTGGCACCAAGACGGATGGAAGGGCGGGTTAAAGACTTAGCCCAAGGGGGCTTAAGTCATAAACAATGTATTTTTATGGATTTTTAATGGTTTCAAGGGGTTTTGAGGGTTTTTATAAGGCAAAGATAGGGTCTTAGGCCTTATCAAAGGGTTTTAATGAAGGGGAAAAGGAAAAATCATGATGGGAGAAGGAAAGGCAAAGATGAGGATAGTTTTGGAAGAAGGGGAAAAGGGAAGAATGGTGTTTGCAGAAATTTTTCTTCATGTAATGACAGCAGAACTTCTGAGTTAGAAAGGGGAAAAGTAGTGATGATTATCCAAAGGATAGGATTTTATCAAAAGACTTTAAGCATCAACAATTTTAGCAATGAAATTGTTTCTTGAAGGCTATCCAACATTATTTAGCCACCACCTGATATGACAAAATTTATGGGTGGCTAACAGAACTCTTTAGTGACCAAAATTATTTCTGAGAACTTGTTTGAAAAGTAAAAAAATAATGACCTATGAATTTGTGGAAAATTGTAAGAGTCATTTGATCACTAACATACCTGGGCTAACATTAGCTCTAGATGGTGATGGCAGCCCCTTCAGGAGGTGTCAAGAACACCGTAGATCGGGTAGCCTTACCATTGGGTGATGGATTCAAACTGGACTTTGAAAAACTTTGACAAACTAGAAATGATGAACTAATTTTGGAAATGACTTTGAATAAGAAACTAACTTGACTCTGACTTGACAACTAACTGAAAATTTTTAAACTTTTTGAAAGAAAACATGAGTTGTATGTAGAAGTCTCATGGCCTTCTCCTCAAACTTCAAACTTCTGCAATGACTTCCTTATTTTCTGGGACATCAAATTTAAAATGATATGTACAATGACAGTGAACTTCTTCTTCAATGATCAAGTTAGATAGTGTTTGAGGAGCCTACCATTGGTTTGTCCTCCCAACACTTCTTTCCCTTCAATATACTCTAGTAAAAATGAGTTTTTTCCTCTGAATGTAGTGATCTTGTAAGGTCCTTTCCATAGATTATCAAAATTTCCATGCTTACCCTTGTCTTCATTTCAAGCATCCCAGTGATGAACAATATCCCCAAGCTTGAAATCATCAGCTTTGGTCTTCCTATCAAAAATATTTTTTATTTTCTCATGAAGCTTTGAAGTATGGCTGAAGACTTCATCCCTTGATTGTTGTAGAAGGATCATTTGGTTGATTCTTAATTGAATGTAATTAGGCTCACTGTCGATCTTGTTGGGTGTGGAGCCTGATTATCTTGTTTATTTTGTATCACAGTGTTGGACCCCTGTACCTTAATGGGGCGACAACGCCACCCAAAATTAAATGCTACCTGGGGGGTCCAGGGTGGGCCGGCTATGACTTTATGGAGCCCCCCTGGCGGGGGGTTTCGGGGGCAGCGCCCCGGAAGCTAAAAAGAAATGTAAAATTTCCTTGTAAAAGTATAGTAATTTCTAGTCAATCTAGGCCGTTCATTAGGCGGATTATCTGACAGTAGAAGTTATGTTTAATTTAGGGTTTTTTTTCCCTAGAAGGCAACCCCTCGCTTGTATGAGGGTATTGTATTGCGGTTTTGTATTGTATGTGTATTCTCAGAGTGAGAAATAGATAGGGAGACTGTGAGAGAGAAAGAGGATATTGCAATGGATCTGCTGTAGGTTGTGTCTCTTCATTTTGCTGGATAATAGAAAGGAAGGACTGGCTGTTCGGGGTGGACATAGCCCAAACTGGGTGAACCACGTATATCTGTGTCTCTTTGGTTTTATGTGTTTTTTGTGCTTGTGTTTTCCACATATTTAATGTGTTGCATTTCTCTGTAATATTTAATTTTCTAACGGATCTCTTGTATAATTTTCATCATCGGTACAACTAGAGAAGAAGCGAACATCGTGTCAACACCATAGACGAGATGGAAAGGTGACATGATGATTGATCTCTTTGTGCTAACTCTATCCGCCCATGGAGCATTGGTGATTTTTTTGTCCCAGTCCTCTTGTTTTCTTGCAGCATATTTTTTATTATGTTCACCAATGAGTTATTTGATGATTCAACAAGCTAGTTTCCCTGAGGATAGTATGATGTTGAACGACCAAGCCTAATGTGATACTTGTCACAAAGTAAAATCATCCTTTTGGACTTGAATTCAGCTGCGTTTTCAGTGATGATCTTGTGTGGACATCCAAAACGAGACATAATATTATTCTCAAGAAACTGAATGATAACAGTATTGGTAGCTTACCTCAGGGGGATGGCTTCAATCCATTTGGTGAAATAATTTGTGGTAGTGAGTATCCTTTTGTGCTGAGACAAAAATGGAGGATCTATGAAGTCAAGTCCCCACTACTGGAATGGTGTTTGCACTTCAATTGATTTAAGAGGTAAAGGCAAGATCTTCCTTTTTCCCTGAAATATTTGACATTCATGATAGCTCAAATGTTTTATAAACATCATAAAATAAGCTTGACCAATAGAATCCCACCCTAAAGATCTTATTAGTTGTACTCTTCCAATAAAAATGACCACCACAGTTACCTTTATGAAAATTTGTCATGATTTTTTCAACTTCTCCTTCAACCAAACAATTCAGCAATACTCCACCTAGATCTTTCCAATATAAGACACCATTAAGAATGCAATACTTAAGAGATTTTAACTTTAAATATATAGCCTTACTACTTGGAAAGCCTAGAGGAGGATTCAAATGTTGCAAAACATGTACTATATCAACATACCAAGGCAATAGAGAGAAAATTTCAGCTACCTCAGGTAATGTTTCAGCATCTTGTTCTTCAGATAATGCAGCAATAAAATTGATGTCCAAGGCATCAAGATTTGAATCTAACATGACCTTCGCTAGGCCCTGTCCTTTGATCAGCTTTGTGCGCTTGATCTCCAAATCATAATCTAACGTGGTAGTGATCCATTTACCTCGTCGTCCTTCAGGATCATTCTACGTAAGCACATCTTTGACAACAACATTTGGAACATATGCAATGACATGAGAATGTAGAATGTAGACCCGGAAGTCCTTCAATTCTTTGACTAACACCAAGGTCTGTTTCTCAATGATGTTATACTTCAAGGATGTGTCTCGTATGGTTATACTGAGAAGGCGATCGGCTACTCTGTGTTCTAATTTTTCTTTTGCACGAGGACATCAGCAAGAGTATGCTCCGAGGAAAATGAAAAAATGATAAAATCAAGTGCATAATCCAGACTAATGAGTATAGGAGCATGATATAAAGGAAACTTAACTTGATTGAATGTTTTTTTTCCCTCTTCAAACCACTTTACTTCACTATCTTTCTTAAACATGTCGGTAATCTGCCTTAAGTGTTCAGCAAGATTGGGAACACACCTTCTCAAAATATTTATTTTTCCATTAAATGATTGAATTTCATTTTTGTTCCTAGGATAGTCCAAGGTATGAATTACTTCAATCCATGAAGGATCTATCCTAATTCCATATTTTGATATGATATGGCCCAACAATTTACCTTCCTCCATGGCGAAAAGACTCTTCTTTGGGTTCAGCGATATGCAAAATTTTCTACATCTCTAGAAAATTGTTTTTAAGTGTTGCAAGTGTTGCTCATCTGTCTTGTAAAAAACAGTGATATCATCAAGATAAATGACAAAAAAGACATCATTTTCATTGGCGAAAGCAATGTCCATTGCTCACTAAAAATTAGCCCCTGCATTCTTCAATCCGAAAGGAATTTTGGCGTACATGAAGGTACCCCAAGGTGTTGTGAAGATCGTATTTTCTTGATCATCTGGATGAATAAGAATATGATTATAACTAGAGTATCCATCTAGCAATGAAATTCTAGAAGATCCAACTACCCTTTGCAGAATATGGTCCATCTTCGGTAATGGGTAATTGTCCTTCAATGACACTTTGTTCAGATTTATGAAATCAATGCACAAGAAAATCTCTCATGTCTTCTTCCCTACCGGCACTAGATTAGACATCCAATTTGAAAAGTGAATAAGAACTATTATACCAACAGTGAATAATTTATTTATCTCCTTCTGGATAGACGGAAGCAACTTGGGATTCATTCTTATTAGCTTCTAGAGAAAAGGTTTATGATCTAGCTTCAAGGGAATGGTATGTTAAATTATGCTCTTATCATATAATTTCAAATCAGAATATTCCCAAGAAAATACATTATCAAATTGAGACATAAGCACTGCATATTTACCTTTCATTTCTGCACTCAAATATTTTTAAATTTTTACCATCTTTGGCTTTCTGGAGTGCTAAGATTAAGATCTCCCACTCCCACTTTTGTCGATAACATGGTCGGTTTGCGTGCAACATCATATTGATAAAATAGCTCTTCCATCCGCATGGATTTCTTGGTCATATTCATAGCATTGGATATCCATTTGAGACTTTACAAACTCTTCTTTTGTCTTCAAGAAGCTGATGATCTGTTTATCATCTTGAAAGACTTGCCAATACTGAATATTATTTGGGACAACAGGGTAGTGTTTTACATTTATCTCATACTTCTTATTACGATACAATGGAATTTTGAACATGCTCGCCGAAGTGGCTATAGAATCAACAATAACATTGTTGTCTCATGGAATCAAAGATAAAGTGTACGTAGAAAATGTATTGAGGATATCTAGTACTGAATTTTGTTAAGCTCACATCCTTGGATGCTTGGCTTCGTATTCCCCTTCGACTTGCTTTATTACTAGATCGTAGTTGTTGGGTTTGTGTTATGTTATTTCCACGACTAGTCACACACGAGGGGGTAACAGGGGGGGCGATAGCCCCCCATGTACGTTGTGTTGGGTGCAACATATGGGGGGGTCATAGTGGGGGCGGTAGCCCCACTTGTCAAGGTCCAGGGCAGTGCCCCAGAAATTTTTTTTTGGTCCTTATTTTCCGATGGGCAGACCCACCCATGGTTTTTTGCATGGGTTTGCACATGGTTTTGGGGCATGATGATTTTCGGCCCCTAGTATTTTGTAGATCTGGTCAAGGGAACTACGGTTATGTTATAATACAGGGTTAATGGATTGGGGTTTATGTATGCTTCGGCATGTATATATATGTGTTGTAACACTGAAAGGAATATAATGAAAAATCAAGTTGGTTGTCCCGATTTGGGATCCAGGGTAAAATCTCTGTGTTTATCTGTTTTATGTTTTATGCTCTTGCTATTGTTTATTTTATGTTTTAAAGATTCGTTCATAGATCATTTTAGTACAGGGTTAAAAACTACATTTGGTATCAGAGCAGTTTCGGCTTCAAGGGGACGCCTTTGCTGTTGAGGGGTTTTTTGCTTGGGCCTGAGGTAGACCCTGTTCAGTGGGATATCTCTGAGATTGATTCTTGCAGTGAAAGAAGATGTCAAGCGGTGGGAAGATAGAGATCAAGAAATTTAATGGTCAAATTTTTGAGTAGTGGAAGCTCAAGATGGAGGATCTGCTGGTGGATAAAGATCAATGGATCACGATAGATCCGGGTACTAAACCAATGGCAATGTCAGAGGAAGACTCGAAGAAGTTGGATCGAAAGGCAAAGAGCACAATACGATTGTGTGTCTCAGATTCAATATTGTTGAATGTATCTGGGGAAGCTATGGTGAAGACCTTGTGGGACAAGCTAAGGACTTTTTACCAATCTAAGTCTTTGGTGAATAAATTGTTCCTGCGGAAAAAGTTGTATAACCTGAGGATGAAGGATGGAGACTCGGTGAAAGAGCATCTAAACGTCTTCAATACTATGGTAAGTCAGCTGTCATTTGTTGATATTAAAATCTCAGATGAAGATAAGTGCATCAGTTTGTTGTGTTCTCTACCAGATTCGTGGGACAGTCTAGTTATTGTAATAGGTAGCAATACAACTACCTTGAATTTTGATGACATTGTCTCAGCCTTGCTATCGGAGGAAATGAGACGGAGAAATATGGAGGGTCAGAATGGAGATGCCTTATCTCTACAAGGAAGGTCCCAGAACATAAACAAGAATAAGGTTTCGAGTGGGAGATCTAAATCTCCTGGAAAGTTCGTAAAGGTGTGCTGGAAATGTGGAAAGGAAGGGCACTACAAAAAGGACTACATATCTAAAGCTCTTGATAAAGGAAAGGGATTTGATGATGCTCCTTCTGCAGAGGCAAAAACCACCTCGGATGAAGGTGGGGATGTGTATTTGGCTTCTTCTTCAAATACACATGTAGATCATGAGTCATGGTTGATTGACTCGGGTGCATCCCTTCACTTCACTCCCCCTAGGGAGTGGTTCTGCGAATATGAGAAATATGATGGCGGTGATGTCTTCTTAGGTGATGATAGGAAGGGTAGAATCATAAAACATGGAAAAGTAAAGCTAAAGCTGCAAGGTGGAAGGATTAGAACACTTTTTGGTGTTCTGCACATTCCTGCATTGGCCGAAATTCTGATTTTTGTAAGCAAGACAGATGATGCAAGTGTAAAAACAGTGTTCGAGAAAGATACATGTAAGATGGTTCGGGGAGCACTGGTATTAATGCGGGGAGTTCAAATTGGAACTCTGTACAAGCTTCAGGGCAGCACTGTTATTGATGGGTGCAACAGTTCTGTGGTTCCCGAAATTGGAGCGGAAAGCCTACCGGTCTCTGGAGAAAAGACCATGCTATGGCATCAAAGGCTTGGACATATTGGAGAGAAGGGCCTTCAGATACTGCATGGAATTGGTATGGTAGAAGGTATGTCCAATAGCTCTCTGGATTTCGATCTCTCTGGAAATTGTGTGTATGGGAAGTAGAATCGGGTGAGTTTTCCTTCTGGTGCTAAGAGGGCAAACAAGATATTAGAGCTTGTGCATAGTGATGTGTTTGGACCTATGTCGGTTCCATCACTGGGTAAGTCTGTGTACTATTTTTCATTCATAGATGAATTCTCAAGGAATACATGGATATATTTCTTGAGGAAGAAATCTAAATTCTTTGAAAAATTTAAAGAATTTAAGGCTCTGGTGGAAAACCAAATAGAGAAGAAGATAAAGGTGTTGAGGACAGATAATGGTGGGGAGTTCTGCAAGAAGGAATTTGAAGATTTTTGTAAGAAGTGCGGTATAGCACGGTAGAAGACTACTCCATACACACCTCAGCAAAATGGAGTTGCAGAAAGAATGAATAGAATGCTGATGGAAAAGGCAAGAAGCATGCTCAGTGGTACCGGGTTAGGACAAGAATTTTGGATAGAGGCAGTGGAGACTGCATGTTACTTAGTTAACAAATCACCTTCATCAGCGTTGGAGGATAAGACTCCACATGAGGTATAGACTGGTAAGAAACCCTCTCTTTCACATCTGAGGGTATTTGGATGTGATGCATATGTACATGTTCCAAAGGAGAAAAGGAGCAAGTTGGATAATAAATCTAAAGGGTGCATCTTTATTGGGTATAAGGATGGTTTAAAGGGTTACAAGCTTTGGAACCTAGAAACAAGGAAGGTTTTGTATAGCCAAGATGTGGTGTTTAGAGAGGTGAAAGATATTGTTAAACTTGAATTCCTACCAAAGGAACCTGAGAATATAGAGTTTGAGCTAAAGGAGGATGAATCAGACTCTACAACAGAAGAAGACTCAGAAGAGGAAGAGCCACAAACTTCATCTATGAGAAGATCAGTTCGAGAAAGGAGACAACCAGAAAGGTATAATCCATCTGCTTTCTGTTCAAATTTTGCTTTAACTATAACTGATGATGATCCCAGAATTGTCAGGGAGGCAGTAGATTCAGAGGATGGAAAACTCTAGAAGGAGGCCATGGTTGATGAAATGGCATCCTTACATAAAAATGAGGCATGGGATCTGGTGGAGTTGTCGGCTGGAAGAAAGCCCATCAGGAGCAAATGGGTGTTTAAGAAGAAGATGAATGTAGAAGGCAAAGCGGAGAAATACAAAGATTGGTTGGTAGCAAAAGATTATTCCCAGGTGCCGAGAATTGATTTTGGTGATATTTTTGCTCATGTTGCCAAAGTTACTTCTATTAGATTACTTTTATCTATTGCTACTGCGTTTGATTTTGAGGTAGAACAGATGGATGTGAAGACAACATTTCTTCACGGGGATCTGGAAGAGGAGATCTACATGAAATAACCTGAAGGCTTTATGGTGAAGGGGAAGAAATAACTAGTATGCAGGTTAAAGAAGTCTCTGTATGGGTTAAAACAGTCACCAAGGATGTGGTATCAGAAATTTGATACCTATATATGGGGACTTGGCTTCACCAGAAGCAAGGAGGATATTGTGTTTATTTTAGATTAATTGGTGATCGTGTTATTTATTTGGTATTGTATGTGGTTGATATGTTTTTGATTGAAAATGACAAAGAAATTATCCAAGATTTGAAGACCCTGCTGTTCTCCAAATTCAACATGAAGGATCTTGGCGCTGCAAACTATATTTTGGGCATGGAAATTAAGAGAGATCGGGAAAAGAGGAAGCTTTGGTTAAACCAGAGGAATTATGTCGAGACTATATTGCAGAGGTTCAATATGCAAGATAGTAAACCGATGAATGTTCCAATTCCTGTAGGTACAAAGTTGTCTACTGAACAGTGTCCCAAGACACAAGAAGAAGAGGAGGATATGTCCCATGTTCCATATGCAAGTGCAGTGGGTAGCCTGATGTATGCAATGGCCTGTACTAGACCAAACATTGCACATGCAGTGGGAGTATTGAGCAGGTTTATGTCAAACCCAGGGAAGGAGCATTGGATAGTAGTGAAGTGGGTTTTCAGATATTTGCGTGGCACTAGTGATTATGGCTTGTGCTACCAGGGAAGACCAGGATTGGAAAGAGTGTTGGACATTCGTGGCTTTGTTGATGCTGACTGGGCTAGAGATCTGGACCAAAGAAGATCTACAAGTGGGTATGTGTTTAGCCTATTTGGAGGTGCAATCAGTTGGTTGAGTAAAAGACAGTCTGTAGTGGCTCTTTCAACTATAGAGGCAGAATACATGGCAGCCACACATGCAAGAAAGGAAGCAGTTTGGTTGCAGAGATTGTGTTCAAGTATGGGGTTTGTGCAGCAAGCTATAAGGATAGACTGTGATAGCCAAAGTGAAATTTTCTTGGCTAAGAACCCTGCTTATCATTCAAAGACAAAGCATATTGATGTTCAATATCACTTTGTGAGATATATGGTTGAGGCTAAAAGGCTGTTGCTGGTAAAGGTGGACACTTTGAAGAATGTTGCAGATGCATTGACAAAGTCTGTGAGCACTCAGAAGTTCTCTTGGTGTAAAGAAACAATGGATTTTGCAAAGCTAGGCTAATGACTCAGCTCTCTTGTGGCCCCTGCGGAAAGAAAACAACAAGTGGGAGAATGTTGGGTTTGTGTTATATTCTTTCCACGACTAGTCACACGCGGGGGTAACAAGGGCTAAGAAGTGTTCAAAAAAAAAAATTGGTCCTTATTTTCCGGTGGGCGGACCCACCCATGGTTTTGTGCATGCATTTGCACATGGTTTTGGGGCATGATGCTTTTCAGCCCCTGGTATTTTGTAGATCCGGTCAAGGGAACTACAGTTATGTTCTAATCCAGGGTTAATGCATTGGGGTTTATGTATGCTTCGACATGTATATATATGTTTTGTAACACTAAAAGGAATATAATGAAAAATCAAGCAGATTGTCCCGATTTGGGATCCAGGGGAAAATCTCTATTTTTATCTGTTTTATGTTTTATTCTCTCGCTATTTTTTATTTTCTATTTTAAATATTCGTTCGTAGATAATTTCGGTACAGGTTTAAAACCTACAGTAGTCGCCATATACAGAAATCTTATTTGCACACAATTTCTTAATAATTTTCAGACCGGCTATCAAAGCCTCATACCCAGCTTCATTGTTTGAATATTTGAAGGCCAACTTGTAGGAGGACATTTGAACAATGGGAGGGATTTTTAATGACTGATTTACAAGGTCGTGAATCCACACTCCAATTCCAGCCCCTTCTTTTCCCAAATCTCCATCAAAGTTCATAGTCCACAAACTACTTTCCTCATTCGAAAACTACAAATAGGATGGCTGAAATTTTATTTTTGTTTTAGAGACCTTTGCTATACCAAAAAATTATGATTCTTTCATTGTTCCATCAAGTTTTTTAAGGTGATGCACTCGGTTCCAAACCATTTGGCACCTTTTTACAAATTTCTGCATTTTCCAATTCTAAAACAAAATTTGAAAATTAAGAATTTTCTGCAATTTCTTCAATCAATAATTTGGAAGACGTTGAACATTCATCATTGAACAAGGTAAAGGACTCTAAATCTGTATGAACATCATGTATAGGATCATGTACTTCACCTTAATTTCCCAGTATAGTTTCCTAAGCTTTCGAAAGATGGGAATGATAGTATCAGAAAAATCAAGCTGTAAGGTACCTCTAAGCTTCACTCCCCATGACTGAGAAAGTAGCATTACATATTTGGGTGGGATTTTAGCCACAACAATGTCCATGAGGACATTCCTGGCTGGGATTTTCTCTAATGACACCACTAGGTCCTTGATGAGGCCAAGACATTTTACCCTCCCTGAATCAAATGAGTAAAGTTCATGATAATTTCTTGTGATGTCCAGCCCTAATCTATCCATAATGGCCTTGGGCATGAGGTTGTGAGAGGCTCCAGAATCAAGCATGGCATTATGAAGGATAAAGCCATGGATTTTGATGCTTAAATAAAATGGAGGGACTTCACTATCTTCTAAATCACCATAACAACGAGACAAAAAAGAAGCTCAGGGTGATCATCACTCACATTAACCATGTTTGAAATCTGATCAACTCTAAGAAACTTAGAAACTTTAACTTTGTATTGATCATTCTTAACTATTTTAGTTGGAGGGATGGATACTTTCAACTTGGCAATTTCATTTTCAAGAGAAAAAAGAGTAGAATGTTTTTCTACCTCTTTCAATGGTGCATCTTTCTTCTCGGGTTGATCTTTGTGTGAAGACTCTTTCTTCATTCCTCATTCTTGGACTTCTCTATCTTTCCTTTGAACGCTGGAAGAAGCTTTATTGCCTTTAACATGATTAGGAACTGCATGGGCAGTAACTTCTTTGGGATGAGAATCTACTTGAGCATTATGTTTTTTTCTAATTAGAGGTTATAGGAACATTCTTATTCCTCAAGCCATACTGTCTTTGCACTTGAAAAAAATCATTTTGATATCCCCTCTAATAATATTCCATGCACACTGATAATATGTCATCATTTGACAATACAAATTTTTGATCATCTGGTGCACAAATTTCTACATAAAATTGATCTTCTTCAGTGAGGGAAATAGGCTGTTGATTTTCCTGAAATAAATGGTTCTCGCCATAAATTTCTTCTTCATCATCTTCATAAGGACCTTCAATATAATTTTGCTGAAATGGAGTGCAAATTTTTTGTTGACTTTGTGGATCCTGACCCCTTTTTTCCTTTGCTTGATCCTGTATTGAGGTTGTTG
Organism: Pinus albicaulis; assembly: GCA_034641835.2. Classification (NCBI taxonomy): domain Eukaryota; kingdom Viridiplantae; phylum Streptophyta; class Pinopsida; order Pinales; family Pinaceae; genus Pinus; species Pinus albicaulis. Next base: position 1,078,098,737 of record CM076582.1, on the reverse strand, counting down.
ATTTTGACCCCTGAAATTGGGATTTCTAATGGAGGGTTCAGCTTGTCGATCAACAACGGAAATTTTATCCATCATCTTCTCCATGGTCTTGATCAAGGTATCTAATTTTCCTTAAGATGAAGTGGATGTTTCTTATTTGATAGTGACTCTTTTTTCCATCTTTATTTTAGACTTCTTGGTGATCAAATTGGCTTCCACGCTCACTCTATTTCTCTACATATTGAAGAGTTGATGGGTTTCTTTCACTTAATTGATAGGCCATGTCAGGATTGAAACCATCAGGATAATGAATCAAAGCAAGGCATGGAGGAGGCTTAATATTCTTAGGAATTGAATCATATATTTTGTTGAATCTAGCTGTAAATTCTTGGACATACTCATTGGGATTCATTTTTAAGGCATTATACTTAGCTAGGATCTGCAATGGATTTTTCTTCTCTCCCTTTTCTCCATAAACAAATCAATAGGTTGTTGTGAGGTACCTATTGAACCAACTATGAGTGAGAAAAACAATTTCTTTAGCTCTCTGGAGAAACTCTATACAATGATGTGCATCTTGGCATCGTCATTATCGATCTCTTTAAGATCTATGAAGTCAGTTACTTTGGAAACATGTTGATAAGTTGTATCCTCTAATTTTCCATTGAAAAGAGGAAGCCTCTGACCATAATTCTGAGGTAGTGGAGTGAAATGAAGCGGTAGGATTAGCGAAGAAATTTTGGTCATGACTGATGGAGGAGGTGGTGAAGGTGTTGATTGAATGAAAACTTGCAGAGGTAATGACGGAATGAAACGAGGGATTAATGATGTAGCTGCATAATATTGTGAGATAACAGGTGGAGAAAAAGTCTGATGTTGATACTGAAAATAGGCCTTCTCTGAAGCTTCTTGAAATTTGTCTAGCAAGCCCTTGAGTTTATGAAATTTAGACCAGAATTCACTATGGACTTCAGACTCAAAATATTCGTAAAATTGTGCAAATTGAAATTGAAAGGATCAAAGGTGGCTTCTGAAAGAAAATTTCCAGAATTAGTTCTAAACAAATCTTTTTCAAATTCTGGACTATAGACTAAATTTTCTGGAACAAATCTCGTAGGCATAGAATTTGATTTGACAAGTGGAGGAACAACTCTTCCAACCTTCCGAGACTTGGTTTTATGTTTTCTAAAAGTACTGTTAGGATCATACACAATTGGTGAGGGATTTAGGTCTGGATTTGAGCTGGCGTGTCTTTTAGGAGCCATCTTAAGATAGGAATTTTGGACTTTAGCTTAGACTTTAGAATTCAACCTATTTTGAATGCTACGACTTGTCACCTACAAGTATAACTTTCATAGGATTAAATAAATACTCCCAGGGTATGTTTAGCAATCGCTCCCTAGCAACAACACCAAGAATTTTATCACTCTCACCCACTTCCTAAGGCTGACAGTAGCATTGGAGAAAGGTAACCACAGACCAAAATTTAGGTCAGGTAGCTAGCCTTACCCGAACCAGAGAGGGCTCTCTCTATGTCACTTTGCAGACAAAGGGATAGTTGGATATAATTTTTTAGGCTAGTTATGATGCTCAATATATTAAGGTTTTTGTTTGTTTATATTTTATCTAGATAGGAATGACAGTTAGGAGACTAGCTATAGGGTTTTGATCTAATTTCAAAGTTTTAGTTGCAGAGGTAAGGGTGAGGCCAAGTAGGTAAGCTAAGAAGCATGATAAATTTTTCATTTTGTATAGAGTGAATCGAGATGGAATCATAATTATCATTAAACTTAATTCATTCATCATAAGAGCAAGACAATTTCATGAAAATGTTATGAAAAATAGAGCATGGAAATCATGTTTTCTGTCAATAAAATGATAAGACTTATCATAAAGAATAATATATGTGAAATATGAGTAAAAAAACATTCAAAATCATGAGTTTACAGAGAAAAAAAAAATGCTGAAAGGCATACCACAAGAGTCTCAACACTATGTCTGCAACATTGTCCTTGATTTCATTAGCAAAAGCTTGTATAATAGCTACACTGCAAATAACAACTATCCAACCCAAAAAATGAAAAATGAGAGTCTATTTATAGAAAATATAGACTATGAAACCTCATCAGGTCGAAATCCAATCCAAAATGGATCATAAATGCAAAATATGAGTCATTTCCTAGTTTCTAGGGAGGTTAGAAACCATTCCTTGAATTTTAGCTATAAAATAGGAGTGTTTGTCCCTTACATTGATTACAAATTACTTCATGATATAAAGCCAAAAACAACCCAATAACTCTAATGACAACTCATAGCCTCGAATTTGTGACCATTTCTGAGCTTGACAAGTGTCATGAGGGAATCCAACACTGATCTGTGACAATTTTGACTGAAGATTTTAAAAACAATTTGCATAAGCATAATAGAAATGTGGAGGCACTTTGTAGGCACTTTGAGAAGTCTAAATCCAATTCTAAAAAAATGGTCAACTAGCCTTGTGTGTCTAGATTCTAGAACATCTTTAATTTTTCAAAATGGACCACGGGAAGGCCTTCAACAATCCATTCTCCCATAGTCACTCAAAAGCGTAACATAGGGTCCAAAAAGGAGGCAGAAACATGAAAAATAGGTGGTTTTTGAGCCTTTATCCCAAGTTTCAGCTTTTCATGCCATGAGGGTTACTGATATATGATGTAATCATCAAAATAAATCCATCCATGTAAAGAAATCACCACTTGAATGACTCCAAAACAAAAATTCGTAAGTGTGTGATACCCTTCTGCAATGAGAAATTTCAAGAATTCTGCAAAAAATCATGTAAAATACAAAAATTGCTCAAAAGCTTCCAAAATTGGTTCTTTTACACTTGTAAGAGATAGGATACACAAATAATTAAGCTTCAGCTAATAAATCCAAGATGTCCTTCTCCTTCAGCTTCATTTTCGCCTCTTTAAGCCTTTTTTTACTAGTTTCAGCGTTATTTGAGAAATGGTATCCCTGGTACGATTTTGACTTGTCATGTGCCTTTGTAGCTTGTTATCATTTTTAGCTTTCTTCAATAACTTCTCCAAATTCTCATTAACTCTTGATAGTCAAATCTCTCTATCCTCATTAATCTCCATGGCAATGATCACATCAAATGTCAACTATTCAGATTGATGAATTTTTTGTCTCTCTCGCTCCAGTGTTGTTTTGAGGCCTCTTGCTCTTGGTACTTTTGTATGTGCTCCAGCCTCCATCTCCTGCATTTGGTCAAAAAAAAAAATCCTCTTTCCTTTACCTCTGTTTTCCTCCATGTCTGATTTTGATTTACTTTGTAGGAGTTGATTCACTTTCCATTGAAAATTTTCCCGCTCAAGGAAAGTAATTTGGGATTGAGCAATGGATAAGGCCTCTTTTAGTTCTGCTATCTCTTTATCTTTCTCTTTGATGATATCCTCAAATAATTTGACCTCCTCATGCTCTTATACCTCAGGCTCCAATGGCACTGACTCATCATGCTGATGCAAGTGAGAATTCTCCTCTACCTGACATTGCTCATCATGGGTGCCAAGTGTAAGAAAATTATTGGTAGACTTAGGCACAAAAACTTGTCTCTTCCCTCCCTCATATGTGTGATCAAATACCACAACCCTAGGGACATTTGAAAATTGAATACACATGCTAGAAGAGCCAATCTCCATTGGTTGTGGTGATGATGTAAAAGGCAAGGTAGAAAGCGTTGCTGACAATCTCTCTACGAAGTCTTCCCATGTCATATTTATGGAGGACAAGTGATGCACCATAATGAGATTTATTAGGCCATGATGAAAGAGACTAGTATGATGATCTTCCTTTCTGCTCTGAACCTTCTCAGCCATCTTAATCAAGCTCCTATATAAATAGTGAGGCAAATCAAGTGTTTTGACCCTGGTAAAATGCATCAAAAGCTTGATGTGATACCTATATATCCTGGAGAATCTTCCTTCACATGTAAAGTGCTTCATTATGAACATCATTAGAGGATCATACTTCTTTATGAAATTTTTGAAAGGAAAAATAAATTCTGGATCATCTCTAGCATGAGGCTTGAGGAATTGCTTGTATTTTTCAATGTATAGGTCTATACCCTTGAACCCCTACTCTCCATGAGAGGGGATACATGTAGTTGAAGAAATTAGGTCAGATGATAAGCTAATCTCCATACCTGCAAGAGTGACCTTTCCCATATTGTATCTAGTTGCAAAAAGGCTATACAACTGAAGATGATACCCACCTTCCATAAGCCTTTCAAAAAATGTTAAACTAAGTTCTTTGAAAGCACGTTCTGGCCAATGGAAAAGCATTAATCTCGTGCATGGTGAATGGCTCAAGTATGAGATGGCACCCTCCTTTGAAACTCTTATTGTCACTTTCCATGGTGTATGTCATTGGAATGATTAACACCCTAAGGTGTCAATGAAATGAGTGAATGGATGGAAATCTAGAAAATAGGGTGTAGGAAGGTGTGAGTTTGGTGGATGAAATGGAGGGCCTTGAAGATGAGAAAATTTCTAGAAAAATTTGTGTAGGTAGTGTTCTATTTTAGCTTCAAGTTGAAGGTGTAATAAAGAAAATGGATGGGTGAAAGGTGTCAAAATGTCTAAAACATGGAAAATTCCAAATTTTGGCTATGAGAATAGCCTATGTAATAGTAGGGCAAGTTTGTGAAGTGAAATAGGGGTGATGGGGTTCAGAAAAATTTTTGACAAAAATTCAGTGGATAGGGTAGTGTCTTGTCTCCACAATTAAGGTGGAATGAAGGAAAATGGAGGGGTATAGGATAGTCAAAACCTCAAAACACAGTCATTTCCCAATTTTGACTTTGGGAAAAAACTAAGGAAGAAGTGTTTTTGATATTTGAGAGCCATGGAGCTTGATAAAATTTTGATAAAAGTCCAGTGGGTAGGCTGACACCTTAGCTCCAAAGTGCAAGTGGAATGAGATCAAATGGATAGGTTTATCTCATTCAAAACCCTAAAACACAGTCACCTTATATTTTCGTTGTTTTACTGTGTAAAATAGTTTAGAATTAGGGTTTTGATGGTTTGATTCATGTTATGGATGGTGATATAGGTGATAGGCTTGTGATAATGGAGTATGGGGGTGTAGGAATCATGGTTTAGATGATGGGTTAGGGTTTAGGTTGAAAATTTTAGGTTAGGGTTTGTCAACATAATATATATATATATATAGTGAAAATCATGGAGAGGAAAATAAAAGAAGATGACATGCCTTTAAATCCTAAACATTAAACCAAAGACTAGCATGGATGAAGGCTTACCTTTTATTAGAGGCCACACCAAATATGAGAGGACGAGCTTGAAATTTTAGGAGAGTTTTTGAGCTTCAACAAGACCGAATATTGTCACACACAGAAGCGTAACAACGTGTCTCTCTATTGTATAGGAGTGTAACACTATTAAATGTATGTGACAGGATCGTAACGCTGACCTCTTGTATGTGACAGGAGCGTAACACCTAACTTCTCCTCAAGACACAAATGTAGCAACAGTTTTTTTGTAATACATAGAACCATAACACTAGTGTTTTCTTCACCACAGAAATGTAACAACATGTTTGTAATACACAAAAGTGTAACACCGGTGTTTTCTTCACCACAGAAACATAACAATGTGGTTTTCTTCACCATAGAAAAGTAGCAACAATGTTTTAGAGGGTTGTGAGAGAATTTTGAGAGTATGGAGGGGTAATCAAAGTGGAGAAATGTTGCTCTCACACATATGAAAGGGTAACAATGAAAAAATGAAGTTTTCATTGTGTTTTATAAGCTTTGATGACCCTTACCTTTTGTCATGACATTTACAATGACTTTTCAACCCTTTTGCACTTGAAAAGTGACTTTTTGCTTCTTTAAGTGAGATGAGAGGACATATTTAACCTCTTTTGCATTATTTGACACTTGAGGTGACCTTATTTGGCATTTTAAATGAGAAATTGAGACAAAATTTCTCCTCTTCTTGAGACAGCAAGAATGCTTTTAAAAACTTTGAAATCTTCCACCTTTGGACTTTCACATTGGATAATGACTCTTTTCAAAACCAGATAAGATTTCTTTGAAGATTGAAATGAATATCTTTGCATTTTATTGGGAAAATAGGTCAAAATGACCTCCCTTGGAGCTCTGACAGTCAATGGTGACTTTTTGATATCTTAAATGAGACAGTGGACATAATTCTTCAATTTTTCATGAAATAGTGAGACAAAGATGAGATTTTTGAAATATTTTTGAAACTTGAGACATATGAAACAAGAGAGATAAATTTATTTGAATTTCATAAACATGCTTGCTCCTTCACTAGGTTTTTATGAATTAAATGGAGGATTACTACCTTACGTTCAGTGAAAATTTGAAGATTTTTCCAAAGGCAGGTTTGAACCTAGACTTGACCTATATGAGGTGGAATGACCTAACTCTAGACCTCTTCAATGATGATGATGGAGATGGTGACCTTGAAACCAATGATGGCGATGAACTTGGAAATGGTGATGATAAATGAAATGAAGGAGCAACATACATGTTTTAGAATTCTTCAGTGACCAAAATTATTTTTGAGAACTTGTTCGAAAAAGTAAAAAAAAATGGCCTATGACTTTGTGGAAAACAAGTGAATTATTCTTTTGATCACTGACATACCTGGGCTAACAAGAGGCATGAAAGAGGAAGGGTGATTTGTGACTTCCACTTTCATAGGAGCCTTGGATGGATTGGGGTAGTCTTTCGATCTAGTGGTAATAGAGATAGGTTCCGTGCCAGCCATGAAAACTTAAGAGTTTCCAGACAATTGGGGTTGATCGAGCATTTGCATCTATTGAGAAGGGAAAGTCTCTTTCAAGATTGTCAGAGTCTGCAGGGCGCATTTCAGAAGGCGGGTAACTTCAATACGCCAAGGACAATCCTTGGTGTAATGATCATAATCACATATTAGACAAGGATATTTAGGCTTGCACATAGAAGAATCATTGGCAGGTGACTTTTTCAAATCCTATTTAGGGTTGTCAGATCTGGATTTTCCTTTACCCTTTTTCTTACCTTTCGAGGATTTGTCTGCTGCAGTAGATTGGACAGAATTTACCTCAGAGGTTTTACCCAGATTCTTCTGGTTACTTGAAGGAGTGTAAGGCGCAGAGGCAGTAGTGGAATTAGACTTCGAAGAAGTTTTAGGTGTGTTGCTCTTAGTATGAGCCATTGTCCTGATAACGCCATCAACCAGAGGCATAACAGGAGATTGAGATGATTTCAGATCAGTTGAAGGTCACAACGTGTCAGGAAAGGGCTCGTATAGAGTCCCAGATTGGGAGTAAACCAAATCGAGGTATTGGGCTCTAGCGATGACTTCCTCTTCCATGATACATACACCCATCGAAATATCTTTAGCAATCTTGGGAAAGAATAATTTCATAAACTATTGAGTCAAAAAATGATCAGGGATCTCGAATTTTGTTAGGTGACGGAGACACCGCCATTCATGAATGTGTTTCGAAATGTTAGTAGTAGTTGATTTCTTCAAAGAAGTGAGGAGTTGGGTGTCGGTTTCATACCAGACAGATAACTGAAATGAGTGAGTAAATTCATAGCCAAAGAGTTGAAATCAAAGAAAATTCCTTGAGGGAGCTCAATATAGCACTTGGTCGCAGTACCAGTCAAAGTACGTTGGAAAAGATGAAGACGAATAGAATCGTCGACCCAAGAATTAGAAGAGAACCATAATTGGTACGTCACGACAAGGGTTTTGGGGTCTTCCCCAGACTTCCTTCAAATTTAGAAAAATATCCTGGGATTTTGGTCAAAACTGGAAGCAAATGCAACTGATGTTGGATGGGGTCATTTGTAAGCTTTGACACATACGACAGTTCCAACATAGCCAAAAATGGCAAGGGATGATGATGAGGATAAAAAGGTCAGGTGTTCCAACCTGGTTGATACGGATTCTGCCCAAAATAAGGCTGATTTTGTCGTGAATACACATATTTCCCTCATTGCTAGTAAGGACCTTACTATAGTCGATGCTAAACATAGGGACCTTGTTGGGGTTGTTGGTAAAGCCCCCGTTGGATTTGAGGTTGCGGACCTTGCTGTATATAGGGTCCAGGGTAGGTCCTTATTGAACATGAGGTCTATGCTTTGGTCCCTGCTGAACATGGGGTCCAGCCTATGGTGCTTGCTAAACGTAGGTTCTAGCCTGAGGTCCAAATTGGGCCTGTTGTTACTAAATAATCTGTTGATATTGAGCCCCAGACTGAAGCTCAGGCTGGGGTTGCTGGTACTGACCATGAGGAAGTGCCTGGTACTAAGCACCAAGTTGACCCATAGGGAGATTCGGACTAGTTTGGGTGTAAGGACCAAACTGAGGGTTAGCTACAATAGCACCTGCAAGAATTTGGGGGTGTTGGACATACTTTTGAGAGGCGCTTATTCGAGGAACATACTGATATTGTATGTTCGGTATTTGAACATACTAATGAGCGATGTTAGGTTTTTGAATATAGGAATATGGTACGTTCGGTTGTTGAAGGGGTTGCTAAACCTGAGAATATTGAGTGTGGGGTTGGTGAAAGACTAATGCGGCTAAATTAGGTTGACCACTCGAAGGAATGGTGCCTATGACAGTGTTCGTCAGTTTTGAATACCATGTCCCACTTAGACTAGAATTAGGTTGTCCCGCCCCAGGAATGGGTCTAGAGTTCAACGCCCCCCACGTGAGAGGGGAGGTACAAAAAGAGGATTAGACTACCCTCAAAGCACAGACGAAACCATATATTTTACACTCATTGGTGGAACCAAAGTAATCGTAGATGGAAAAAAGGGGGTATAGGATCCTATCGAAATAGTCATCTGACCAATTGTGACTATAGGTTGAACAATAGGTTGAGACGTCGCAGCCACATTCGAAACGAACAGGCCGAAATATGGGGGAATACCCATTAACCAAATGGGGTCCAAAAATAAAGATGTCATGTTGGAATCTCCTGAAATAAGATTTCCCAAAGAGATATACCCTTGTGGAAGTGGAGATGCAACTTGACTAAAGGATATTTCGGTCCCACTACTTGAATCGTGAGGTGTGGAGACAAAAAATTCGCCTTTAGAGGGAACATATGAGGAAGCTTCCAGGATATAGATGCTAGTGGTTTCCTGTAGAGTACTCTGAGGAGCACTCAAGAATGAAACCTTATCAACATTGGATGCCATTTCGCCAGGAAATAACTGATCGACAATAGAGCGAGATGTTATTGGAGAAGCAGGAAGGGAAACTCCGGGTTGATCAAAAGGAATATAAGCCTGTTGAGGCAAGACAATAATTGGATCAAGGAGAGGATTTTCAAGAAAGACTGTAAACTATGCAGATGGTTCAGGGCTTTCCGACTCAGAGTCTTCCAATATCGTCCAGTGATAATCATCAGTCAATGGTCGAGATGAAATGGGTTGTACACTGATGACAATCTCGAGTTCGACGCCTTGAACTTCAAGGGGTCCAAATGGAAACTACGGGACCTTAGGAGGAGGTTCTTGAGATCCTTCAGAGGAGGGACGATGTGAATTCTATGATTCAGCCATGATGACATTTTAAACCATGATCAAATAAGGAAGAGGTGAAAGAATAAAAAATCTGCAATTTACCAAGCAATAATGAGGCTGGAGAACTGCACAAGTAAGATGTTTTCGTGGCATTAGGGTAATTTTGAGGTCTAAAATGGGCCTCCTAAGAAAATCAGAAAATAATAGTGGAAATAATAAGATAATATTTGATTATATCATCAAATTTTGGACGGAAAAAAGAAAAAACTACTATTTAAACTCGTATTTTCAACTTATCTCCCAAAATTTTTACTCAAATTTCGAGCAGGAGTACTCATTGGATGCAAAACTTAATTCCTCATCCAAGGAGTACCCATGTTGCATACTTTCGATGGATCCTACTACACGAAAAATGAGAAATACATGAAAAGTGTGATTGCAATAAGGTTTTTTCATGTATTTCTCATTTTTTGTATAGTAGGCATCTTCAAAAGTATGCAACATGGGTACTCCTTGGATGAGGAATTAAATTTTGCATCCAAAAATCACTCCCACTCGAAATTTGAGTAAAAACTTTGGGAGATAAGTTAAAAATACGAGTTGAAAAAGTAGTTTTATTATTTTATTATTTTATTATTTTTCATATTTTTTCCCTTTTACTTAAAAAATGGTGAATAATCCCCCATGGTTGACATAATCATCTTGAACCCTATTGGTTCTTATAAAGTTTATTTTGGTTGTACATTTTTCTTAGGAGGCCCATTTTAGACCTCAAAATTCCCCTAATGGTAGTTACTTTTAGAATTATCAAAAAATAAAATAAAAAAGGGTGTACTAGGCATAAAGGTTTACCAAGTATTCGTGAACTATAATACACACCTTGGTGATAAATGATAGAAAAAATAACCAAGGACTTAACGTACTACATCCAATCTCCCTGAATGATGTGTTCAGTGTATCACATTTACCAGGTGGTTGACTCGGTTACCTATGGTAGGCTTGCAACCGAATGGTGTCTCCCCAAATATACACGACGGTACATGGGAGTCCAGTCCATAGTAGTGTTGTCTAATGCATAATCGTTCGATGAGAGCACCCCAAATATATGTATCATACATCAATATAATTCCCTACGTGGGATGGGATATCACCCCCGAGCTATAATGTAGACCGTTAGTGATAGCTCATATGTTTTATGACATCGGAACATGTCTCTAGTCTAGACCACTGAATTTTCTCATTAGTTCCAAATGCTCCTTAAGGTAAATTGGGTAAATTTTAATGTTGATCTTGAGTTAAGTTTTAGTTTTTGCCTCAAAATCGATGTCACCTAAATACTATGATGCAAGCTAAATGAAAAAAGAAAATATTTCCAGTTCGATGAAGTCTAAACTATTTATGGAAGAGATGCAAGAAAAAGTGCATTCAATGCAGCAAACAATGACACCCCCAAAACTAGTTCAAAACTACGAAATGAAATTATTTCCTATTGAATTCATTTTTCCCAAAAATGAAACTTATTGAAAAAATTAAAACATTTCTCTTTTCCACTAAGATGCATAAAAACATTTTTTCTTTTACTTTTTACTTTAAAATGCAGTCAAAAGTAAAATGAACGAAACGAATGAAGAAATGAAAAAACAACACTTTTCACTTTTCTTTCAATCAAATGGAAATCAAAATCGCTTTAAAAAATACATGAATGAAATTATTTTCACTCCCTTTTTCAAAACAATAAAGACAAGCCAAATAAAAAACTAAAATCAAGATCACTTTCAATTTCCTTTGAATTTGGAATAAGACACACTCTTCTAGACTCGTGAATCAAACAATTTGTGATTTATGTTTGACACTAATTTGAAGGTAAGATTAGAACTGCAGTGATGACCAGTGCATTCGACAAATTACTTCAAACCAAGTCAGAAACAATGTGACAAAAGGTGTTTGAAATGGTGAAAGATATCCCAACTCACAAACAAGTCAAAGAGATGAAAACACTTGCTCAAAGAAGACAAGCAAGTTAAACACATAGGCAGGAGGTCAGTGGGACTCTACAGATATTCTTCAGGGGCCAGGACAAACTAGAAAATCAAGGGGAATGTTATGAAACTATCTCCAAAAATAGAAGAAAAGAGAGATCAATGCCCTATAAATCATCCACTTCTATGGGGAAACCTCCTTTACATTACATAAATGAACAATTCTTGGATGATTCAAATGAAAAAACCTCCTTTCTATATATAGGATTCCATGGGGTCACAATATAATCCTAGTTGACCTAACAATAATAATGTAATGGAACAACAATAACAATAGTGGGTTTTATGGGGAACAATAATAACAATATGCGGACTACAAGGGTACACCAATAACAATAAGGGGGATACACTAACAACAATAAGGGACTACACTAGTAATATAGAGACCTAACATGCCCCTCTCCTTCAAAAAAGTGTTTTCCTCAACGCTTGAGTAGCTTTGTATGCTTCTGTATAAAATTCTCATCCTCCCATGTGGAATATTTAGTGGGTAAGTTCTTCCACTTGATGAGATACTCTGAAATTGATCGATTTCATAGCTGTCTAGTTCTTGTTTCCGTGATTGCTTCAGGTTCCAATATGATTTTTCCTTCCTCATCAAGTTCTGGAAATATTGTTTGAACTGGAAGTTTGTCACCTATAACCTTCTTTAAGCATGAAACATGGAAAACTGGGTGCACTCGAGAAGAAGGAAGCTTCAATTTGTATGCCATAGTACCAATATTTTGCAACACCTTGTAAGGAAAATAGTACTTTGGCGATAATTTATTATCCTTCTTAGCTTGCTTGAGGGACACTTTTTTGTATGGTTGTAGCCGTAAAAATACCTAGTCTCCTACATCAAAAATTCTCTCACTACAATGTTGATTTTCCTGTTGTTTCATTCGATTTTGTGCCAAATTTAGGTTATCCTTTAAGATTTGGAGAACTTGTTGTTGATTCTCGATGTGATATTCCATTTTTTGAACCTTAGAATTTTCCCTTAAATATGGATGGACGGTGAATGATATCCATAAAGTTCCATAAATGGGGTAATTTTTGCTGCAGTATGGAAGGAAGTGTTATACCACCATTCAGCCAGAGATAACCAATTTACGCATTTTATTTGTTTATCATATCCAAAACAACGAATATATCCTTCGAAATATTTGTTCACTATCTCAATTTTCCCATCAGATCAAGGATGATGAGATGAGCTATGAGCTAGTTGAGTACCCAAACAAGAAAATACTTCAGTCAAAAAATTTCCAGTGAAAATGGGATCTTTGTCGCTTACAATAATCCTTGGGTTTCCATGTAGCTTTTGAATTGTTTCCATAAATGTAGTAGCAACTGCACTTGCTTTAAATGGATGAGTTAACGCACACAAGTGTGCATACTTGGTAAATATATCAACAACCACCATGATTTCACTCTTTCCTTCGAACATAGGTAAACCAGTGATAAAATCCATTGAAACCTCCTCCCAACATGGACTTGGGAATGGGTAAAGGTTGTAGCAGACCTGGGGTCTTAATTGTCTCCAATTTATTTTGCTGGAAAACCAAACATTCTACCACAAACTTTTGAATATCAGATTTAAGGCCATCCCAAAAAAAATATTTCTTCACCCTATGGTAAGTTTTTAAAAATCATGAGTGTCCTCCTACAGAAGAGGTGTGCAATTCCAAAAGAATATTTTGTTTTAGTTGGGAATTCTTACAAATATTGAAGCGATCTTTGTATCATAAGGAATCATTTTTCCAACAAAACGTATCAAATGTACTGGGATATTGCTGCAAATTTTGAATGAGTGTCCACACTTCTTTGTCATTATTCCATTCCTCCCTTGCTTCAATTATCCAATCTGGTTGGATAATAGAAATGGCACAAAGAAATGCTTCCACTTTCTCATACTTTCTTGAGAATGCATCTGCAAAAACATTTAGCTTCCATTTTTTGAAGATGATTTCAAAGTCATAACCCAACATCTTTGTGACCCATTTTTGCTTCTCTTCTGAAGATAGTCTTTTTTCCAAAAATATTTAAGACTATCATGATCAATTTTTACCTTGAAGTGTCTTCCCATTAGGTAAGGTTGTCATTTCTTTAGTGCATGTAGTATTGCCAACATTTCCTTCTCATAAATAGCTTTCTATAAATACTTTCCTTTGGTTGGAAAATTTTCAAAAGCAATGAGTATTCCTTCTCGCATCAAAACAACACCAATTCCATTTCCTGAGGCATCACATTCCACAATAAAGGTTTTTGTGAAGTCTGGTGTACCTAAGACCGGTGCTAGGCACATGGCCTCTTTAAGATGTTCAAAGGCCTAGTTTCTTCAGGAGTCCATGAAAATGCATATTTCTTCACTAATGTTGTTAGAGGTACTGTTATTTTCCCATAATTCTTAATAAAATTATGATAATACCTTATTAACCCAAGAAATCCTCGCAACTGCTTTATGGTTCTGGGGACTTTCCATTCCTTAATGGTTTTAATTTTGTTAGGGCCTACCTTAACACCCTCATGAGATACAATATGACCTAGATATTTCACCTCTTGTACTCCAAAGAAACATTTGAAGGATTTTACATATAATTGTTTCTCCTCCAACAGTTTGAGCGCCCAGTCAACATGTTGAACATGATCCTTCCAAGACCTGTTGTAGATTAGTATACCATAAAAAAATACTAACACAAATTTTCTAAGGAACGGTTTAAAATTGGAATTCATCAACCCTCGAAATGTAGAAGGTGCATTGGTAAGACCAAAAGGCATGACCAAAAATTCATAATGACCCTCACGATTTCAAAATGTTGTTTTCAGAATATCTTCAATCTTCATTCTAATTTGATGATATCCTGAATGAAGATCCAACATGATAAAATAAATTTCTCCATGTAATTCATCAGATAATTCATCCATCACGAGAATGGGAAATTTATCTTTAATAGTGAGCTTATTCATCTCCCTATAATCTAGACACATGTAGCATGATCTATCCTTCTTGTGCACCAATACTACTAGAGCAGAGAAAGAACTTTGACTAGGTTGAATTAAACCAACCTCTAATTTTTTTGTAATCATACATTCAATTTCATTCTTTTGGACATAAGGATATCTGTAAGGCCTGATGTTTGGAGGAACAATTCCTAGAATCAAATGAATAGCATGATCATGATCACGAATAGGTGGGAGTCCTTTCGGAGTTTCAAACACCTTGGAATGATTGTCCAAGACTTTTTGGAGATATGGAGAAATAGATGATTTTGATGTTGGAACTTCTAGTGACAATAATTGTGCAATTACAGGTCGTTGTTCTTTCTTCAGAAGCTTTGTTGTAATATTAGAGCTTATTATCTTCCATGGATTCCCTATCATACCCCGTAATTCAACTTCCTTTCCTTCCGAAAAAAAATTCAAGAAACATTCTTGAAAATTAAAATCTATCATCCCCAAAGATTGTAACCATTGTACTCCTAGTACAACATCAACACCTACCATTGGAATGGAAATAATTGGACTATTCAATACATATTCCCCCATGGTTAGCTTGATATTATGGCATTTTCCAGAGAAATTTATAGTCCCTCCTTGGCTACCTTACAATGAATAAAATTATGGGTACTACCTGAATCAATCAACACTATTACATTTTTCTTCTTGATATGTCCTTCTATCTTGAGAGTTTAAGGAGTGGTAATTCCCGCCAATGCATTACAGGATATGGTCGAACTCATTTCTTCTTTCTCTAGGGTTGGTTCCTGGTGTATATCCTCTTCTTTTGAAGTTTCTTGTTCATTTTCTTCCTCCTCTTCACAATCTATGTAAAACAATTTCTTCGGATCACACTTATGGCCTTTAGTGTATTTTCTATCACAGCTGTAGCAAAGTCCTTTTGCTCTCTTTTCTTCCAATTACTGTGGTGTCAAAATTTTAGGTTGTGGAAGTCTAGGAGTAGCAACACTTCCATCTTTATAGATGTGAGAGGTAGGCTTCCTTGTCGCCATAATTTTACTTTAATTTTTTCTTTCCAACCTGAATGCCTTCTCCAATGAATCAGGCTCCCAAAGGCAAACCTCATGTTGGATGTTATCCTTTAAAATCCCTATGAAGACATCAATCATGTGTTCCTCTAGAATATCATTTACCCTTATATTCAATTTTTGGAAGTCCTCAATGTACTCCACCATTGAACCCTTTTGTTTGATATTTATCAATTTTCTAAAGAAGGTGTTGCTCTTCATATCCTCATAATCTGCTATCATTTCCTCCGTAAAAATTGACCAAGTGACAATTTTTTTACCAGAGAAAAGCCATCAATACCATACAAATGTATTTTTTTCTAAATGTAAACTTGCAATGTGTTCCTTGCGTGTGTTTTTCACATTATGGAGATAAAAATATTGCTCCATCTCTAGTATCCATATTACAGTATCCTTGCCATCAAACTCCCTCATATCGAGCTTTGGAATATGGTGGGTCTTCAATCCAACATTAGATTTTATGAAATCACGATTAACATTTATTTTGTTCTCATCATGATTTTTTTGTACTACTTTTTTGCCATAAGGAATCATTTCTTGTATAAACTTTGTCAAACCTTCCTTCAAACCTTCCATGTCTACGTTTAGATCATTCTTCATGTCTTCCATGTTTTCTTTCATTTTTTCATCTATGTCATCCATCTTAGCTTCCATGCCATTCTTCAAACCATCCATTTTAGCTTCCATGCCTTTCTTCAAACCATCTATACTAGCTTTTGTGCCTTTCTTAAAACCATCCATCTTAGCTTCCATGTCTTTCTTTAAAAATTCCATTTCATTTTTTGTTGGTCTTTACGAGAGAGAAATTTGGTGCACTTGGTCTTGTAATTTTGATATATCATGTTGCACTTCTTCCTCTTCATGAGTCATAGTAGAACATTATTAGGGCTTAATGGGTGTTGAATTCTTTTTAGGGGCCATTTTAGAACCCAAAATTGATATCTATGCTTCAATATTCCCTTGGAATCACTTCAAACTGATTTTTCAAACAAGACTTATGCAATTTGAAAAAAAAAATACGAACATTTTTCTTGCTTTTAGGGAGCTCAATATTGAAACTGATGTATCTTTAGAATTTCAGATCCCCAAGATTTTATCTTCAGTCCTTTAGTAGCCCTTTTAATCTTCTTTCCAATGCCATAGGTCTGACCTGATTTGGATTATTCAAGGCAAAGTTATGCCTAATCCCCCGCAATAACCTAATTATGGACTAGTTCGGTAGAGCGAACTTGTAAGGCGTGCCACGTGTCACGGTTTCCTCCTTCGGCTTTGAAATTGAACATAGTAAACTACAGACCATGTATTTTTTACCACTTTTTTACATAATTCCAATCTGATGCTCAAAGAGAGAGAGTTATGACGATTTTCCCAAGGTCATCTCTTTGAGATGAAATTTGGGATTCTGCAAAAAACCTAACTTCCACAGATCATATATCTGAAAATATTTCGAACCAAGATCTGAAATTTCTACACAACGTTCATCATGATTTCTTTGCAAAATGGTTTTTTTAAGCTTCTGGACCTTCGTAGAAAAAAATTTATAGCAAAAATTCCACGATGACTTGTTTGAAGTAGCAACACCCTAGAATCCAAAGCTCTGATACCAAATGTTATGAAACCAGCTCCAAAAATAGAAGAAAAGAGAGATCAACACCTTAGAAATCAGCCACTTTGAGGGGGAAACCTCCTTTAAATTTCATAAATGAACAATTCTTGGGTGATTCAAATGAAAAAACCTCCTTTCTATATATAGGATTCCATGGGGTCACAATACAATCCTAGCCGACCTAACAATAATAATGTAAGAGCACAATAATAACAATAGTGGGGTTTTATGGGGCACAATAATAATAATATGTGGACTACAGGGGTATAAAAATAACAATAAAGGGGCACACTAACAACAATAAGGGACTACACTTGTAATATAGGGACCTAACAGGGAAACCCTAACTTTTCCTAGGTTTGAGATCAATGCTTTTGTGATAAGAAGAAGGGTGTTGAAAGACAAATCAACGCGGTTGTGATATATAGAACAGCACTGGCACCACTAATGTGCAAACAGAAAACACGTTGGTCGCTAAAAACAAGGAAAAACAAAAGGGAGTTTCACACAAAAACCAGGCCTGACACAATGAAATGACTATCAAACCCTATGTAAACTAACAGAGACCTAACTATTGGTCACTTTAATTGTTTAAACAATTCAAGTGCTACATAAATTGTCAACCCAGGGAAGTTTGTTTATTTCAAAGGCAATCACACAGTATATATGATTAATTTCAAAAGCAAAGAAATGTTGTAGTATTAATCACACTAATCACACCTTGCTTTAACAAAAATGAAGTCTACTTGAGTTACAGCAAAGACAATCCTTCTATTACAGAATTTCATTAAAATAATCATGGATTACATTAAAGAAATAATGAAAGGAAATCAATCTGTAGAAAGGAAGATCAATTATACTATAACAGAGAACAAGACCCTATTCCCCAAGTAGGAATCTTCAGCACGTGTCTTCTGATTACCAAGCTTTCACACACTCATTTCATAAACAAGATTGCTAAATAAAATAACTCACAACTTCTCAAGAAAGAATTGTATGAAATCAATGCAGAAAGTAATGAAAACAAAGCTTTAACGATAAACACAGAATTTAAAGATTGCATAAATAACTTTAGCAAATAGGGTTGAATCAAGGCATGAATAAAATAAACAGTTAGCAAACTACAGGAACAAAGGGGTGAATCTTGTGAAGAAGGCGGGCCCTTTCCTTCTCACAAGATTCCCCAGAAGAAGGAATTAAATTGAAGTGCTCAAAAAAAACTTTTATTCATCTATCAAAAGAAACATATTACAAAAGAGTCACGCTCCTTCTTTGTTCAGAAAATGAACCTCCCGTAGTCTATAACTATCTCTCTAATGCTGATGTCTCCTCTTTTTAAAGAGGAGACATCTATTACAATTGATTCACATCATAGAAATTATATTTTTAACCCAATCTGATCTTTTGTTCCAAAACAGGGTCTTTCTGTTCTTCCATAGCAAAATGTTGTTACGATGGTTATGATGGTACTGGCTTCAAAATAGCCCGTGTAACAGCTTCCTTTACTTGTCTTTTCTCGTTGCCATCATACTTGAAATGCTACTTCAAAATCACAAATCACGGGTTGTTTCAGCAACGGGATTTCCGTACCATGTTGACTGTTTCAGCAACGCAATCTTCAAATAGATTATCTGCGGTATTTAAATTGTCTCAGCAACTATATATCTTCGATTAATGATTAAATATAAAAGTAATGTAGAATTATATGCAAAACAAATTAAACATATAGTAAAGAGAAGAATGTTATATACCTTTGGAAAAATGAATGAAAGTGATAATGTAAGCTTTAAATATGGACTAAAAAAGAGTAGAGTGCTAACAAAATATATGGTCAAAATGGTACATTATGAGGTCCTAACATCCCCCCCAACTAAAAGGGTTGCATGTCCTCAGGAAACTTTAGTCTGAGTCAGAGTCTAGATACTGGTTTTAGCATGCAAATTACTTAGGCAATAGCTATGGAAGGTGCTATCTGTTAAAGCTCTAAATCCCTAGACATTTTGCAATCTCTACCACGCTGCTGCTTCATCCCTATTAGCCAACCTGTAATGAGCATGATATTGTTCTGCTGGCATCCATAAAATAGAAAAGTGAAAATGGTACCCTATCCAATTTTCAGCACATTGTTGAACACATCTGATGTAGTTAGGCACTCTAGACAATGCAGTTTCAAGGTTAGTAGGGCTAAGAGGATTATACTCTTGTCTCTCCTTAGAGGATTGTTGCCATAACATGTTGTTTGCTCTTAGAGCAGCAATTTCTTTGGCCCTGATGAATTGGTGACAATCTTGCAGTACTGAGGCCTGCAATTGTTGTATATGTTCAATAATTCCTGGCTTCTACAAAAACTGATGACATTCTGCCACAAAAATGGCAGGGTTCTAAGGTTCTGGCCTTATCTAGAGAAGGAGGTTGTCTTCATTGTGCCTGGTTGCAAGGAAAGCGGTTTGCCATGTAATTTGATTAGCAAGAAAGGAAGCAAATGCCCTGATCTAAATATCACCAACAAGAGGGTTGAGATTGATCTGTTTATTTTCAGGCATAGCTTCATTGTGAAGATACAACTCACATAATATGTGTTGATCACTAGTGGAAGCCTCTGCAAATGTTTTGAAAAATTGTTCAGCTGTGAGCACTTCATGAGGTCTTCCATCTTTGACTGCTTTCAACTGAAAATAAACAAGACGTCTGAAAGAAACAAAGAATAGTTCAGAGATGGTTTCCCGGTGGCTAATAATTTTTGTACTAGTTGAAACATTAGGAGTAGTTTTCCTTTTAGTTCTTTATTCTCTTTCTTGTAAACTCTAAATTGCTGAAGTGTCTGCTCCCAGTTCTCCCAATTAGAATAGATATGATTCTTCCAAACCAATTTATGCTGCTGTAAATTTTTATCTTGGGTAATAGCATACTGTTTCCTCCACTTATTCATTATTTCCATCTCTTTCCATGGTTCAGTTTGTGTTCCGGCATTGTAAGTGGTGGGCTGAGGCATAGTCTGAGTAGTAGAATTAGTTACTGTAGGGCAGGATACTTGTACCTTGATTTCTTTTTCCAAAAATTTTGAAGGCCCTACTGGTTCTTGTGTAACAGTAGGGCATTCTT
Source organism: Pinus albicaulis (assembly GCA_034641835.2). Classification (NCBI taxonomy): domain Eukaryota; kingdom Viridiplantae; phylum Streptophyta; class Pinopsida; order Pinales; family Pinaceae; genus Pinus; species Pinus albicaulis. Next base: position 1,078,078,424 of record CM076582.1, on the reverse strand, counting down.
CTTTGACTGCAGACGATGTGGATGCTCCAGGCATTGGAACTTGAACTATCTTATATCCTGCCTGTTGATAGATGTTTCCACATTGATGGCACATATATTCTTTATATGGATCGTTCTCTATATGTTTATCTGCCGTAGATGCTGTATGGGCCAAGGTATAAAAATTTAACTCCTTGTCAAAGGCTTCCCTTGCCATTACCAATTCTCTCTTGTAAGCTTCTAATTCTGACTTTAAAAAATTATTTTCCTGTAAAAGGGAGGCCATGGTGACTGAGCCCTGTGTATCAGTTGCTTTCTCTGAAGTTGATTGTTGTTTTTCATCTGTAGCTAGTTCTTGTGTTACAACTAGAGCTAGTTCCTTTATAGTAGCCTTTTGGATGTCTAACGTGTGCATGTCAACAGCTGGTTCTTGTGTTTCAGCTGTTGAGTGAGTAGCTGGTTCTTGTGGAGAAGAAACTGGTTCTATAGAAAATGATATCATATTACCCTGGGCATCTGGTTCTTGTGTTTCAGTGCCACAAGATAAGACAGGCAATGATTCTGGGGTTTGGAAGGGTGGTGATGAATGGATTTTTAGAAAAATGGCTACAGGATCAGGGGTAATGGGAATGGTTTCTGATTCAATAGATGTCTTCATTCGTCTCCTAGGTAGGAAAGCAGAAAAAGTAGTCTGCTTTTTCTTTTTATGAGAAGATTTTTCCCTAGGAGAAGGGCTATCGGAGGAGGTGGCTGCTAATTTTTTTTGATACAGAGGCGGTTGTAATTCGCCTTTTTCTTTTACGAATAGGGGAAGATGGTGGTGTTTCGGCCTAAGATTCATCACTGGGAATGTGGACGGTAGGATGAAATGACTCTGCTAAGTGAGATGGGCTTGAGGACAGGTTCACTGGATTAACTAGTTCTGAGGATGGAATCGATGGAGGATCAGGGATATTCTCCAATTTCTTCTCATAGGAACTTTCAGGGGTTTCTTGGGGGTTTTTAGCAGCTTCTTGGGGAATTTTGGCAGCTTGTTCAGGGGGTAAAGGTAAATTGTTTAGAGGATGGTTTTGTTGGGCAAAACCCCTCTGAATCAATAGCTGACAAAGGCGATGATGGGTGAGAGAAAGGAGTAGCAATTTTACTCGTCTACAATAATATGACATATTTCTAATACATCCAAGAAAATAGTAAGGAATGTTTACTAGTCTACCATGTCGTAAGTGACTCATTAAGACAAAGTCGTGCTGATAGACTACCTGATAGCGACATTCACAAGTTAAATAATGTTTGAAAAATTCAGCTACCTTTGGCCACGAAGGAGGAAATGAGTGCAGTCCTACGCCGCAACCTTTAATCTTGACATGTTCTCCTTGGAGAAGGAAGTCCTGTTGCGCATTTAAAATGATGTGCTTGCGATTAAACCATCGAGCACCAGTGACTGGCAACCCTGAGACTTGTGCTATATCGTCCTCTGAAACCAGAATTCGGACTCCCTAGACAGTAGAATGGTCCTCCTGAAGATTTTGTGCAAATTCCAGGACCTGCTGTGGGTCAAACTCTTAAAGTCTTTCAAAATATGCCACCCATCCTGCCTATTGGAAAATCTGATACGCATCTGGGAACAATTCAAGCAGAGCTATTGAGCCAGGCTCGTGTCTAATGGCCGGTCCTCCCATAGTTACTAGCTTGGGTAAAACTCAGAGGCAAAGAGCAGAATTACTGGACTTCAAATAGAGTAAACGTTGCAACTGAGAACATGGAGTATCGGTGAAGGGGCGAAGTAGTGGGTATGAAGAGTGACGGTAGTTTGCATGCTGTGAAATGATGGCATGTAATTTCGAAATTCCCCCCCATCTATGGTGAAATGATGTTTTTGAGTGTGCGGGGATTGTAGTCATGATGAACAAAATCTTCTCTTTAAACTATCATTTAATTGTATTACATAAAATTCACATACCTTATATTTACCTTTGCTTTGTAATTCAAAATATATAGTGCTTGTTTATAATAGCTCAATAATCATGGAAGAACTTTAGAACTATTTGAAACATAAGGGAGATCACATTAGAGTCTGCTTGATCATAAGAAAGAGGCAGTGAATGGACAGTATTCACACCAGGAGTAAGAAAAGTGAAAATGAAGGATTGAAAGAGTTACATAGTCATGTTTTTGGAGAAAGAAATGGTGTTTCAGCAACGGAAAAATGAATGACATACTGCTGAAAGTGGTGTTTCAGCAATGGAAAAATAGGGATAATGTTGCTAAGAAGTGATGTTTTAGCAATGGGAAAAAATGGAGGAAATATTTGCTGAGAAATGGTATTTCAGTGAAAAATAGGGTAAACATTTGTTGGAAAATGGTGTTTCAGCAATGGGTAAAATGGGAAAAATAGGAAAGATAATATGAAAAGGAAAAAGGAATGAAGGGAATGAATGATGAAATGTTACTAGGAGATGGGCAAATGAATTTAAATGAGGGAAGAAAAGCTTCTCAAATTGAAGCTTGGATCTTCTTGTGGTGAAATTGTCCTTCCTTGGTAAGTCCTTCCTTAATCAAAAATCTGCAAAATAATCAATTTTAACATGCCAACCCTTGACAGGGATTATTAGTTTAATAAATCTAATCTAATACTAAAAATACAGTGCAGAAAACAATTAAATGCAGTGAGGAGCAGAAGACTCCCCTAGAAAAGGATAATGTGCATTTTCCATGCAAGTGGCCTTAAAATCTTCTTTAGAAATAGGGCACTGGTACAAACGAAGCCGATGACCATTTACTAGTAGTGGTGTTTTAGAGTCATCAATTGTTAAAAGCCTTACTGTTCCATTGGGAAAAACAACATCTATTTCATAAGGTCCCAGCCATCTTGTACGTAGCTTCCCTTGAAAGTTCTCAAACCTAGAATCATACAATAAGGCCCAATTACCTTTTTGGAACTGCTTGTGCTTGATGATTTTATCATGCCACTTTGTTCTTTGTTGTTGGATCATAGTTGTCTGATGAATGGAACCTAATCTATTTTCATCCAATTCAAGAAGCTGCTGCAACCTAGCTGTTACACATCAATCAAATTAAGGTTAGCAGCTAAAGCAGTCCTTAAAGTTTTAATTTCAAATTCCACAGGAAAAACAACACTTTTACCATAAACCAATTCATAGGGCGAAAATCCTGTAGTATTTCTCCAGGTAGTTCTGTAAGCCCATAGTGCTTCAAGGAGCTTTTGAGACCAATCCTTCTAGTTATCCTTCACTGTTTTAGTTAGAATGGCTTCTATTACTTTATTTGTACTTTCCACCTGCCCATTGGCTTGGGGGTGGTATGGTGTAGTCATTCTATGATGAATATGGTATTTCTGAAGGGTGGATTTGAAACCATGAGAATTGAAATGAGATCCCCCATCTGTAACTAGCTCTCTAGGGATTCCAAATCTAACAAATATTTCTTCAAATAGGAAAGCTAGGACAGCTTCTTCATTAGCTCTAAGAAGTTCTTTGGCCTCCACCCATTTAGTCATATAATCTATACAGACTAATATATAAAATCTTTGGTTGGATGGAGGATTAATGGGTTGTTAAGTTCCTATATTAATAGTGTAGCCCCTTATTATGTTAGTGTAGCCCCCCTTATTGTTATTATGGTACCCCTGTAACCCCCATATTGTTATTATTGTGCCCTTACATTAGTATTGTTAGGTCGGCTAGGATTACATTGTGGCCCCACTAGGATTATATTGTGGCCCCATGGACTCCTATATATAGAAGGAGGTTTTGTTCATTTGTATCATCCAAGAATTATTCATTTATGTAATGTATTGGAGTTTTCCCCCTCGAAGTGGCTTATTTCTAAGGCGTTGATATCTCTTTTTTTTTGAGCTGGTTACACAACATTTGGTATCAGAGCTTGGGATTCTAGGGTTTCGCTGCTCCAAACAAGTCATCGTGGCATTTTCGCTATAACTTTTTTTCTGCGAAGTTTCAGAAGCTGAAATTTTTAGGGTGCGAAGCTGAAATCCGGAGGAAGATTGTCTAAAAATTTCAGAGCTTGGTTCACAATATTTTCGGAGATATCATCTGTGGAAGTTAGGCCTTTTTTCAAGCTCCTAAACAGGTCATCGTGGCATTTTCGCTATAAATTTTTTTCTACGAAGGTTCAAAATATGAAATTTGTATGGTGTGAAGCTGAAATCCTGAGGAAATTCTTCAAAACATTTCAAATCTTGGTTCGCAATATTTTTGGAGATATGATATGTGGAAGGTAGTGCTTTTTCAGGCTCATGAATTTCATCTCAAAGAGGTGATCGTGGGAAAAGTTCAATAACTCTCTCTCTGGGTAGTGGATTTGAGTGCCGTAAAATGTAGTCACAAGTAAACGGACTCTAGTTTCTTGGCTATCAATTTCAGAGACAAAGGACAAAACAGTGACACGTGGCAATTCCTACAAATTTGCTCTACTGAACCAGTCCAAAATTAGGTCATTGTGGGAGATTGGACACAACTTTGTCTTGGGGAATCCAAATTAGATCAGACCTGTGGCATTTGAAAGAGAATTCAGAGGGCTAATTTAGTGCTGAATTTCAGATATTGAAGATCTGCAATCGCAGAGATAATCCAATTTCAATATCGAGCTCCTCAAAAGCAAGAAAAAGGTGTGTATTTTTCCGAATTGCATAAGTCTTGTTTGAAGAATCAATTTGAATTGATTCCAAGGGCATATTTTAGAATTTTTATCAGTATTGGGTTCTATAATTCCTCCAAAAAATAATTCCATACCCATTAATCCTAAAAAGCTATACTATGATGCATGAAGAGGAAGGTTGCAATGATGAGATATCAAAATTACGCACCAAGTGCAACAAGTTTCAATCTTACGAAGAGAAATTCAAGATGAAATAGATGGTTTAAAAGAGCGTAAATGGAGGCTAAGTTGGATGGTTTGAAGGATCAAATAATAGCAAATATGGATGATAAATTAGTGGAAGATCACATCGAGCATCAACAACAAGTTCTCCAACTCTCAAAATATAACCCAACGTTGGTGCAGAATGTAATGAAACAACAAGAAGATCAACATCACATCGAAAGAAGTTATGAAGTAGTCATAGAAACAAGAAATTGACAAGTACGATCAATTTCGGAGTATCTCAGCAAGTGGAAGAACTTTCCTGTAAAATATTTCACATGTGAGGATGAGAATTTTATACAAAAGCATCAAGAAATAATCAAGCTTTGAGGACAACACCTGTTTGAAGGAGAGGGGCATGTTAAGTTCCTATATTAATAGTGTAGTCCCTTATTATGTTAGTGTATCCCCCCTTATTTTTATTGTTGTACCCCTGTAACCCCCATATTGTTATTATTGTGCCCTCACATTATTATTGTTAGGTCGGCTAGGATTACATTGTGGCCCTACTAGGATTATATTGTGACCCCATGGACTCCTATATATAGAAAGGAGGTTTTTTCATTTGTATCATCCAAGAATTGTTCATTTATGTAATGTATTGGAGGTTTCCCCCTCGAAGTGGCTTATTTCTAAGGCGTTGATATCTCTTTTCTTCTCTTTTTGGAGTTGGTTACACAACATGGGTCCTATAAAATCTAAGGCCCATCTTTCAAATGGTTCAAGTATTACCTGGGGGTTCAATGGAATTTCATCTCTATGATTAGGTTGACCCATTCTCTAACAACTATCACAAGCCCGCACATATTTCTTTGCATCCTTAAATAGTGAGGGCCAATAATAACCCATCCTCAGAATTTTATGTGCCGTTATTTTATCAGCAAAATTCCCTCTGCTAGGGCCATCATGACAAGCTTTTAGTATGTCATACACCTTATACTCTCTAATGCATCTCCGGATTTCATGATCAAATCCCGTGTAGAAAAGACACCCGCTTATCCAGCTATACCTGGCACTTTGTTGAATGATTTTTCTCTTTTCTCTATGTGACATGTGTGATGGTAACTTTCTTGCAACCAGATAATTGGCAATGTCTGCGTACCAAGGTGAGTGAGAAGATACGGCAAATAAATACTCATCAGGAAAGGAATCATCTACTGGAATATTATTATCAGTTTTTAACCGTGAAAGGAAATCAACCACAACATTTTCTTTACCTGGTCGATCTACAATTGTAATATCAAACTCTTGCAATAACAATAACCATCTAGTAACTCGAGCATTTGTGACAGAATTATTCATTAAATAATTAATAGCTGAGTGATAAGTATGGACAAAAGTAGAATAACCAGTAATGTAATGTCGAAATTTATTAATGGCATAAATTACTGCTAAAAATTCCTTTTCGGTAACTGTATAATTAAGCTTAGCAGGGGTCATATTCTTACTGATAAAGTAGATGGCATAAGGAAGATGGTTTTCCTCTTGTCCCAAGACAACTCCAATTGCAATATCTGATATATCAAAAGATATATGAAAGGGAAGTGCCCAATCAGGTCCTCTCAAAATAGGTGCTATAGATAACTGATGCTTGAGTTCTACAAAGGCTTCCTGACCAATATTAGTCCACTTAAATTCAACATTTTTCATAAGTAACACAAATAAAGGAGAAGCTATCTTGGAATTTTTTTTAATGAATCTCCTGTAATATCCAGCATGTCCTAGAAAACTTCTCAAATCAGTTTGTGTTTTAGGAACATGAAGATTCTAAATGACTTGTATTTTGGATGGATCTACCTGAATTCCTTGAGATGAGATAAAATGTCCAAGCACTACTCCTTCACTCATCATCATATGACATTTTACAGTACTTAAGGAGAGGTGCGCTTGTATACAACGTTTGAGTACCTTCTCAAGATTCTATAATGCATCTTCGAAAGACACACCATAAGGGGTAAAATCATCCATAAATATTTCCATGGAGTCATTCAGCATATTAGAAAAGATTCCTATAAAAACCCTTTGAAAAGTTGCTGGTGCGTTACATAGTCTAAATTGAAGAACTCTATAGGAAAAAGTTCCCCAAGGGCTAGTAAAAGTGGTTTTGTCTTGGTCTTGGGGTGCAATTCTGATTTGATTATACCCACTAAATCCATCTAAAAAGGAGAATAATTTCTTTCCTGACAAACTATCCAGCACATAATCAATGAATGGTAAAGGAAAGTGATCCTTTTGAGTGGTTTTATTTAAGGCTCTATAATCTACACACACTCTCCATTTCCCATTTTTCTTAGGAACTATTACCAATGGAGAAACCCATTCACTATCAAATATAGGGTATATGAATCCTACGTTAAGATATTTCTGAAGTTCTTCTTTAACAATTTCTCTTAAATTAGGGTTCATTCGTCTTTGGGGTTAACAGACTAGTCGAAAACCTTCCTTAATATGTAGGTTTTAACCCTGAACATAAATTATCTACACACGAATCTTATAACAAAAAATAAACAATAGCGAGAGCATAAAACATAAAATAAATAAACACAAAGATTTTCCCCTAGATCCCAAATTGGGACGACCAAATTGATTTTGCATTATTCCTTTTAGTGTTACAACACATATATATACATGTCGAAGCATATATAAACCTCAATCCATTAACCCTGGATTAGAACATAACCTTAGTTCCCTTGACCGGATCTACAAAATACGAGGGGCTAAAAACCATCGTACCCCAAAACCATGTGCAAAATCATGCAAAAAACATGGGTGGGTCCGCCCTATGCGGGTCCACACCAAAAAAAAAATTGCCGGGGGCGCCGCCCCCGTACCCCAACAAAGGGGGGCTACCTCCCCTCGTGTGATCCCCCCGCCGCAACGCATGCTAGCCGCCGTGGAAAGAATATAACACATACCCAACATTCTCCCACTTGTTTTTTTCTTTCCACAAGGAGCCACAAGAGAGCTTAGCCATTGGGCCAATTCTTCAACACCCATTGTTTCTCTACACCAAGAGAACTTCGAGTGCTCGCAGCATTTCATCAATGCATCTGCAACATTCTTTAAAGTGTCCACCTTTACCAACAACACCCTTTTAGCTTCAACCATATATCTCACAAAGTGATATTGAACATCAATGTTCTTTGTCTTTGAATTATAAGCATGGTTCTTAGCCAAGAAAATTGCACTTTGGCTATCACAAACTTCATCCTTATAGCTTGTTATACCAATCCCATATTTCTGAACACAATCTCCTCGCAACCAAACTAATTCCTTGCTCGCATGAGAGTGGTCGCTATGTATTTACGTTCGTAGTTGAAAGAGCCACTACAGACCGTCTTTACCGATCCAACTGATCGCGCCTCTCCAAATAGGTTAAACACATACCCACTTGTAGATCTTCTTGTTCCGCATCTCTAGCCCACCGCATCAACAAACCACGAATGTCCGGCAACATCTCTTCCAATCCCCGGTCTTCCCCCGGTAGCACAAGCCATAATCACTAGTGCCATGTAAATATCCGAAAACCCACTTCACTGTTGTCCAATGCTCCTTTCCTGGGTTTGACATAAACCTGCTCAATACTCCCACTGCATGTCCAATGTCTGGTCTATTACATACCATTGCATACATCAGGCTACCCACTACACTTGCATATGGAACACGGAACATATCCTCCTCTTCTTCTTATGTCTTGGGACACTGTTCAACAGATAGCTTTACACCTATATGAATGGGAACATTAACTGGTTTACTATCCTGTATATTGAACCTCTACAATATAGTCTCGACATAATTCCTCTGGTTTAACTAGAGCTTCCTCTTTGCCCGATCTCTCTTAATTTCCATGCCCAAAATATAGTTTGTAGCACCAAGATCCTTCATGTCGAATTTGGAGAACAATTGGGTCTTAAAATCTTGGATAATTTCTTTGTCATTTCCAATCAACAACATATCATCCACATACAAGACCAAATAAATAACATGGTCACCAATTAATTTAAAATAAACACAGTGATCCTCTTTGCTTCTGGTGAAGCCAAGTCCCTGTATATAGGTATCAAATTTCTGATACCACATCCTTGGTGACTGTTTTAACCCATACAAAGACTTCTTCAACCTGCACACTAGTTATTTATTACCCTTCACCATAAAGCCTTCAGGTTGCTTCATGTAGATCTCCTCTTCTAGATCCCCGTGAAGAAATGATGTCTTCACATCCATATGTTCTATCTCAAAATCAAATGCAGTAGCAATAGATAAAAGTAATCTAATAGAAGTAACCTTGGCAACAGGAGAAAAAATATCACCAAAAGCAATTCCCGACACTTGGGAATAACCTTTTGCTACCAACCGAGATTTGTATTTCTCCACCTTGTCTTCTACATTCATCTTCTTCTTAAACACCCATTTTCTCCCAATGGGCTTCCTTCCAGCCGGCAACTCCACCAGATCCCATGCCTCATTTTTGTGCAAGGATGCCATTTCATCAACCATGGCCTCCTTCCGCAGTTTTCCATCCTCTAAATCTACCGCCTCCCCGATAGTTCTCGAGATCACTCGCTATAGTTAAGGAAAAAACCTCGAAAGAAAGCGCATGGACTATACCTTTCTCCCTTTCCTGGTTGCCTTCTTTCTCGAACCGATCTTCTCAAAGTCACGAGTTTGTAGCTCTTCCTCTTTGAATCTTCTTCTCATTGTGAGAGTCTGATTCATCCTCCTTTAGCTCAAACTCTATCTTATGAGGTTCCTTTGGTATGAATTCATGTCTAACAACATCTTTCACCTCTCTAAACACCAAATCTCGGTTGTACACAACCTTCCTTATTTTTGGGTTCCAGATCTTGCAACCTTTTAAACGATCCTTATACCCAATAAAGATGCGGCTTTCATATTTATTATCCAACTTGGTCATTTTCTCCTTTAGAACATGTACATATGCATCACATCCAAATACCCTCAGATGTGAAAGAGAGAGTTTCTTACCAGTGCATAACTCATGTGGAGTCTTATCCTCCAACGTTGATGAAGGAGATCTGTTAACTAAGTAACATGCAGTCTCTACTGCCTCTACCCAGAATTCTTGTCCTAGCCCAGTACCATTGAGCATGCTTCTTGCCTTTTCCATCAGCGTTCTGTTCATTCTTTCTGAAACTCCATTTTTCTGAGGTGTGTATGGAGTAGTCTTCTGCCGTGATATACCACACTTCTTACAAAACTCTTCAAATTCTTTCTTGCAGAACTCCCCACCATTATCCGTCCTTAGTGCCTTTATCTTCTTCTCTGTCTGGTTTTCCACGAGTGCCTTAAATTCTTTAAATTTGTCAAAGACTTTAGATTTCTTCCTCAAGAAATATATCCATGTATTCCTTGAGAATTCATCTATGAATGAAACATAGTACACAGAATTTCCCAGTGATGGAACTGACATAGGTCCAAACACATCACTATGCACAAGTTCTAATATCTTGTTCGCCCTCTTAATAATGTGCATGAAAACTCACCCGACTCGTCTCCCATATACAATGTTCACAAATAAATCAAAATCCAGAGAGCAATTAGACATACCTTCTACCATACCATTTCTATGTAGTATCCGAAGGCCCTTCTCTCCAATATGTCCAAGCCTTTGATGCCATAGCATGGTCTTTTCTCCAGAGACAGCTAAGCTTTCCGCTCCACTTTCAGGAACCACATAACTATTACACCCATAAATAATAGTGCTACCTTGTAGCTTGTACAGAGTTCCAGTCCGAACTCCCCGCATTAATACCAGTGCTCCCAGAACCATCTTGCAGGCATCTTTCTCGAACACTGTTTTTACACCTGCATCATCCATCTTGCTTACAGAAATCAGATTTCTGGCCAATGCAGGAATATGCAGAACACCAAGAAGTGTTCTAATCCTTCCACCTTGCAGCTTCAGCTTGACCTTTCCACGTCCGACGATTCTGGCCTTCCTATCATCCCCTAGGAAGACATCACCACCATCATATTTCTCATATTCGCAGAACCACTCCCTATGGGGAGTGAAGTGAAAGGATGCACCTAAGTCAATCAACCATGACTCATGATCTACATGTGTATTTGAAGAAGAAGCCAAATACACATCCCCACCTTCATCTGAGGTGGTTTTTGCCTCTGCAGAAGGAGCATCATCAGATCTCTTTCCTTTCTCAGGAGCTTTAGATCTGCACTCCTTTTTGTAGTGTCCTTCCTTTTCGCAATCCAGCATACCTTTACAAACTTTCTAGGAGATTTAGATCTCCCTCTAGATTTGGATCTCCCACTTGAAGCCTTATTCTTGTTTCTGTTTTGGGACCTTCCTCATACAGATAAGGCATCTCCATTCTGGCCCTCCATATTTCTCCGTCTCATTTCCTCCGACAGCAAGGCTGAGACAATGTCATCAAAATTCAAGGTAGTTGTATTGCTACCTATTGCAATAACTAGACTATCCCACGAGTCTGGTAGAGAACAAAACAAATTGATGCACTTATCTTCATCTGAGATTTTAATATCAACAGATGACAGCTGACTTACCACAGTATTAAAGGTGTTCAGATGCTCTGTCACCGAGTCTCCATCCTGCATCCTGAGGTTATACAACTTTTTCCATAGGAACAGCTTATTCACCAGAGACTTAGATTGATACAAAGTCCCAAGTTTTTCCCACAAATTCTTCGTCGTAGCTTCCCCAGATACATTCAACAATACTGAATCTAAGACACACAACTGTATTGTGCTCTTAGCCTTCTGATCCAGTTTCTTCCAGTCTTCATCTGACATTGTCGTTGGTTTAGTACCTGGATCTATCGCGATCCACTGATCTTTATCCACTAGCAGATCCTCCATCTTGAGCTTGATCTCCCACTGAATAGGGTCTACCTCAGGCCCGAGAAAAAAACCCTCAGCAACAAAGGCATCCCCTTGAAGCCGAAATAGCTTTGATACCAAATGTAGGTTTTAACCCTGAACAAAAATTATCTACACACTAATCTTATAACAGAAAATAAACAACAACGAGAGCATAAAACATAAAACAGATAAACACAAAGATTTTCCCCTGGATACCAAATTGGGACGACCAGCTTGATTTTTCATTATATTCCTTTTAGTGTTACAACACATATATATACATGTCGAAGCATACATAAACCCCAATCCATTAACCCTGGATTAGAACATAACCGTAGTTCCCTTGACCGGATCTACAAAATACCAGGGGCCGAAAACCATCATACCCCAAAACCATGTGCAAAATCATGCACAAAACATGGGTGGGTCCGCCTATGAGTGGGTCTACACACCAAAAAAAATTCGTCGGGGCGTCGCCCCAGACCCCAACAGTGGGGGCTGCCTCCCCCCTTGTGACCCCCCTGCTACGCCTAGTGCAACGTACAGCGCATGGGGCTAGTCGTGGAAAGAATATAACACATACCCAACATAATATAGATCCGGTGGGTACATAAGTCAGGAGAGATCCCCTTCATATCTGTATAGTCCCATGTGAATGCTTCCTTATTTTCAAGTAGTAACTTCATTAACTGTTGTGTTTCAGCAACTTTCAGATCAGGATTTATATTCAGTGTTTTTCCAGGTTCGATTTCTACTGTTATTCTTTTAGAAAAGATGGTGGTTGATGTTTGAGGTAGATCTTCAGATTTAAGCTTTTCCTGGGTATTTGTTTCCAAAAGTGCAGCCAGTTGATTATGTGTTTCAGCAACCACAGAGGATGGTTTACAAATGAAATTATTAATTACTTCATCTTCAGTGGTATCTTTAAGGTTTAGAGCTTGTCTGATAGTCAAAATAGGTTGAATATCATTATCATCATAATCCATCCACACAGAATTCTCATTGTTAATCATGGGTGTAGCATGAGGGTAGAGAGTAGGCTGTTTAGTTTCATATCCATTGGAAATTGTCATTGAACCAGTTCTGCAGTTGATAAAGGCATCGGTTGTGGCTAGCTAAGGCCTTCCCAGAATTAGAGGATGTCCCCCCAAATTTGTTTTAGTTTGTAACACCACAAAGTCAGTTGGGTAATTCCAGGACTCAACCGAGATAACTAAGTCTTCAAGCACTCCTTCTGGTTTGATTGTAGAATGGTCAGCTAACTCTAGAATGGTTGGTGTATCTCTGATTATGTTCTTTAGCTGTAACAATTGTGAAGTTTCGAGAGTCATAATGTTTATAGCAGCACCTAAATCTACCAGAACTTTATGGATTATTGTTTTACCAATTTGCACTGTCACAGTAGGATGGAAGGGATCACCATATTTAACTGGAGGAGTTTTACCGGATATTAATGCAGATAGATCACCCATAACATGAACTGTAAGGGGATCTTTAGCTTTCCTACCAGGTTTCTTAACACAAATATCTCTCATGGTTCTGGCATAAATTGGTACATCTCTTAGTGCCTGTAAAAGTGGAATTTTAACATATAGATTCTGCAATTCCCCTAAAATATTAAAAGCAGGTGGCTCAGGTGTTTTAGTTAAAACTAAACACTCAGGGAATGGTGGTTCTGTTATTTCAGCGCCCTTATTAGGGGGTGGTTGTACCTCTTTGTGTGAATCATGTTTCTCAGTTTCTTCTTTATCAAAATTAGAAAAGGTCACATCATCAATGATGGGTTCAACTATTTTCCCAGATCTTAAATTAATGTCATTACATTGTGCAGGGAAAACAGGAAATGTAGGCTGGTTCTGAATATCAATGACTTGCACAGCTTTATTATTGGGGTTAGGATTTGGTTGTACAAGTAGCTGGGGTCTCATTTGATTATTTGGTGGAGCACCTGATGGTAGAGGAAGTGGTTGTTGAAATTGAGGAAATTTATTTGGAAATGGGAGTTGTTGGCCCCTCCAATTTGAATTCCATTGATTAAAATAAGACGGTTGTTGTGGAGGCCAAGGAGTCCACATTGCAGGATCTACTATGTTCTTCCATAGCAAAATGTTGTTACGATGGTTACGATGGTATTGGCTTCAGAATGGCCCATGTAACAGCTTCCTTTACTTGTCTTTTCTCGTTTCCGTCATACTTGAAATGCTACTTCAAAATTGCAAATCACGGGCTGTTTTAGCAACGGGATTTGCGTACCATGTTGACTATTTCAGCAACGCAATCTTCAAATAGATTATCTGCGGTATTTAAACTGTATCAGTAACTATATATCTTCGATTAATGATTAAATATAAAAGTAATGTAGAATTATATGCAAAACAAATTAAACATATAGTAAAGAGAAGAATGTTATATACCTTTGGAAAAATGGATGAAAGTGATAACGTAAGCTTTAAATATGGAATAAAAAAGAGTAGAGTGGTAACAAAATATATGGTCAAAATGGTACATTATGAGGTCGTAACACTAACCAAGCTCAGATTTCAGTGATCAGTCTGGGAAAGGAAGGCTAAGAAGCTAAGCTCCCCATCCGAGTCACCAGTTCTATTGTCAAGATAAATCCCCTCTGCAGACAAAGGTGATCTCTCTAACCCTAAAGTGGGTCTGAAAACTTGAGATACCTTCTAATGCAAATATTTCTTAGCTAATATTCAAAATGAGACAAGAAAAGAGATAGAGGTACCTTTATCTCTTGACGCTATGTTTGAACCCGTTGATGATGACCTTGATCCATAATCCTTTTAGGCTCGTTCCTTGCTACTGGTGGCACACAAATACCCGTGGATGATCAAGAGGAAACAACAAATGTAATCCAATACATAATAATCCTAAGCATTAGCTATCTAATAGATCAAGGAGTACCAGCAGATTTGCATAGAATATTAGACAAATATAGAAAGAAAACATTAGATGTTTTATTGATAAATATGAAAGGAAGAGCTTACAACCCAAGCCTTGATGTTGGAGGCCTCCCTTTGGTGAAAATCTGAGTCCTTCACTGAGGCTCTAAAGCATTCCTTCTCCCGAAAAACTTAGGCGTTATTACAATCCAAGAATGTATAGGGAATGAGAGTTCATACTAGCTCAACAATGACCAACCACTAGTGGAAGGATGGGGACAAATTTATAGGAAGGGAGAAGAGGTTGGGAGCCCATGGAAGCAGGAGGAAGGTCCACTTTCTAAGGGATAAACCCCCATGGATGAGATCAAAGCTCTAAAATCAAAGAGCTTGACTCTCACCATTGTTTAACAACCAACTCGCCGCCCTGGAACTTATAGAGGTCAAAGCTTCTCCTCCATTTGAGGAAACACTTCCAGAAAGGGATCAGCACGGTTTTCCAAGAAATAAGGGTACTCGCAGTGCTAAGCTAGAACTGTCAATTTGACATCAGCACGAGCATGAAACCAGGAAATGCGCTAACCTAGGAAACTAAGATTTTGACCAAGTTTCTTCAGTAATCTTCCAAGGCAGTTTTCTTTGAGTCTTCAGGGGATTTCTTAACATATTTCTTCATGGTGGAAACATCGCACAGGATCTATCATGGGGAACTTCAGGATTAGGGACGAGAAATTATCATGGTGAAAAATTATGGTGTAATAATATCACAAGCATATCGAATCATGCCTGAATGCCAAAACCATAACCATCTGCATAGATCAATCCAGGTTAGCACGATACATATAACATCAAGATATTAACGGCAATAACACTAATAATCAAGTTAACTAACATATAAAGACAACAAGTTAATCATATAACATAATCATCAACAACATATACCATAGTCATCAAGTTAATACCATGCATAACTAATCAACCCATGTACATATGATCACACTATTTTACCAACATCTATCATATATGTGACCATAACATCAATAGAATGGAAGGCATACACATATCCATAATGCATATAACTAAACTAATCAACTAGCATTTATCATACATGTAACCAAAACAAAAATAATAAGACAAACATGTCTATAACCATAATGCTTATAACAACCATTAACCAACATACATGCATTCCAAACATACAATACCTGCATGACGATCTGGTCTTACGCTAAAGTCTAGTGCCACGATTTCACTTTGATGATTTGCATCTTCTGCTCTATCTCATCCAACACATTAGCATAATAACATACCAAACATCATGATGACCTAATTGCCTATAATGACCTCATGGACAACAATCATAACCATGACAATGTGTGTATAAAAAATTCATAGCCAACATGCACTCATTACGATCACATCCAACAAAAACACCATCAACTTCCACATGGCAACATAATTGCAACAATGACCACCACCATGCATACACAACAAGCACATAGTCCACCAACATACAAAACACATATGCACCTGACATGTATGCATGATATACACTTCATCATAGGTCAAAATCATGAATCACATGCAATCATCATAAACCATAATCCTAAATCACATGTAACCATGATAAGTCAGAATCGTAGATCACATGCATAATAGAACTTAAATAAAATATCGATATGTATCCTTCATCAGTCCTTAATTTTTCCTTTGTTATTTTGTACACACACGAGATCGGTTGCCACACCCAACAAACATCGGCGCCTTCTCTTCAACTACGTACACATACACATAGTGTACAATGTATCCTTCATCGGTCCTTACTTTTTCCTTTTTTATTTGTACACATACGAGATCGGTTGCCACACCCAAAAAACACCAGTGCCTTCTCTTCATCAGTAATTTTTTCTATTTTGTAGATGACTAAATGCTTGTCCTAGATTTCTAAAAACAAGATTCATGAATATTGTGAGTTTTAGAAATCTCACTGTCTTCATCATCCTTAGGATAAATTTTTCACAGTTTCACTATTTTTTCATTTCATGGATAGCTTACCACTCCTAGAGGACCCCTCATGGGCTCATGCCATTCATATTTATCCTATTTTTCCACCCATGACCTTAGTACTCTATTTTACCTTCCTCACCCCTCCACTTGCCATCTAGGATCACCAACCTACCTACTCTTTCCCATGTTCACCAGATATCTTTAGCATTGATGGTCTCAAAAATACCTCTATAAGCTCTTTAGATCAATCAAGTACATTCATTTCTATATATTCAAATACACCCATTTGATCAAAAGCTCTGTTTTTACACTGTTGAGATCCTAAGCCTAATTTCAGTAAAGGACAAGTCAAAAGAGTCTCCCACTAGGTCACTAGGGTTTCATAGGTTGTAGGGTTATTTTTGGTGTTCTAAATCACTATTTTTCATGTGTTAGAAGCTTAATCAACTATGAGAGAAAGTTGGCACCTATTTGTCCAAGATAGATCATAAAGGTCTACAAGGAAGACCTCCTTATCAAGTTTAAGTTATGCAAAGGATAACTCTTCATTTTGAGATTTTTGCAGGAGTGTCAATATGATTATCAGTAGAAAAAATTGGTAAGGTAAGATGCATGCTCCTCATTAAAGGACATCCACAGCAAAGAAGGAGGAAGCAGCCTATGATCAATAAAATCAGGATTCCTAAACATGATTTGGTTAGTAGTGTGCCCAACAAGGATCCAGTACAACAGAAAGAGAGTTTGAAGAGGTTCTTAAAGGTGACTTCTAGGGTTTGCCAAGATAAAGTTTTTTACTGCCTCAAAGGGAAAGCATGAAAGAGTATCAATATAAGGAAGGTCAAGCCTTCATTTCTGGTCATATACACTTGATGATCAAAAGGATAAAAGCATAGGGTTGAGTTTCAAGATAGAATGCCAAACTGATCATAAGGTTACTATTATGAAAGTGTTAAACTCCAAGAGTGACAGGAGGGAAAAATCAGTATGACATGGCACCTGCAAATCAGAAGTGGCCAAAAGGAGATAATGACAAACATGATTGTAAATATTGTGGTGACTGTACAAGATGGATTTATTATACTTCTAGAAAAATCAGTGAGAGGGGAAGAAACCATGTTTTCAAATCACCCACACTCAAAATCTCAAGGGGGGTCAAAACATGATTTTGAAACTTCTCAATGCAGGAAAGAAAGGTTTTGACAGTGTTAGGGTAAGGACAGGTCCCTCAAAAATGTTGTAAAGAGCTTACCCTTACTAAAAGAGCTAAAAGGATGTGTTAGATTTCAAATAACAGAGAAAGCAATTTTAGGGTTCTGATATGACAAAATGGATAAGAACAGAGTGTTAAAAGCATCAACAGGCCAAAGGGAATCAAGTTTCACCATGTCAACAACCTAAAAAGCAACAAAGAAGGATGATTAGAAAGGGGAAAACCCATTTGAATGTTTTTAAGTCATATATTGTAAAAGGTCAAAAAGGATATCAGCCAAAGTGGTAAAGAGACCAAAAACATTAGAATGTGGGTTTGTAAGAGATAAATGTATCTTCTTAGGACTATAAAAAGATAATTTGGTTTATCACTCAGTTCATTTGTCACTTGAAAAAGAGATTGAAAAGCTTTCAAAGATAAATTTCTAAGTTTAGTGGGAAATTAGGAAAATTTTTCCCTGTGTTGCGCGCCTAGAACCCCCTGCTACACTCCTGGAGATTGCCTGCCATGTAAACTGCACTAGGAATTGTGCGCCTATGACCTGGCATTATGCATTCACCAGCGTGCAGACCCGACAGAAGACCCATGCACCGGAACTCGTTCAACGGCTGCCTGACAGACCCGACAACCTTTTCCTGTTTAGCAGTGCACCTGTGCTGCGCATTTAGTAGCGACCCGACAGATCTGATAGCCTTTGCCCGTTCAACAGCAGCTCGACAGACCCGGTAGAAGACCTGTGCACCAGAACGTGTTTAGCAGCAGCCCGACAGGCCTAGCAGCCTTTGCCCGACTGGCCCGGCGCTACGCGCCTGCGTTGTGTGTTCAGCAGCGGCCCGATAGGCCCGACGCTATGTGCCTGCGCTGCACATTTATCTAGGATGGTTTCTACAGCAACTCAAGCCCTAAATCTGTTCAAAAAATCCTAAAAAATCACTTCCAAGGTTTTCCTAGTATCTTAGAAGGATAAGTACAAACAACACCTCCTTGCTTTCAAGTTATTGTCATTGAATTAAAGGAATAAACCCTAGATTTTTCCATCAATTTCACAAAGAAGAATTAGGATTTTGACCTTCAAGACAACGAAAAATAAGCAAAATGTCAAGGGAAACTAATAGTGGCAGTGGTGAGGGAGGCCAAGGGCCTAGAAGATAGAAGAGAAAGAGTGGAAGAGTAAATAGATTTGAGCCACTGAATACCAAGGAATTGATGGCCTCTCCTATGACAGTTGCATATTTCCAAGAGGTGGGTTGTTTTGACTTCTGTGAAAGGGTACAACAGGTCCAAAGTCACCCTGGGTTGACCAGATATTTATCCTTAACCTCCATGACCATCAAGTAAATTTAGCAGGAGTGAACTTTGAGCTCTCCACCAACACCATTTTTATGGCCACCGGAATACCTAGTATGGGAGAAAAGTGGTTCAAGCAGAAAAATTTGGACCTGAGCCATTATCAACCTTTCTTGAAACCTAGATACCAAGCTGACTGCAAATCCATTTTTTCATTTTCACATCTATTGGAGAGATATGTGCCCTTGATGAAAGTCATCATGAAATATTTTACATGTGAGGGTAGGTTTTCTAGGCTTTATTCATACCATATCAGACTACTCATGCACTTCACCAGGGAAAATTTGCTACATTTGCTCTATTATCTTTATAGAAGTATTGATAAGATGTCTTACATTGTGCAAAATATACATCCTTCACAACAAATGCAAAGTATTTTTCACAATTTTCTTATCAAGATGATTGTGTTACATCAATCAGAGCAACAGGTTATTCCATGGGAGGTGTTCATCGCCCATGAAGTTTTCACAAACCCACAGCCTCATCATTAACCAAATTTACCCTCATCATCTCATCCACCTCCCTCCTCTCCTTCATCACCCCCCACTAACCATGACTCCTCATCTACACACGAATCCTCTCCTCAAGAAAACCTCCCTCCCTCATCTTCTCCTAAAGCATCAGATCAAGAAGAGAATGATGAGGAAGAGGCAGACAATGAAGAGGAGGAAGAGGGCAGTGATGCAGAGAATAGTGACAAAGAGGCCAACAATGAAGAAGAGGCAGGTAATGATGAAGAAGAGGAAATCGATGATGATGAAAAGGAGGATGATGAAGAAGAGACATAGGCATGTGATGAAGAAGAGACAGAGGCAGATAATGAAGAAGAAGACAGTGAACAAGCCAATGATAAAGAGGATATTACAGAGGAAGATGAGGAAGAGGAAAATGATTAAAAAGAAGGCAGTTTAGAGGTCAGCAATGAAGGAGAGGACAGTAAAGAGGTAGAGAACAATGAAGATTAAAATGCACAAAATAGTGAAGAAGCAAATAGTAATGAAGAAACTGATAAAGACACCTCCAACAGTGACAACATAGAAAATGATAAAGGCCATGATAATGTTGCAAACACAAAGCACAGTGATGAAGAAGAAACCATGATAACTGATAGCCCTAATAATGATGACAGCAGTGATACTATGAACCAAAAAATCAGTGAAGAGGTTGATGACAGTGGTGAAGATCACAACAGTAATGTTAGCATGGAGGAAAATGAAAGTGAGTCTTAAGAGGACAGTCAAGAACACAGTGCAGAAGAAATAAATGCAGAGATCATTGAGGAAAAGAAAGGCAGTCTTGAGATTAGCCATGGTGAGGGCATTCAAGTAGAAAAATTTGAGCTTTTCCCTCTCACATATCAAATAGGAAAGAGGCATGTGTTTTCTGCCTCTAAAAGGCAAGGGACCATGCCATCTGCCTCAGCTAAGAAGATTGAAAAAGGAAAACAAAAGGTAAACGAAGAAGAAGAAGATCATGAGGTTGAGAGGGAGTTTGAAATCATTCAGATGGACATTGATGAGGAGAAAGAAGCAAGGATCTCAAACTTGCTCATCCAGAACAAAAATTCCCTCATTGAAGACCTCCAAGAAAATTTAGATAGGGCCAAGATCGTGAATGATGCCCTTGACATGGATAACAGACAACTGGAGCACAAATTGCTATTTATGAGGCTAGAACCATTAGGGTCTGGAAAGAAGCCCAAAGGGCACAAGTAAAGCTAGAAGAGTTCATGAGCACCTATTAGGAGAGTGAGGATGAATAAGGGTAGTGTAGGTGGAGACCTAGAACCATGGGGTTGAAGAAGGCATTGGCAAGACAAAGAGAACAAGAATCAACCCTGGCAGAGCAACTCCCTCTAGATGAGTTGTTGGCCATGGAGATAGCACATGATCGGGAGCCTTGGTTGGAAAGAGCCAATATACACTTGGAGGCTAAATTGAAGAAAGCAAATCAAGATCTTGATCTCCAAAGGAAGATGACCAAGTATTATGCCCGGAGAAACCAAGTTGCAAGGGCTAAACTTAAGAAGGCCCAAACCAAGATCCAAACACTAAAAGAGAAAAAAATCCAAGCTACCCTTGGAATATTGGCACAAGCTTCTCTACAGGTCTCTCAAAACCCATGAGGCACACATCCACCAAATTTGGGAGAATTTTGGCAAATTTTTGTTTTTTACTGATTTGGAGGGCCAAGAGGGTAGCACCCATGGCGCTAAGATTTTTCTCAGAGCATCTTCAGGAGGAAGGGCTTACATTTTTGGAATCCTCAGCTCAATTATAGCATGCTCACAAAGTTGCAGGTCAATTGGAGTTGTTTTGGTCCTCCAAAAGGGTCAAAAACACCCTAATTTTCACCTTTCTGCCTAGTTTTCAGGAGATGTGTTGCGCCTTTACCAGTCTTGGGATTTTTTATTTTTGAACAGGTTATAGAGGTAAAATCAGAAAAATAAGGGTAGTTCTGGAAAGTAGACTCAACAGTCTTTCCAACGAGCCCTCATGGAGCCCATTCTGACATCGAGAAGGCCTTCAAAACCTTGTTGCAAGTTGACCCGGTTTTCTTGCTCCTGTGCTACGCCCTTGGCATGGAAATTCATCTTAAAACTCAATGTTGTGCCCTTACAGAGGAAAAATCAACAATGTATGCTTGGAAATTTTTTTGGAGGCTTGGCAGATCCCAAATGTCAATTTCTTTGCTAAAAATGCCCGAAAAGATATTTTGTTTTAGATATTTTGTGCCTTGGGCCTTGCAAGGTCTCAAGGAAAAAAGTGACATTTATTATTAGCCAATGGGCTTCTAGAGACCCAATTAGGTTTTCTCCTCCTTTCTTGTTAAATAGAGAATTGAGGATTCATTTTTTATGGTTGTTGTTGTGACTCTTATGAGTAATACATAGTCTTTGGAGCTTGAAGAGAAATTGGTGTTGTGGAGCTTGTGAATGGCTTGTTTTGCTTATTGATCGAAAAGGCTTGCTTGCAGGATCCTTGAGCTTGGTTAATGGTGATGTGTTTCTATTCAGTTATTTTTTTCTTTTGTATCATTGTGTTTTATCCTTCTATATTGCAGTAGGACAAAATATTTAGACTAAGAAATGTTGTTTAGAGGCACCTTAGCTATGTTTATCCTTCACTGCTTCAATGTTTTCCTCTGCTAGGTCAGTTTAGAGAATTCTTAGTTGCTCTATAGACCCACCCAAGCTTGTTTATCTTATGAATGGTTTAATACAGTAGATATCATAGATGATTTATGGTTAGCCCTGCTTGTTTGATATCACTAAAACATTGTTCTTAAGGTCTCTCTTTGAAGTACCATTGAATAGGTCTGCCAAAGAGGCTATGTTTCGATCATACCCTTTGTCCATGCTTGAAGAGTTGTTTCAAAGATCTTTATGGGTATGATTAAAGATGTTTAGGAGTTCCCTCTTCTTTGATTAAAGCTATTTGTTTATCTTAAATTTTTTCTAACCTTGAAAGTGAAATCACTAGAAGTTAAATGAGTTTCTCGCCTTCTATATTTCATTAGATTGTTTGTCTAAAATGCTCATTTGCTTAAGTGGAATCAAAGAGTTATTGGTGTGCCCTGTCTATTGATTACTTCTTTATGCTAAATAGTGTTGAAGTCCTTTCTTGTTTTAAGTATTTGACAAAGGATTCTTGATTTCCCTTTGCCCTACTTTGTTCACTAACTTGATGTTCATTTAATTTCACACAAACCTTGAAAATCCACTGACCATGCTTGAAAATCCACTGACCATGACTTTTTGTAGACTCCATAGCCCAATTATTTGAAAATATCTCATTCCATCTATTCTACTTGATCATCTACCAAACCCAAACAAACAAACAAACCCCAAACTTAACAACTAGCCTAAAATCAAACCCTAAAAGCAAACAAGTTCACATCCTTTGCACAAAATAGAGAGAGCCCTCTCTGAGTCCAAGAAGGCTAGGTCCCAGGACTCCAAAGATTGGTCTAATGTTACCCTGTGCAATTGGTTTTCCAATCTGCTAAATCACGGGACACTAACATACAACACGTACATCCACATAAGGTGTACAATACCACACAATACATACACCCACACCGACATATGATACATAAACCTACACCCGGTGTACAATACAACACAATACATTCGTCACACAACACATTGTCAGGTAAATTTACTAAGTAAACTAACGTAGGTGTTTTACTTGTCAATCTGGGTTTGTAGACTTGGAAGCATGTCCAAAGTATATGGATTTAAGGTAAAGTCAATTTCGGAAGGCAGGGCTCAAAGTTTGAAGGAAATGCATATTACAAATATGTTCTAAGTTTAAATTTTAATGGGAATGCATATTACAAATATGTTCTAAGTCTAAAGGTTAATGGAAATGCATATTAAAAATATAATTTTTAACTAAAAAGTCTCTGATTCAAGATGCACTAAGCGAAGGAAGAGGCACCTAACTTAGGAGTTCATGGTTGTCCTTCCCCACAGTACTATCCTTAAGAAGAGAAACTAAAGAGCAGCAGTTTGTGATGTGTAGAAAGAAAGAGAAGAGGCTCATAAATTAGGATGTCCTAGTTGTCCTTCTTCATAGTTTTACTCCAAAAACATTACCATTGCATCAAACCATAAATTGGAATTCAAGAAACAATTCAAGAAATGCAAAAGGATAATTTTTAGTTGTGATTCATAACTTGATAGAAAGATAATTTAACTTAAATCCTTGATTGTCCTTTCATACGCAAATTATATTTTAAACCAAAATCATCCAAAATTCATACAGGAATTATAACACATCGAAGTAACTGAATCATAAAACTGAAACAATAAATACTGAATCAAAACTATGCTAATTTATGCAAAATTTAACCAAAGTGTACTTAGCTTGGTATGGGGGGCCTCCAACCTTGCCTTGTACACCTGAAGAATTCTTCAGCTATAGCTAACTTAATAAGGCATCCACATCATGAACAACAAATAAAATAGTAGAAATTATTCTTCAAATTATTTCAAAAGTCTCAAATAGTCGTAATACCAAATTACCCATATTATCTTTGTTTAAATAGGAAAATCATAAAAAAAAATTGCTATAATGGCTCTAACAACCTTATCAATCCTAATCCATCCTTAAAGGTCAAACTCATCAAGTCTAGTTCACAAAATCCACAAAATAATAAATCTGCCCCTTTTTACTAGGGATTCCTGAATGACAAGTCAAGTTTGACCAGCGTTGACCAATCCTGTTTTTGCTTAGTTTGACTGAACCAATAGGTATTCCTCCATCCATGGTTCCAAATATTTCCAAATATGTGCTCAGATCTCACCCAGGTGTCCTGCACATATGACTTTAATGGAGCTATTACGGGAATTTTTAATGCAATCCAAAATGATTCTTAAAACCCAATTTTTACAAAAAATTCTATAAATTGAAAAACTTAATTTAGTTACCTGAATATGAAAAATAGGACTAAAATGAGGCATATATATGTGAAATAGGATGGAATGTGGTGGTAAATAAATGGATTTAGGATAGGAAAAAATGACCAAAATTGAGGGCCAACACATATACACCTATACTCGGTGTACAGTACAACACAACACATACACCTACATCCGATGTACAACACAACACAATACATATACATATATAGATTATCACACGACGAATACACATGTCATGATACCACGACTACACCATGCACATACATAGTACCGCATGTCTAGAACACAACACGTACGACATGCACACAATACCACATGTATACCAGTACCATATGCACAACATGTACACAGTACCACCTATACACAACACTACCTACACAACGTGTGCGCAAAATCACATGTACACGACACCACTTACACAACGTGTTCACAATGCCAAATGTACACTGCACCACCTGTACAATGTGTACACAATACCACATGTACACAACATCACATGCACGACATGTACTCAACACCACATGTACACGGCGCCACATGCACAAAATGTACACATCACTACCTGCACACAGTATCACATGTACACATCACCACATGCACACAACAACACATACACACAAAACCACATGTACAATCATGCACACAACACCATATGTACAACACGCACAAAATACCATATGTACATTCAAACTGCATATACAATATGTACATAGCGCCATATGTATACAAAACCACATATCCAACATGCGCACAATACCATATGCACACAACACCACATATCCAACATGCACACAGTGCGGTATGTACTCAGCACCGCATATCCAACATTCACATATCACCATCTATACCTAGCACTCCATATGTAATATACATACAACACTATATATACAACATGCATGCAACATCATATGTACACAATACTAAATATGTTACATGTACTTATCACCATAGGTACAACCATTGAATATAAAACATGTGTGACATATACACAACAGTAATACTGCACATCCATAGACCATACACTGGCCCCACAAGCAACCTTGCTTCTAGTGTCTTTCCACTATCCATGTTTATCCTAGCATGTCGCAGATCACGCTACTTTGACTTCGTTGATGTACCCCTCATAATTACCTGTCAAGAACATAAACATATGCATAGTACAAGCATATAATATCAATTCATGTGCACATGATACTGACCTCATAGATCTACCAGGGTTACTCTTCCCACTTGATTCCTCATAATACCAATAACCTCTTCATTCCATTCACCTGCATAAGCAATCATTCTTATTTTTTGTAACTCTCAAATTGGAAACCAATCATAACACCAATATACCAAATCACGATAGAGTTGAATTCATTTCTTGTTGAGAGGGAGTGTTGAAAATGGCATCTAGAAGAATTTTAATTTAGTTTTACATTTAATTAAAATAAAAGGAAATTTTAATTCCTCATCACATGACAACTTGTATGAGTTAACTGAGTTAGGAAGAATTAGTTAGTTTAGTTAATTCAAGTTGAGGGTCAAACTAGAGGCATGTAGAGTGTCTCCTACATTATAGGAGCCTTGGTTGAGTTTATTTTGACTTGTAATTAATTAACTTAATTAATTTGAGTTAAATCAATTTAACTAGTTCTAATTGATGGAGGAACTAGTGAGATGTCAGTGAATTAATTTGGATTTAATTCACATGTAGTAATATTCAGATAACTGATAATTCACTCAAAAATAACTCTTGCAGGTCAGTTCTGAGAAAGACCTAGTTGAGATTGGAGTTAAAGGGAAGTGTATTATCAGTTGTATAACCATCCAAATTGTACAGGTGGTGCATGTAGTCAGAAGAAGGTCTAAGATAAAGCATTCATTAATTAGAGAAATTACTAATTTTCCTTTAAAATTAAGAATGAAGGCACCAGTTTAATCATTTTTTTGGTGAGCATGAGTTTGTGAGAACAAGCAATAGGAAGCACAAGTTTGTGCGTCGATCTTGTGAGAGAAATATGTGCCAAGAGAATTTTTTCGACGAGATGGATGAGATAGAGACAATCAGAGATAGTGTAGAGAGATCTCAATACTGAGAGCCACATTTTATTGTTTCAAATTCTTGACTTTATGCAATATACAAATAGCAGGGTCTTCCAAAATGTGATTGGTTCTTGTAAATTTTATTTTTAGGCCCATTCTAGACCTCAAAATTCCTCTAATGAAAGTCTCTTGCCTTCACTTCACATTGTTGTTTCTTTAGGTGTAAATGGTGGGTGTACTTAGTGTTTGAGGCTTTATGTTGCATGCCACAACACCTATTGCTACCAAGCATAATGTTGGATAATTTTTTGGTTGATATCTCTTTCAAGCAATGGATAAATAATGTTTATTTAATGGAAAACTACCATTGTAGGAGAAATTAATGTGTACTTTGTGGACCCAATGAAGTGAAGTGAGATTTGAAACATTATGAAAATGAAACAACATAGGAACAATGCAAGAATTAGTGGAAGAATTAGTTTGAAAGGAGCATTCTGAAAACAAAGAGAAAACGAGAGAAAAAATAAAAGGAAAATAAGTACAGTTATGTGGTTGACACATCAAAGCACATTATAGAAATTCAATAATGAGAAAAAGAGGTGGTAGCATTCATGGGAACTCATAAAAGGAATAAATTCATACTTAATGTGAAAGTAAGATATATACTTCTATTGATTGGAAGAGAAGTGGCTCACCTTTGCCTTCCATTGAAAGGTTTTACATCTCCCCCTTTGGTTACTTTAGCCGGTCTATGAAACCCTCCATTGATTGTCTTCCTTTGGCCTTCAAGAACAATAGGTACATGTTGTTGGACAATTGGCATTGAATAACTGTTGGTAGGATTGTTGGCATTGATGTCAACCAGACTAGCATGAATGCTTTTTGCAACAAATATTAGCATTTGATGTCACCCAGAGGAAAATGATGATCCATTGATAGCTGCAAACTACTGGTAGAGAATCACCATAGTATAAGGCTTACTATAAAGCCATAAAATATGTCTCTAAGTGTCCAGGGGTGATCCATTGATATTTGTAGGCTTTTGGTAGAGAATAATCATAGTAGAAGGCTTATTGAGAAGCATAAAATGATGACTATGGTGATTAGGCACTCAGTATTCCAAGCACAAGAAGAAGAGTTAGGAAGAAAAGTGTGGCGGAAATTTTGAAGTCACCTCAGAAGCAGAAAATGTGCTCAAAGCCTACAACAGACTCTATCCAGTGAAAAGTGTTCTGGAAGAGCTTTCCAACGATATGTGAAAGTTCCAAAATGGGGTCTTGGATCAAAATATATGATATGCTGATGTCCAGGGATTTGGAGGCTTGAGAAGGATGAATTAGCGGAGAAGAAAGACATATCAGAATAGAGGAGCAGGTCATATCGGAATATTGGGGGTCTGAGTACAACGAGACCCGATATCGGAGCATTAGAGCAGGCTATATCATAGGATGACGCATATCTGGACCTCGGAGCAATTCATATCAGAATATCTGAGGTATGAGTATATCAGGACATCGGAGCATGTCATGTCAGAATATCAGAAGCTGGAGACTATCGCTATATCGGAGGTCTGCGAATATTGGAACATCGAAGCATGTCATGTCAGGATATCAGAAGCTGGAGGCTATCGGAATATTAGAGCATGTTGGCACATTGGAACCTCATAACACAAAGCACATTGGAACATGGGAGAAAAAGGATTATCGGGTATCAGAATATCAGAGGCTCATGATATAGAAATATTAGACGTTATTAACAAAAGTATTTTAACAAGCCATTATATCCAGTTAGACTGATAGTGTTAAAATCACTGAGAAATGCCGAAAAGCAATTAACAAAGGATTCTGTTGTGAAACCAAGTTTTGTTGGGTCCTGTTGGCTCGAGGGTTCCTGACCCAGGTTTGGAGTGCAACGTTTGCCAACAAACCCCTATACTACCGGCCCTTTCGGAAATGACCTACTTGCGCAGGTCAAAGTCTCACCCGAAGTAGTATGGGTGGGTGCTGGAACCAGGTTTCCACACCCTGAGAAAGGATAGGTAAGGCAAGTAGAGCTGCATTTGGCCCTGTGATACCTGGATCACCTTGTTCTGCGCAGGGCCAAGTAGGTCTCTATTCGCATCCATGTGCGCTAGATCTATAATTATATGCTTTTATGACAGTAGCACAACATTGCATGAAAAAAATAGAACAGATCTAGATATAGAAAACACGCTTACACAGATCTTCGCAGCTTAAATACAGAAAACACACAATGCAGTAATTATCAATGATTCACACAAAGAGTACTCACAGATTTAGTTCTTAATCAACTTTTCTTATTCATCAATTCCTCAAATCCTTCTTACAATTTCCTTCCCAGCCTATGCACACAGTAGCAGAGTTCGCACACAGCTGGACTTGGATCTCCGCGCACACAGCCAGCAGGAGTCCTTTCTCCAAAAACCCAAACAGATAACTTAAACCACAATTCGCATCAATCGCTCCTTATTTCCCCACCTTACAATACAAAATGTTCCTCTTTTTATAATAATCTAGCCTAGAATTTCCTATGGTCTGCAAACCGTGGTTTTCGGACCCCTGGTTTACCCTTTTACCCATTACAATGCTTTCGGGGCTTTGACCCACCCCAAAACCCCTGCGCTAGACTAAATCTAATCAAAATTATTCAAAATGGACTAGTTTCGCAGCTTGTAGGAGACCTTGTTCCAACAGTCCCCCAACACAATCTTGTGACTCATCTCGAGTCACTGTGGCCGCCATATAGTCATTTAGCCTAGTATGGCTTGAGTCGACTACCATTGATAAAGCCAGGTAAGATGTCACCGCGCAGGGTAGCTAGCTGGACTACTCCACCATTTGTGATCTCCTTAACTGTGTAGGGACCAAGCCAGTGCTGCCAGAATTTGCCTAGGTGTTTCGCAAATTGGCTATTGTATAAGAGGACGAGATCACCTGCGACGAAAGTCTTTTGGCGAATATGGAAATCATGTCAGGCTTTATCATGAGCCTTCTAAACCTGTTGATGAAAATTAGCAATAAACTGATCTTCCTCCAAAGCCACAAGCTGCGCCAAACACTCCTCTATGATATCTAGGTCCACCATATTTGTAAATGTTGCGATGCGTAGACTAGGAACAATGTATTCTATGGGCATAATGGCCTCCTTTCCATAGACCATTCGGAAGGGGGTCCTTCCTGTCAACTTCTTGCAGGTCATTCGGTAGGCCCACAGAACAGAGGGAATGCGAACATCCCAGTCACTACGATCGGCATTGCAAACCTTAGTTAATGTCTGTTCCAAAATTTTGTTAAAAGCTTCAACCACCCCATTTTCCTAGGGATGGTATGATGTGATTTTTACATGGTGGATCCAGAATTTGTAGAAATTATATAAATAATGTGTTATACATCCAAGATTCTCCTGATCACACACTATTTCAACTTCATGCACAATACAGAATCTCTTATACTATTGATCATCATATGCGGAAATTAAATCAATTGCATGCACACATTGAAACCATAAAAATTCACACATATGAACACAGTGTTTTAACGGGAAAGCCTGAAGCTAAAAACCCCAACTATCTGTATATAATATATGTCATAGAGATCATGTAACAATCCTCATACAAAGCTGATCATATCAAGTTCTCAGTACAATACAATCGCTCCACACTAATCAGGCCTGATCTAGCAAATCCATGCACCGATCTCTGCCACCTGCTAGCATGCCTCTACTATGCAATCCCTGTTGTATATTGGCTCTGAATGAACTCAAATTGGTCCAACCTTGCTCATGCAATCCTCATTTGAATCTCTAATCACTGGGTGTTGCAAATCATGCAACACTATAGTCACAACTGATAGTCAACCTGCTCTTTCACCTACCTCTCCACTGGTCTCCACTGAAACTGTCCATGCACTGTAGTTAACTGATGTATTCTTCAATTGATTAATGAGTTAATATTTAGTGAATTAATTATTAATTAATTCACACCACTCTCACTAGTGTATCAATCAGTTAGACTAGATACAACTAGCTTAACTGTGTCTAACTGAGTTAAACTGAACAAAACTCCACCAACTACTTCTACAACTCCACCAAACTTTGTCACATGAGTTCTAACTGAAGTCTCCATGCAATATCTCCACTTAACCCTCAGGAATAGCGTAATTCCTTCTGTCAGCTCTTGTGCCACATCTGTGCACTTAACTGAAGTGCTCCAAGAGAATAAGTCAATGTTTTGAGTCCAAATATTATTAAGAGCTAATAATATTCGACATATCTATTTTTAGACTGGCATTCTAAAAATAGATTCTACCCAATATGTCTAAAAATAGAAGTCCATCTATTTTTCCAACTTCTTGACCAACCATCCACAAATAGCATCCCCGCAACTCATAAGAATATGATCGGCATGTTCAAACAGACATAGTCTAAAAATAGACTTTGCGTTGCATCAGGCCCTGCAGCCCACTTAGTGAAGGCAACTCTTTCTACTAAGCTCATCATCTTGTTGCAATCTCAACACTCCCTCTCAACAAGATAAGGATTATCTGCCACCCCTATCCTGCCTCTGTGGTATTCGAATTTTCTCCTAGTGAGCGCCTTCGTCAAGATATCATCATCCTGATCCTCCGTGGGAATGTATGATAACATGATCTTCCGCTGCACAAAATCTCTGATATGATGATACCAAATGTCAATGTGTTTAGATCTATCATGAAATACTGGATTAACTAAGAGTTTTATGCAACTCCGATTATCACAATATATCACAGTAGGATCTAAGTGTGAACAGAACAACCCGACCAGGATCTTCCTCGTCCATATAGCCTCGCATGAAGCCAAACTCACTGCCATATAATCGGCCTCTGCTGAACTGAGTGCCATGGATCTCTACTTCCTGCTGTACCAAGAAACTTCTGTCGACTCGATACTGAAAATCCCTCTAGATGTGCTCTTTCTGTCCGTTGGGTTCCCTGCCCAATCTGCATCTGTGAAGCCACATAGCCTCACCTCATCCAACTATCTGTACTATAATCCATATCCCGATGTGCCTCTGAGATATCTCAATACATGCTTGTCTGCCTTCCAGTACATCTTGGTAGGCTTAACCATAGCTTGTGAAAGTTGTTTTATCATAGCATATGTCCAATGTATCGTATTCAGATACATGAGCAAACCAACCAACTGTCGGTAAACAGTGGCATCCACTACCTCTGCCGATGTAGCATCCTCTTTCCTCCAACCACCAAGAAGAGGAGTGTCGATAGGCTTGCAGCCTTGCATGTTGAACTTCTTTAGTATCTCCCAGGCATAATTGCCTTGAGACACAAATAGTCCACCCTTTCACTGCCAAATTTCCAATCCCAAGAAATAATGAAGGAGGCCCAAGTCCTTCATCTCAAGCTCCTTTGCAAGATTAGCCTTGCATGAGAGTATCAACTGTTCATCACCTATCAATATCAAATCATCTACATAAAGTACAATGATCACAACTTACCCTCCACCACAATCTGGTATAGGTTCAGATCCGCCTCACTCTTGGTGAATCCAAGTCTGGTGAAATAACTGTCTATCTGTGTGTACCAAGCACGAGGTGCTTGTTTCAACCCATACAACGCTCTTTTGAGCCTGCACACATGCGACTCGTTGCCGAAGATCTCGAAACCTTCGGCCGCTCTATGTACACCTCCTCCTCAATGACTCCGTTTAGGAACACAGTCTTCACATCCATCTGATGAATGTGCCACCCCATTTGCGTTGAGAGAGCAAGGATAGTCTGTATAGTAGAATACCTTGTGACAGGTGCAAATGTTTCCTCATAGTCGATCCCCTCAATCTATGAGAAGCCCCAGGCAACAAATCTTGCCTTGTACTTCTCGACGCTCCCATCAGTAGCTTGCTTCACTTTGTATATCCATCTCAAACCTACCACTAATTTCCCTTTCGGCCTTGGGACAATCTCCCATGCACTGTTTCTGGCAATTGAATCATACTCTTCCACCATGGCATCTACCCATGCAGGGTCTTCCACAGCTTCCTGGAAAGAATATAGTTCTGTCATGATACACTTTCTCATCAGAGCCATGTATCTAGTATATCGGTCAGGTGATTATCTCTGTCTGCACTGTGATGTAGGGGCTCCTACATTCTACACTACATCTTGATTCAGTCGCTTCGCTTATGTAGTGTGTTTCCGCCCTCTGATGGTTGGCGCTGCATGAGTGGTTTCTTCCACTCCATGAACCTCCTCTTATGGCTGATCCACATCCTGAGGCGCATCCTTAGGAACTAATAGCTCCTCATCTGCATGCAAGTGTGGCTCCCTCTCAAGTGCCTTCCTCCGACCGTTCGGAAATACACACGATAGTTGTGGGGTGTATCAGTGTACCCCACAAATATCCCAATCTCTGCGGTCGGCTCCAGCTTCTTCCTGGCATCCTTCGTCACATGAATGTAAACAGGTGAACCAAAAATCCTCAAATGAGAAATATCAGCCTTCTTACCAGAAAACGCCTCCTCGGGTGTACTCATGCCAAGTATCCTGTGAGGACAACGGTTTTGCACATAAACCGCGTGTTGCAAGCTCTGCCCGCTGCGGGGAAGGCCCCATCATGCAACATCGCCCGTGCGCACCCAAGATCGTTCTTTTTTTCACTCGTGACCCCATTCGTTGTGGGTTGGTGAGGCGCGGTGAGCTCTCGAACTCCTTCGCACCGCAAAAGTCTTTGAATTCCGCCAGAGATGAATTCACCACTCATTATTATTTATCACCCTAAGAGCCTTCTTTCCCTACTTCCCGATTTTTTCTTAACCAAGGCTCGAACTCACGAAACTTTGAGTATGTCTCGGCTTCTTCTTCTGCATGAAGAAGATCTAGCACTTACGAGAAAAATCATCAACAAATATCACATAATACCTATTCTTTGTTGTCGAAGCTACTGAGAAAGGTCCACACGCGTCTTTGTGAATTCTCTCAAGGATCGTCGTGGTGCAACTATCCTTCTCATGAAAGGTGGCTTTCACAAATTTTTCCAAAGTACATCCCTTGCACTGATCTGACTACGCAAGTGTACCTTTGGGAAGCCCAGTAGAAATCTGCTGCAAAATTTTCTAAGCACCATGGTGAAGATGGCCCAATCTTCTGTGCCATAGCTCGCCCTCATCCCGGCTCACCACTCCTTCTACCTTGCCTGCCATTGTTGCACTGCCATCTACCTACAATTGATAAAGGTTCTTAACTTGAACCCCTATCCTCCGGGTTTCACCAGTTGCCTTATTGCGCAGGAAATCCTTTCCCTCGCTAAAGACAACATCATATCCCTTGTCTTCCAACATCGCCACAAAGATCAGATTCTTCTTCAATCTTGGAACATGCATGACATCCTTTAATATGAAGGGTTTACTAGACTCCCTCTCAAAGGAAATGGTCCCGATACTGATCGCACTGTATCTACCATCATCGCCCATATCGATGTGCACTTCAAGATCCTTCTCATCCAGATCACTAAACAAATATTTGTCTCCAGTCATATGGAATGACGCACCACTGTCAAGAAACCACATTGATCCCATCATACTTGAGACCAAGCATGCAATTAGTGAAAAATCCAGCTCAAACTGCAAGGCTAAGGCCTCTCCAGCTGCAGATCCAGCAGCCTGCATATTTTTCTTCTTCTGTGGACAGTTAGTGGCGTAATGTCCGTGTTGGTGACAGTGAAAGCACTTCACCTTGGACATGTCCTGCTTCTTGCCTTTCGCACCAGATTGAGAAGGATTTTTCTTTCCCTTCCTTTCCTCGTTTTGGCACTAAAGCGTTAATTTTCTCATCTTCATTCTTTGATGAAGATCCGTCCCTGGTACTTTGCCTTATCTCCTCTTGCACAAGATCCGACCAAAGTCGCTCCCATTTTGGCAATTTCTCCCGACCATTGACAGAGTCCTGATAGGAATGCGAACTCTTCGGAAGCCCAAGGAGAGCCAAGCTCACCAAGTCCTCGTCATCTACAATCACCCCCACACTTCCCATCTCATCCCTGCATTGGATGAGCTTCGTGAGGTACTTGGGCATACTGTCGCCTTTCTCCATTTTTATGTTCTTGAGTTTATCCTTGAGCGCCAACTTCCTATGGTCGCTCTTGCTTTGGAATAAATCTGTCAAAGCTTTCCACATCAAGAATGTAGAAGCCTTAACATGAAGGCTGGATACTATGGGATCCTTCACACCTTCCAACAGAATCCTTCGACACTTTGTTGTCGTCTTTTGCCATGCGTCAAGTGCAGCAACATCGCTAGAAGCAGGTTTTGGAATTTCTACATCTATGAACTCCTTCAACCCATTATCATCCAGCACCGCCTCCATCCTGTCCTTCCATGCAATATAATTCGAGCTGCCCTCAAGGGCATACTCCAATTACAATTCGTTGAAATACATCTCAACTTCGACACCAAGAAAACACTGCTACAAATTCAAATTCCACCAGCACAAAACTCAATCGCTTCAATGTTTTGCAATTTCTCCAATGATCAATATCACTCTGATACCATGTATAAATTTGAATAACTGATATATTATTCACCGAGATTCTCCTAATCACACACTATTTTAACTTCATGCACAATACAAAATCTCTTCTACCATTGATCATCACATGTGAACAACTTAAAGTATACCATTACTTGAAACCTCAAAAATTCACAGTGAACATGTTGTTGTGTCCGGAGACGAAGAGGAAACTCATCTATATATATATATATATATATATATATATATATATATATATATATATATATATATATATATATATATATGTCATAGATATCATGGGTCAATCCTCATACAAGCTTCAAATAGATACCCCTAATTCGCACAATGAGTTAATCGTTAACAAAGAATCAGCTCCGGCCTAGCAAACTGCTGAACCACATCTCTCGTCCGTTTAGCTCCGCTTCTCTACCTAGGTAAACTCTCGCCGAAGAATGTCTCTGAATGAACTCAAATTGGTCCAAAATTACTCACGCAATCCTCATTGGCATCTCCAATCACTGGGTGTTGCAAATCATGCAACACTATAGTCACAACTGATAGTCAACCTGCTCTTTCACCTACCTCTCCACTGGTCTCCATTGAAACTATCCATGCACTATAGTTAACTGATGTATTCTTCAGTTGATTAATGATTTAATATTTAGTGAATTAATTAATAATTAATTCACACCACTCTCACTAGTGTATCAATCAGTTATACTAGATACAACTAGCTCAATTGTGTCTAACTGAGTTAAACTGAACACAATTCCACCAACTACTTCTACAACTCCACCAAATTCTGTCACATGAGTTCTAACTAAAGTCTCCATGAAATAGCTCCACTTAACCCTCAGGAATAGCATAATTCATTCTGTCATCTCCTGTGCCACATCTGTGCACTCAACTGAAGTGCTCCAAGAGAATAAGATAATGTTTATAGTCCAAATATTTTTAGAATCTGAGGTTCTGTGATCCATCATATAAATTAGTAAAATTCTTTTGGTAACAATCACATGCAATGGAACGTTACCAAAAGAATTTTACTAAGTCCAAATATTATTAAGAGATAATAATATTCGACATATCTATTTTTAGATTGGAAATCTAAAAATAGATTCCGCCCAATATGTCTAAAAATAGAAGTCCATCTATTTTTTCAACTTGACCAACCATCCACAAATAGCATCCTTTAACTCATAGAATATGATCAACATGTCTAAAAATAGAAATAGTCTAAAAATAGACTTTGCGCCAAAAATAGCCTGCAGGCCCACTTAGTGAAGGCGACTCTTTTCACTAAGCTCATCATCTTGTTGCAATCTCAACAGAATTCCTCATTCAGGGCTTGAATCGTTTGGTTAACGAAGTGTGTACCTCTGTCACTCATTAAGATCTTTGGGCAGCCAAACCTGGTCAGAATCTGCTCAAAGATGAAGTGTGCAGCAGTATCTGCAGTACAATCCTTCACCACTTGTGCTTCGGCCCATCGAGTGACATAGTCAGTGGCGGTAATAATGTAGCGCGCACCTGTTTTCTTGCCTAGCGGATTGATGGGTCCTATAAATTCAATGGCCCATTTGTCAAAAGCCTGTAGAGCCACTTGAGGATGTAATGGCATCTCATCTCAGCGCGAGGGCCATCTTGTGTGCTAGCATGTATCGCACGATCTACAATAGGTGTAATAATCCTGATGCAGGGTAGGCCACCATAACCCAGCCCTCAAAATCTTTTGTATCGTAGCTCGTCCTGCATAGTGGCCTCCTGTAACACCTTCGTGTGCTTCTTCTAAAAAGGCAGGTCGTTCATGTTCCAGGACATATATGCGTAGTATTTCATCCGTTCCTAGCTTGCATAACTGACCAGCGATGATAGTAAAGTCCATTGCCCAAGTAACCAACTCCTTCTGCTGCACCGAATATTCTGCAAGGGCCATGCCTGTAGTGAGGAACTCAATGATATCAGCAAAGTGTGTGTAAACCACCCTAATGGTGAACAACTGTGCATTTGGTAAGCCCTCCTCCAAGTTAGTAGGTTCTTCCCCTGTTTCGATGCGAGACAGATGATCCGGGCCTGCATTCAACCTTCTGGGCTTGACGATGATCTCAAAATCATATTATTGGAATAGTAACAGCCAGCGGCAAATCTTCCCCCCCAACACAGACTTGTTGACCAGGTATTTCAAAGCCAAATAATTAGTGAACATTTTAAAGTGTCTACCCAACAGATAGTGACGATATTTTTGTAACACATATACCATAGACAGTCCTTCGCGCTTAGTGGTAGAGTAGTTTTGTTCTGCACCTGAGAGTTTTCGACTCACAAAGGCAACCGGGTGATCAATATCTCCTTCTCCAAGTTGAGTGAGGACAGCGCCCAAGGCAATGCCTAACGCATCCACATGTATAATAAATTCCTTCGACCAGTTAGGAAATATTAGTATGGGTGCAGGAATCATCTTCTCCTTGAGCAGTTCGAAGCTCTTCTGACATTCATCATTCCAAAAAAAAGAGACATCTTTTTTAAGTAGGTTTTCCATGGGTGTTGTGATCAGAGCGTACCCCTGAATGAATTTCCTGTAATAGCCCGTGTGTCCGAGAATAGAACGCAGTTGTTTTTCCATCGTTGGGACTGCAAGGTTTATAATTACGCCTACCTTCGCAGGATCAACCATCAATCCTTGCCAATAGACTATGTGTCCAAGCAAGATTCTGAATGGTACACAGAAGATGCGCTTCTTAATATTCAAGGAAATCTGGTGCTTCCAGCATGCATCCAACATTAATCGTAGGTTAGAGACATGCTCCTTTACCAGGCCAAAAACCGTCCAATCATCGAAATAAACCTCCAGGAACTTATGAATAAACTCCTTGAATACAGCAACTATGACCCTTAAGAAAATAGTAGGTGCGTTCTTGAGACCAAAGGGCATGACCGTATACTGAAAGGACCCCCATTCGGTCGCGAATGTAGTCTTACTGCAATATTTAGGTGCAATTCATATCTGGTGGTACCCTGAGAACCCATCGGTGAAGGAATAGGCCTCGTGTCTGCCCACGCTATCAAGGATTTCGTCGGAGAAGGGTGTAGGGAAGGGGTCATGGACACAAGCATCGTTTAACTTGCGTAGATCCACACAGATGTGTATTTCTCCCTTTGTCTTCTTCTCCTGGATGACCATTGGACTTACCTAATCTGCTTGTTCAACTGGTTCAATGATACCTGTAGCAAGAATTTTGTCTAGTTCTTCTTCGACCTTTTGCTTATACTTAGGATTCAGTCGATAAGGCCGCTACTTGACGGGACGCACCTCAGGTTTCAGAGTGATCTGCATAATGCCTAGGTCCCTGGTGATTCCTTTGAGCTCGGAAAACTTTGTCGAAAATAAGGCTTGATACTCCATAAGTAATTCTGCAATTTTGCCTACGGTTCGTTCATCCCAATAGTCCCCAATTTTAGCCAGCTTAGGGTGTTCTTTCGTCCCAATATTAACTTCGCGGAGCTTGATAGGTTGCATTACATCAATATTCTACAGCGAGGGTCCAATAATGGTGCGTTCCCCTTCAAATTCTGGAACAGAGATGTCTCATAGATTATCTTCTTCTTCGTCAATCACCAAGCTCCGACAGTTGACTATGTCTTGCATCTGTGCTTCCCATGTCAGGACCGTTGGTGCGGCGTGGTGGTGAGACTTCTTAAATATAAATGCATCGATGTCCTGTAGAGCTTCGTCAAGCATCTCCATCCCCCCAATTAGTCCAAATGTTCCTATAAAGTCCTCTTTTAGTATTTCCCAGTGGCGGGTATGCTGGTGTAACTCCGCATCTAAGTACCAAGCGGCAGGGATAGGGCCCAAGGCATGAAAAAATAGATGGACCCATTATTCTGTAGTTCGGTCGGACCA
Source organism: Pinus albicaulis (assembly GCA_034641835.2). Classification (NCBI taxonomy): domain Eukaryota; kingdom Viridiplantae; phylum Streptophyta; class Pinopsida; order Pinales; family Pinaceae; genus Pinus; species Pinus albicaulis. Next base: position 1,078,039,325 of record CM076582.1, on the reverse strand, counting down.
TTTGGTCATCCATGCACGTAGATGTGGGCGGGGATCACCGAGTCCGAGGAATATTTTGGTGCGTACGTCAGCTGGAGGGGCGAACCGCAGAATCATCCTATCCCGACACGTTTCCCAGTCCGGGAATGCTTTCTTGTGGGTATCCCACCATCATGCAGGTGTCCCACGCAAAGCCAGATTAAGGGCCCAGAGCCATCGTTCTCTTGGCACCCTAGCTTCCATTGTTCTTAGGAATTCCTCGACGCTACCAGACCCATTAAAGTGGGGAATATCTCTTACCTCTAAAGAAATGCAGTAGAGGGTCCTCGCGGCCCGAGGGCATCGCAGCGCCGAAACATCGTGTAACCGGTTTTGCCAAATTTCCAGTTCCCCATCAGGGTCAGAAAAGCATTCAATGTCCTTCTCCCAACAGAGTATTCCGTTTGTTGTGGGGTTAACCCAGTCTTTTTCCTACGCAGTCAATTTGTAATTGCTATCTATTTCCTCCTCCTCATATGCTGATTCTGTATACCGCACACCTTCGGTGGGATGTGGTACTATTACGCGCATACCGTTATTCTCAAACACCATGTTGCACTTTTTGAGATTGATGACACCTCCCATGTCTATAGCCCAGTCCAGTCCTAGGAGTGAAGGGTAAGGATCCACATCCTCCACAATTTCTATGACTTCAAAGTTAGCTAGGACTTTTACTCCTGCGATATCTACCATGACTTTTGGCAACCTTCCCAAAGGGATGATCTTCTATTGATTCGCCATGCGCAACTAGATGGTGGACCATTCCAATTTAGGCTCTCCCATTAGTTTCCATGTTTTCTTTGGTAATATGTTCGCATCCGACTCAAGATCAAGAATAACTTCATCCATCTCGTAGTCGCCAATCTGTGCAGTCAACCACATTTCTCTTCTGATGCATTTCTTATAGCTGTATAGCTTGTGTATATCCCTAATCTTAGGAATTGTGTTGGGTTGGGCTGCGCAACTATGCAGTAATACTTGAAGGTTTTCTACAACCTTCGAGTTATGTAGCAGCTTCAGACATGCCTGCAGAAAGGGCTCAAACCCTTCCTCTATCTTAAGGTGTGTCGGTGGCTGCGCAGGAGCTGCTAGTGTTCCTTGCCCTCCGATGTTCAATCCTTCCGAAGGGTTCATAGGATCCTTGGCAAGCACTTCCTTGGCTCCTTGGGTGACCATCCTGCTGCATGTCATAATTTTTATACTCGGGTCTACATTCCTTAGCTCGGTTTTAACTCTTTTCACATTCTGCGTAGGGGTGGGCTGTTTTTCCTACATTTTTTCTATCAAGATCAGGAAGTCTTCAATCTCATGGTCCAGCTGCCGTAATATTTGCAGGATTTCTTGGTGGGATTTGGGCAATCCCTGGCAAAGTGCCCTACCTCTCCGTAGTTATAGCAAATCAGCTGCCCTCGCCCCGTCCTGCGCTTCCTCCCCGACCCCCCCTGTCCCTTACGGGGGGGCCACCAAAGTTCATGGGGGATCTCGGAGACACAGGATCTGATTGTACCCTATAGAGGTTTCCTCGATATACCATCAATTCATACGTGCGACAGTTCTACTCATAGTGCCCTACCGATCGACAGAACCTGCACCATTGTTGCTTCAGTTCGCCCATACTTAGCCGAGGGCACTGGGCCATATCATGTAGTCTCGCTACCTGGAAATCATCGCACCATAGTGCAGATCTGCTAGATCCGAGGCATAGCAGATTAGATCCCCCTGCCTGCAAGTAATCCGTCAATAGAGGACACTGGTCCTTTGTATGGCCAGACACCCGACATCGTATGCACTAGAGGTCTGCGCTAGCTCCTTTTCCCTGTTCCATCTGTAAGCTATGAATTTCCATGTGCATGGCTCCGAGCTGATCTTGAATTTGCTGCACTCCCCCGAACGTGTCATCCTTAGGCGTGGCTTCGAGTTTCATGGCAACTTCCAAGGCTTTTTCCTGCAACTTGAAGGTATGGTGGCCCATTGGTAAACGTAAGTGAGGTAGCAACACAGAGATGAACCATTCCGTGTGTTGTATGTCGTCGTACTTGAACCCTCCTTCCCTGATTGCTTTCTTCAATCACTAATCAACCTCCCACACTGACTCAAACGCACCTTGCTTGAAGTCTTTTACTTCTACTACCAACTGAGAGTAATATTTTGGCTTCCAGAACTATTGTTTTAGGGCGTCCTTAATATCTTGAAGATATGCGCTCCCGTTTTGAGATATGTATCGCATATACTAGTACAGAGCCCTTTCTTCGAAGGCCAGGGACAACTGTGCTCTCTTCACAGTATCGCTTACCACCCCCTGCGCAGTCCATACCGAGTCAGCCACGAACCAAAAACGATCCATGTCCTCATCAACCGCTCCTTTTAAGGTAGGTAATTTCAAGTGTACTGCCATGTCTCCTTCTAGCGAGTTTTTGGTTGAGGGCTTGTTCTCCCGTGAGTCTGACGTTGGGGTAACTGGCAGACATTGTGTAGGTGCTCTTCTCAGTGGGCTACGGATAGAGTGATCCTCTTCTTGATTGGTTTGATAGTACTTACCGCTCCGTGTTGTGCTTTCATCCAGAGTAGCGCTCATTCACTTCTGCATTAGATCTCTAGTATTCGATTGTCAGTACCCGATCACTTCCTCAACATGCTCCAAGTCCCGGTAATGGAACCATTTTTTGGCTCGAGGGGTCCTGACCCAAGTTCTGAGTGCAACGTTTGCCAAAAAACCCCTATACTATTGGTCCTTTCGGCAATGACCTACTTGCGCAGGTCAAAGTCTCACCCGAAGTAGTATGGGTGGGTGTTGGAATCAGGTTTCTGCACCCTGAGAAAGGATAGGTAAGGCAACCAGAGCTGTGTTTGGCCCTGTGATACCTGGATCACCTCATTCTGCGCAGGGCCAAGTAGGTCTCTATTCACATCCACATGCGCTAGATCTATAATTATATGTTTTTATGACAGTAGCACAACATTGCATGAACAGAACAGAATAGATATAGATACAGAAAACACGCTTACACAGATCTTCACAGCTTAAATACAGAAAACGCAGAATGCAATAATTATCAATGATTCACACAAAGAGTACTCACAGATTCAGTTCTTAATCAACCTTTCTTATTCATCAATTCCTCAATTCCTTCTTACAATTCCCTTCCTAGCTTGCGCACACAGCTGGACTTGGATCTCCGCGCACACAGCCAGTAGGAGTCCTTTCCGCAAAAACCCAAACAGATAACTTAAACCACAATTTGCATCAATCGATCCTTATTTCCCTTCCTTACAATACAAAATGTTCCTCTATTTATAATAATCTAGCCTAGACTTTCCTATGGTCCTCAAACCGTGGTTTTCCGACCCCTGGTTTACCCTTTTACCCATTAAAATGCTTTCGGGGCTTTGACCCACCCCAAAACCCCTGCGCTAGACTAAATCTAATCAAAAGTATTCAAAATGGACTAGTTTTGCAGCTTGTAGGAGACCCTATTCTAACAAGTCCTCTTATCTATCCTTTGATAGGACACATGGCGACATGATATTGGTTTCGAGAAGTTGCAGTTATGAGTGACGGTACCATGACGTGGAAATATGACATGACACATGGCATGAATATTAAATATTATTGGTTGGCCTAGTGAGCCAAATCTAGGTGACACGTGTCTTCGCTAAGGAGTTTCCAGGTGGTGGTAAATTACGTCATATCGAAGGATGAAAACATTGTAACTCCTGTGCAAATGGTGTTTGGAATGTTACGATAAAAGGGGCCTCCGATGTATGTGTTGGCACTTGGTAGTGGAATCTCAAAAGAACCAAGGGCGAGAGCTATAACACAATGAGATGCACCCCCGATAGGAACCTAAAGGCTAGGTAGCTAAGTGTTATACTAGTAGTCACATACCTGGTCCCATGGTGGAAGAACTAGAGAGACAAAGCAAAAGAAGGGGGCTAAGAGTATCAGAACTGAGCAATATCATAGCATTCATCTTTCATGAGTTAGGATATTTTGTGGCTCTGGTATAATAGTACAAAGGCATATGGCAGATGGTGGAGTAGGAAGAAAGGAAAACGATTACGCAGAATATTTGGTCTCAGATGTAATAACTAATGTCAAATATCGTTGGGTCAAGGCAGCAAGGATCACAGTTGCGTAGAGGAGGTGGTCTCAAGATTAATAATGACTATCAAAGATTGTTGGGTTAAGGAAACAAGGACCATGATTTACAAAAAAGGATGTTGGGTTTACCTTGATTTGATACAAGCCATCTATGTGCTTCGACACAAATCTCAGTGAATTAAATGAAGATAAAATAAGCCATGCCAAAGTACATTCGAGCTATGTGAAATCATGAATAATCATGAAGAGCCTCAGTGAGAAGGAGATCTATTCACAGAAAGGACTATGCCTAGTTGAAGTGTGCAGGTGGACTGAGAATTAATTCTCAATATGATGAAATATTCAAGTTCTCATTCTTATGTTTAATGTGGTGGTAGATACCAAGTCATACGCAACAACATAATGAAAGAGCGATTCCAATGTACACTTAGGAGGTGTGGAAACAGACAATAGTGGCAGCATCGAGCGAAGTGTAGATGTGGAACAAAACCCAGGAGCTCATATGCTAGGTATCTATATTACTAGTTTAGTCCCTTATTGTTATTAGTGTAGCCCCCTTATTTTTATTGTTGTACCCCTATAACCCCAATATTTTTATTATTATGCCCTTACATTATTATTGTTAGGTCGGCTAGGATTATGTTGTGGGCCCATGGACTCCTATATATAGAAAGAGGTTTTGGTCATTGTATCATCCAAGAATTTTTCATTTATGTAATGTATTGGAGGTTTCCCCCTCGAAGTGGCTATTTCTAAGGCGTTGATCTCTCTTTTCTTCTATTTTTGGAGCTGTTTTCATAACATTTGGTATCAGAGCTTTGGATTCTAGGGTTTCGCTGCTCCAAACAGGTCATCGTGGAATTTTTGCTATAATTTTTTTTCTATGAAGGTTCAAAAGCTAAAAAATTTACAGAGCGAAGCCGAAATCTTGAGGAACGTTGTGGAAAAAATTCAGATCTTGGTTTGTAATATTTTCAGAGATATGATTTGTGAAAGTTAGGGATTTGTTCAGGCTCCTGAATTTAACCTAAACAGGTCATCATGGCATTTTCGCTATAACTTTTTTTTCTACGAGGGTTAAGAAGCTGAAATTTTTACAGAGTGAAGCCGCAATCCTGAGGAACGTCGTGGAAAAATTTTAGACCTTGATTCAAAATATTTTGAAGATAGGGTCTGTGGAAGTTAGGGATTTTTTAGGCCCCTAAATTTCATCTCAAAGAGGTGACCGTGGCAAAATCATCATAACTCTCTCTCTGAGCATTGGATTGGAATTTTGTAAAAAGTGGTCGCAAGTACACAGATTGTAGTTTCTTGTATATCAATTTCAGAGCCGAAGGAGGAAACAGTGACATGTGGCACGCTGTACAAGGCCGCTCTACTGAACCAGTCCATAATTAGGTCATTGTGGGATATTTGACATAACTTTGCCTTGAAGAATCGAAATCAGGTTACACCTCTGGAAGTTGAAGTAATATTCAGATTACACAATAATAGATATGTTACATGTACTCATCACCATAGGTACAACCATTGAATATACAACATGTGTGACATATACACAACTGTAATACTGCACATCCATAGACCATACACTGAACCCACAAGAAACCTTTCTTCTAGTGTCTTTCCACTATCCATGTTTATCCTAGCATGTCGCAGATCACGCTACTTTCACTTTGTTGATGTACCCCTCAACATTACCTGTCAAGAAAATAAACATTTGCATAGTTGATCTGTATTTATGCCGGAACGCAACAGAATAAACACATAACCATAAATACAGAGATGCAGCGGAAATAACACTTCATTTCATTAATATCAAAGAACTGAAATTTGCTTACAGACAGAATGGAAATAAAACTAGCTAGGGCATTGGTAGCTATCTCTGAGAAGAGATGTGGCGGCTACAGGCCTCTGAACTACGTTAAAATGAGGCTCGAGGGCCTATTTATTATTGAGAAACAATGGAGAACCCTAAACATCCCAAAAACCTAACCCTAGGAGATGAAGCGCCAAAACTATGGGCCCCGTTTGGGTAAAATTGGTGTTTCAACTTCCCAGGGACGTAACTTTGGCATACTATCTCCGTTTGACGCACATGATACATCATTAGAAAGCTCTATCCGAGGACTACAACTTTCGAGATGAATTTGATTCCATCAAATTCCCTGGTAAAATGATGCCCAAAAAACGTCGTTTAAGGCCTCAAAACGGCTCCAGAAGTTCAGGACCCGAAAAACTGCTAAAAATAGTAAGTTATGCTGAAACTGAAAAACTGAAAGAGACAATGGTGGGGGGCCAAGTGGAATAGGTGGGTGGCCACCAATATCCACCCAGATAATTCCTCCCCCCTTAGGAAGCAATGGTCCCCATTGCGTTAAGTTCCTCCATGAGATGAGGAAATTTCTGCTGAACTTGGTCCCTGGTGAACCACTTTCCTTGGTGTAGGAGTTGGCCAGCTTTGACAACCTGATACAGTTGGATCCTCCGTTGGCGAGTGTTCTTAATTTTCATGTCCATGATACAATCTGTGGTGGCCTGTTCCATGCAGTCTGGGTTTAACTCTGTTGGTGTGAGTTGTTCTGCAATGTCCGAAGTGTCCAGTAGAGGTGGGAAGTAAGGACGAAGGCGATCCACATTGAAGACTGGGTGCAAACCAAGGAATGGTGGAATACTAAGCTCGAAATCATTGTTCCCTACAGCCTTGGTGATGGTGTACGGCCCGTATTGGAGCGAGTGAAGCTTGCGGTGAGGTCTAGTGAGGTGCTCCTTCTGCAAATGCAGCCATACTTTGTCGCCCACCTGGAAGTTGTGTGGCACCCGGTGTTGATCGTGGCGCTGCTTGTACTTCGCATTGGCTCTGTCAAATATATCATGAACCTGTTGGCGGATGTGTTGAATGCGGTCGATGAAGCTACTTTCTTTGTCAACTTCAGACTGGACGTGCGCTGAATCGGCCTGAGCAGCTGCAAATGGCATGGCTACGTCAATGGGACATAGTGGCTGGAATCCCAAGCCCACCTGAAAGGGGCTATGGCCAATTGAACTGTGGAGAGCCCGGTTATAACTATGTTGTACATAAGGGAGGCTCTCGTTCCATGTGCGTGGATGCTTTGAATTGTACATGCGCAGAATGTGTACAATCATTCTGTTGACGACCTCTGTTTGGCCATCTGTTTGGGGATGGAAAGCTGTGGACTTGGTGAGCTTTGTGTCCAACATTGACCAGAGGCTGGACCAAAATGTGCTGAGGAACCTACTATCTCAATCTGATATGATAGACTGTGGGATCCCAAAGTGCACCCACACTCGTTCAAAGAAGAGTTTAGCAGTGGCTTCTGTTGTGATATTCTTCTTGCAGGCCGCCATAATGGCCATCTTCGAGAATCTGTCAACGACCACAAAAACACAATCATTTCCCTGCTTAGTAGAAGGCAGGCCCGACATGTAATCCATGGAGATGGATTCCCAAGGTCGACTAGGGGTAGGTAGCGGAGTATATAGGCCTTGCTTCTTGATGGTCGGTTTGGCAATGGCACAAGAAGTGCAGGATCTGATGTGCTTCCCGACATCCTTTCGAAGGTTCGGCCAATAGAAATACTTCTGCAGGATTGCTACTGTTTTCTCGACCCCGAAATGCCCAGCGACTCGACTGTAGTGTGCTTCCCATATCATCTTGGTACGCTCGCTTGAAGGAACACAAAGGTGTCCCATGTGACATAAAAGTGCATCTTGGAGGTGAAAATTTGGAACTTGCGTACCCCCCAAGAGTGCCTTGTAAGTTTGGCCGAATTCTGGGTCACTCTCATAAAGAAGCGGCCAATCAGAAGTCTCGTGCCCACAAGAGTTGAGCACAGTGGTGAGCGCCACGATCGGTGGTCGGCTGAGGCAGTCTGCAACATTATTGGTGCTACCCTTATTGTACTTGATGTTCAAATGAAACTGTTGCAGATATGTGGACCACTTCTGATGGCGATCATTCTGCAACTTCCCTTGTGTCTGTATGAGGCGAGTGTTCTTAATTTGCATGTCCATGATACAATCTGTGGTGGCCTGTTCCATGCAGTCTAGGCTTAACTTTGTTGGTGTGAGTTGTTCTGCAATGTCCGAAGTGTCCAGTAGAGGTGGGAAGTAAGGACAAAGGTGATCCACATTGAAGACTGGGTGCAGACCAAGGAATGGTGGAATACTAAGCTCGAAATCATTGTTCCCTACATCCTTAGTGATGGTGTACGACCCATATCGGAGCGGGCGAAGCTTGCGGTGAGGTCCAATGAGGCGCTCCTTCTGCAAATGCAGCCATACTTTGTTGCCCACCTGGAAGTTGTGTGGCACTCGGTGTGGATCATGGCGCTGCTTGTACTTCACATTGGCTCTGTCCAATATATCATGAACGTGTTGGCGGATGTGTTGAATGCGCTCGATGAAGATACTTTCTTTGTCAACTTCAGACCTGAGCAGCTGCAAATGGCATGGCTACGTCAATGGGACATAGTGGCTGGAATCCCAAGCCCACCTGAAAGGGGCTATGGCCAATTGAACTGTGGAGAGCTCGGTTATAACTATGTTGTACATAGGGGAGGCTCTCGTCCCATGTGCGTGGATGCTTTGAATTGTACATGCGCAAAATGTGTACAATCATTCTGTTGACGACCTCTGTCTGGCCATCTGTTTGGGGATGGAAAGTTGTGGACTTGGTGAGCTTTGTGTCCAACATTGACCAGAGGCTGGACCAAAATGTGCTGAGGAACCTGCTATCTCGATATGATATGATAGACTGTGGGATCCCAAAGTGCACCCATACTCGTTCAAAGAAGAGTTTAGAAGTAGCTTCTGCTGTGATATTCTTCTTACAAGCCGCCATAATGGCCATCTTCGAGAATCTGTCAATGACCACGAAAACACAGTCATTTCCATTCTTAGTAGAGGGTAGGCCCGACATGTAATCCATGGAGATGGATTCCCAAGGTCGACTAGGGGTAGGTAGTGGAGTATATAGTCCTTGCTTCTTGATGGTCGGTTTGGCAATGGCACAAGCAGTGCAGGATCTGATGTGCTTCTCGACATCCTTTCGAAGGTTCAGCCAATAGAAATAATTTTGTAGTATTGCTACTATTTTCTCGACCCCAAAATGCCCAGCGACTCGACTGTAGTGTGCTTCCCATATAATCTTGGCACGCTCGCTTGAAGGAACACAAAGGTCTCCCAGTTGATATAAAAGTGCATCTTGGAGGTGAAAATTTGGAACTTGCATGCCCCCCAAGAGTGCCTTGTAAGTGTGGCCAAATTCTGGGTCACTCTCATAGAGAAGTGGCCAATCAGAAGTCTCATGCCCACAAGAGTTAAGCACGGTGGTGAGCGCCATGATCGGTGGTCGGCTGAGGCAGTTCGTAACATTATTGGTGCTACCCTTCTTGTACTTGATGTTCAAATGAAACTGTTGCATATATGTGGACCACTTCTGATGGCGATCATTCTGCAACTTCCCTTGTGTCTGTATGAACTGCAGGGGCCGGTGTTCGATGTGGTTGATTGTTTCCTTCCCCAAAATGTAATGCTTCCATTTTCGACAGGCTTGCACCATGGAATACATTTCTTTTTCATAGGTGGGATACTTGTGAACTGTCTCAGACAATGTCTCACTGTGATATGCCACTGGATGTCCTTGTTGAGTAAGAAATGCCCCAATAGCATAGTCAAAGGCATCTGTCTTGATCTCAAATGGCTGCTGCGAGTCTGGTAAGGTGAGCACTAGGGCAGAACAGAGGCGATTTTTCAATTCTTTGAACACCTTCTATTGAGGTTCTGACCAAAAGAATTTTTCTCTCGCTCCTCCTTTGGTGACTTGACTCAAGGGCCAAGTGATATGAGAGAATCCCAACACGAATCTACGGTAGAAATTAGCAAGACCCAGAAAGCTGCGAAGCTTTGTTATAGTGGTCGGGGCTGGCCAATCCCGAATGACTTGGATCTTGGCTGGATCCACATGCACCCCCGTTTCATCAATAATGTACCCCAGATATTGAACTTGGGTCATGCCAAACGTGCACTTCTCCAAATTGGCACACAACTTGTGTTGCCGCAGTGTTTGGAGGACTTGTCGGATGTGATGAAGGTGCTCTTCCCAAGTCTTGGTGAAGATCAGAATGTCATCCAAGTACACCACTACGAATGAGTTGGTGAATGGCCGCAAGATGTCGTCCATCATCCTCATGAAGGTTGCGGGAGAATTTTTCAACCCGAAAGGCATGACCAGCCATTCAAAAAGGCCTTCCTTAGCTTTGAAGGCAGTCTTCCACACATCAGAGGGTTCAATTGGTACCTGGTGATACCCAGACTTCAGGTCGATCTTACTGAAATATTTTGCACCTTGGAGTTGGTCCAGAAGGTCATCAATCCGTGGGATTGGGTACCTATTCCGTACAGTGATCTTGTTCAGCGCCCGATAGTCAATACAGAGTCTCCACGTCCCATCCTTCTTCTGTACCAACACGATCGGGCTCCCACAGGGCGATGAACTTGGTCTGATGTGACCTTTCTACAACAGCTCCTGAATCTGCCTCTTGATTTCATCATTTTCCATAACAGAGCGTCGATAGATCGGTCCATTGGGTAGCGGCGCACCTGGGGTCAGATCAATCGGGTGCTTGACCTGGCAGTGCAGAGGAACCCCTGTGGGTGAGGTGAAGATGTCCCCGTACTCCTCCACGACCTTATCCATTTGTTGTTGTCTTGCAGAGGGGCCCTGTCTGGAGGTCGTGGCCACAGTCTTCTTCTTGCCCTGGGGGCGGATCATCAGAAAAACGAATTTCCTGGTTTGGGAAATGAGCTTACTACATTGTTTTGCAGTAACCAAAGAGATAGTTGTAGGAGGTGGTACCTCTGGTATCCTGTACAACTTATTTCCCAAAGTAATAATAACAGCACGAGGTCGAGACTCATACACAGCATGACGCTTCCACAAGCATGGTTCATGTCCGAACAACACCGCAATGACCATTAGAGCAACGCCGCGCGGCACTTCATCCGCGGGCTGTCCACGCGCAGGGCGGGACACCGCTCACACGCGAGATTCTGTCTCGAAGGAAGCCACCTGTTGTGGCGCACGCGCAGCCGTGTCGCGCGTGCTCATCCGGCCCGACAATGGCCCACCAAATGTGGAGGGTTCTGATTTTGGTTCATCGTTTATTAAATGAACTGTACACGGGAGCCCTTTACCCACATCTGGGAGTGGAAGAGACGTTCCTGCCCCTCTCGATCTTTCGGTTCCTCCTTCTGGACCTTTGTAGTGGCAACAGTGGCATTGGGCTCCGCATCAATAATATGTTTCCCCTTTTCATTCCCCTTTTCAGGTTCTGATTCGGAGTCAGAGCATGCATCTGAATCAGAAGCCCTCATCTTGGCCACTAGCGACTGCTTGGCCCGACACTCACTTGTGTTGTGAGTGGAGCTCTTATGGAACTCACACCACTTTCCCGTGTCCTTCTTTGGCTTTGCGGTCTTGTTATTTTTTTGTGGCTTTGACAGGTTGTCTTTAGCCTCCATGCCTTGGCTCTGTCCTTTGTTCTATGGTTTGGAAGCACCTTTCCCTTGCTTTTGATTCGTAGATCCAAAGTCTCGCTTCTTCTGTTTGAATTTCTGCTCAATCTTGGCAGCATACCGGTATGCCGTACCAAGCGAGGAGATGTTGAGGAACTCCATTTCCTCCTGAATGTATCTATGTAGACAGTTTCGATACTTTAGCACCAAATGTTTCTCTGAATCTTTGATACCCAACTTTTTGCGTAGGGTATGGAATAGATTCGTCAGCTCATGCACATCTTGATCCCTTTGTTGTCGCAGCGTGGTCCATTGTATGTACTTGTCCTCATAGCTCCCCACGGGATCATACTGTTCCTTGACGACGTCTTGGAAAGAATTCCAAGTTGGTACGGCCGAGAACAGAGAGGGTTCTGTCTGGTCCTTTTTCTCACAGTAGGTTTCCCACCAGTCCTTAACATGGGGGGTAGCTTTGAGGAGTGCAAAAATAATCTTCTGCCGGTCTGAAAAGTCATGAATAGAGAAATATCCTTCTAATAGATTCAACCATCTATCTACGACATCTGCGTCTATTTTACCTTCAAATATGGGAATGTCAAAATTTACTTGTACCTTAAAAGGAGTCGCAACTCCAGAGTGGCTACTGGATGCAGATGCGCTACCGGTGGGCAGCCGTTGAAGGATCTGAGCAAAGTTATCCATCATCGCGTTCCTTTGTTTTTCGAGGGCCTCCTCGAGCAATATTTTGATAGGATATCCTACCCCCTCATATTTCTTTTCGTCCCCCATGGGCGTCCGTCGAGGTTTGCGAGGCTGATCTTGCAAAGGTTCCACCAGATCAAGCCCTAGCTCCTTATACCCCGACCTCATTGGGGACATGCAAAGAAGGACTTATAGTGCGTACCCCTCCTCGATACCACCGATCCGCATTTATGCAGGCCAGTCGAATAAACAACAACTACAAATACAAGAGATGCAAATGGGAACAACACATCATTTAATTAATATCAAAAGAACCGAAATTTGCTTAATACACAAATGGAAACAAACTGCTTAGGGCACTCAGAGGCCACTTTGAAGAGACGTGCTGGCCACATGAAAGAATCGAGTTACAATGAGGCTCGAGGGCCTATTTATTATTGAGAAACAATGGAGAACCCTAAACATCCCAAAAACCTAACCCTAGGAGATGAAGCACCAAAACTATGGGCCCCGTTTGGGTAAATTGGTGTTTCAACTTCCCAGGGACGTAACTTTGGCATACTATCTCCGTTTGACACACATGATACATCATTAGAGATCTATATCCGAGGACTACAACTTTTGAGATAAAAATATACCCAAAAAACATCGTTTAGGGCCTCAAAACAGCTCCGGAAGTTCAGGACCCGAAAAACTGCTAAAAATAGTAAGTTATACCGAAACTGAAAAACTGAAAGAGACAATGGTGGGGGCCCAAGTGGAATAGGCTGGTGGCCACCAATATCCACCTAGAACAAGTGTCCTTCTCGGATTTGATAATCATAAATTTTGTTTTTTCAGTGTTAACAGACATACCCATGGTAGAGCAGAAATCCTTAAGAAGTGTAAGTTGCTTATCAAGATCATATGGGCACCTTGCGAGAAGAACAATATCGTCAGCATAGAGAAGAAGGATGATGACTATCCTAGCTGAGATCGTTCCAGCACATCCTTCTTCCTCTAAAAAACCTTCTAGCTTGTCGATGTAAATGCCAAATAGGGTAGGGGAGAGGGGGTAACCTTGTTTAACTCCGATATTACACTTAATATCTTTCGACCACCCCTCATTGATCTTTAACTTGGAAATTACATTCTCTTATAACCTTATAGCGGCCACTCTTAGCTCAAAATGAACATTTAGCTCATCTAATCTATGCCATAGGTTGTTTCTACGAAGCATATCGAAACCCATTCTAAATTCCACAAAGCAACAAAAGAGATTGGATTTATCATTGCGGCATTTCCTGAGCCCTTGATCCATCCTAGTCAACACACCCCAGAGGAGACTGAACTCCTGGGAGAATTGGAAATTTTGTGTGTAAAGATACCACTTCTCTAGGCCATTAAGGATGTCCCTATCTACAAATGTTTGACTTGATGTTGGGGAAGGTGATATTTCCAAAGTACATGGACCCTGGTAGTCTAGTTTTTGATGTGCATATAGATGGTGTCATAGTCCCCAACACTCTGATTGATCTAGGGGCTTCCATCAATATCATGACCAAGGAAAATATGTTGAAACTTAATCTCCAAGGGACTTTAAGGAAAACCATGATAGTTCTGCAACTTGCAGATTGCTCCATAGTGACTTCGGAAGGAATTTTTGAGGATCTTATGGTTACCATTGACTCTTGGGAGTATCCTACAAATTTCCTGGTCTTGTAACCAAAAAACAAGTTTAATGGTTATCCCCTCATCTTAGGGAGACCTTGGTTAGCCACTGTAGATGCTTATATTAGTTGTTGGGCTAGAAACATGACTATGAAAAATGGGCCTTTGTCTAAACAACTAGTGTTATATCCTCCAGCCCAGCCTCCCATTGATCATTATCTCTGTATATGGTCGGAGGATGAAGAAGATGATTTATATAACAATGCCCCTATATGTACTATAGATGCTATTATTAGAGGGGGGTAGCATGATGAAGATGAACTCATCAACCATGCCATTCAAAACCAGTCCTCCACCAACATTCCTCTTGAAACCTTAGTCAAAGAATCTAAAAGCCAACCTTGGATGGAAGTGCACTTAGTTGAGTCAACCTCTGAAACCACCAAGGTTATTGAATTTGGCCCATCCAAATCTCTGAAAATCAACCCAAACCTCTCGAATGAAGAAGAGAAGTAGCTATACCAGCTTTTGAAAAAAATCTTGAAGCATTTTCTTGGGATTACAAGGACATGAAAGGGGTGCATCCTTCAGTATGCAGACATCACATTTAGATCAAAGAAGGATGCAAGCCTGTGAGACAACCCCAAAGAAGGATGAACCCGACTCTGAAGGACATATTCAAAGAAGATCTGCAGAAACTATTGGATGCAGGGTTCATATATCCTATATCATGTTATCACTCCGTAATTCTGAAGGCTGAAGACAGAACCACGACACGAAACATCAAACGACTTTGGAATCCAAGACCGAGCCTTCCTAGATTCAAAGAGGGCTCTCTCTATTAGATATAGATTTGTTTATAGGGGAATTTTAGGTTAGCTATTAGTGCGTAGCGGTTTGTTTGAATATTTTGGGTTGAGGCAATAGAAAGGGGCCATTGGGCTATGCAGTCAAACAGGTGCAAAGAAATTCAAATGGATGAACAACTGAGGTCAGGTGCAACCAGGCAAGCTAGCTATGTCAATGGATCTTAACAACTTATGAAATGGATAAGAGGAGGAATGTAGAGGAGACCCTCTCTGAATTCTACATTCCTGTCTCAGAGGAAAACATAAAGAATTGTTTAAAGACCGTGTAGGGTACCCCATGGTAAATCCTACACAAAAATTTCTATCTGCAGTAAAGAAAATGAAAACAAAATGCGAAAGCAGGAGAATGACAAATTACATGAGGAAAGCACTTCACCACAATTCATAACACAAGAATCTATAAAACATCATAATCCTTCATTCATTCAATTGAGAGTGCTTACAACCAGTTGATTCTGTTATGATGGTTTTCCCTTCCGTGCCTCCTTTCCCACTGCTAAAGTATGCAATATTTATATAAAAAATTAAGTCGGTTAATCTGTATACTAAAATGATTATATTCAAGTAGAAACTAGATAAATGGAAACATGCAGGCAGTGATAAGACGAACGTGGCCTTCAAAAGTGGCTTTTAGAAGTCTGTTATTAATTGTGCAATGATCAGGATTTGGCTGATGTGATGTCGAAGAGGCGAGGAAGGCTCTGACACCTTGGCTCTTCATCTTCAGAAAACCATTATGGGATTATTAAATTGATGAGGTGCTTGAATCAATAGTTGTGCTTGATGTGTTCACTTCCCCTTTTTCTCCTTGTCAGGTTGTATTCTACCACATGTCTTTCTGCCATGTTTTTCCTATTTATTCATAAAATGGCACACAAATCTCATAAGCCCGGATTTGAAATCCTTTAGATTTCATCTTGGAACCACATCACCTCGATGCCAACATCGCAATTCGCATTTTTTTGTATTTAACTTTTCCCTAGCACTTATCTTTGAAAACTTGCGATGTGCGTTATGTGATTGAGTCCCACCTAGCATCGCACATCGCACTTCAACGACTTTATCACTTACCTCCCGTGGTTATCCTTTAAAAATTGTGATTTGCGATTTGATATCAGGCCCCATCGCATCACACATCGCACTTTGGCGATTTTAACATGAGCCCTCTGCTTTGATCCTTTAAAACTTGCGATTTGCGATTTTCAATCGGGCCCCACCACATCGCACATCGCACATCAGCGATTATAACACTTACACTTTGCACTTATATTTTAAAACTTGTGACGTACAGTATGTGGGCCAAGGCCACGTCATCTGCCACGTCACCTTCCCACATCACCTTGCCACGCCATTTCCACGTCACTTCCACGTCATCTTGCCACATCACCTTGCCACATCATCACATATTACACTTCAGAGAATTTAACATTTACCTTTTCACTTATTCTTTAAAACTTACGATTTGCGATTTTCGATCGAGCCCCACTGCATCACATATCACACTTCGACGATATTAACATTTACCTCCTATGCCTATCCTTTGAAACTTGTGATTTTTGATTTGCGATTTAATCTCCGTCGTCCATCTCTTCGCTTCAATTCTACGCTTTGATCCTCACAACCTATTTTCCCCTTTGCATGTTTTCCAAAACCCTTAAGTTATTTTGAGGAAAATACACCATTTCTCTTCTTTCTTTGATTTAAAAGTAGAGGGCATGGGCTCTAGCTATCACTACGTAATTTCCGTTATTGAAACCTGAAACCACTTGTGGGGGAAATTAAGCGGTTTTTTAGGAATCTGAAGAGAGTGTTCCCGTAGTTAATGTCAACTGTCGATTTGAGGGTGAGAGGATTTAACAAGAAAGCTTGCAGGGGCACTCCTTGGTATAAATATCATGCAATTTGTGCTTCTGGGTTGCCATTGGATTTGGGTAAGATAAATATGAGCCTTCAATGTACTCAAAATTGGAAGAATGATAACAGTTGCAGAGTGTGGATGCGAAAAGGTAAGGAGGGGGGTAAGGTTCTTTGCATTTTATATGATATATATACATGTATCAAGTGGCTTGAAGAGGGTTTTGGGTTTAAAGGAGATTCAAAGCGCTCAACTATGGTTTTTGAGGAATGAGGTGTGGGACTTAGGAACACAGAAAAATGACAGGGAAAAGAGAGAAATGGAATGAATGAGGGGATTTTGCCCACCATCACATTTAATCAGCAACACTTTCCTCTTTCAACTGAACTAAAGGCAGATAAATTCATTTGATGGTCTTGATAGTCAGGATTTCCCTTTTTTCGTGCAAATAAATGATAGCCATGGAATATTATTTTAAGTATGAAATACCTAAGAAAATAAAGCAGTCATCTTATGATACTGGGAAATACAGGAGTCTAACATATCCAATAGTGAGTGGGTATCCCCTCTCGTCCTAGTCCCAAAGAAGAATGGGAAGTGGAGAGTTTTTGTTGACGATCGAGAACTTAACAAAGCCACCAAGAAAGACCATTTCACTTTGCCCTTTATAGACCAAGCCTTGGATGGCCTTGTGGGGAAGCAATTCTTTTCCTTCTTAGATGGGTTCAGTGGGTACAATAAGATTCAAATCAGCCCTAAAGACTAGGATAAGACTACTTTTACCTACCCTTGGGGTACCTTTTCTTATAAAGTCCTACCCTTTGGGTTGTGAAATTCCCTAGCTAACTTCCAAAGAGCTGTCCTGAGAATCTTTTATGAGTTAGTCCATGTCTCTGTCGAAATATACATGGATGATTTCACACCATATGGGGATGACTTCCAGGGAGCTCTCTCCAATTTGGGTAAAGTACTAATAAGGTGCATTGAGATGCATCTCTCCTTGAGCCCAGAAAAGTGTGAATTCCTGAAGAAATAAGGGGTTGTGTTAGGAAATTCCATATCCCAAGGAGGAATATAGGTAGACCCAAAAAAAATCACTATTATCAAAAGAGTAACTACTCCTCAAAAGCAACAAGATGTCAGTAGTTTCTTAGGCTTAGCTGGTTACTGTAGAAGGTTCATCAAAGATATCAGTAAGATGGCTTCGCCATTATTTGGGTTATTCGCCAAGGATTCTGAGTTTATTTGGTATGGTCTTTGTCAAGAGGTTTTCGAGCTCATTAAGGAAAAATTGACTACTTCCCCCATCCTCCGAGGTCCAAATTGGACTCTGCCTTTCCACATCCACATTGATGCATCCGATAAAGCTGTAGGGGCAACATTAGGAAAATTAGGGGACAAAATCCCTTATACCATTTATTTCATCAGAAAGAACTTGTCGAAGGTTGAACTGAATTATTGTTACTGAGAAGTAGATTAGCCATTTTCCATGCTTTGAAAAAATTCAGGAATTATGTAACTGGATATCGAACCTTTTTTCACACTGACCATGCAACCATCAATTATTTAATGAAAAATCCGGATGTTAATGCTAGGATAATTAGATGGTTGTTACTTTTGCAGAAATTTGATTTGATTATTGTTGATAAACATGGAAAGGAGAATGTTGTTGCATATTTTTTGTCCAGGTTAGCTCTCCCTACAGGTGAATAAGGAATGGTGGATGACCAGCTTCCAAAGGCAAAGGATGGGGAAAACCATGCAAAGGGATGAGATGCCTTTTCACCCTTAGGTGGCTCTTGAGCCATTTGACAAGTGGGGCATGGAATTTGTTGGACCTATCGATCCACCATCCAGACAAAAGAAGTATATCATATTCTGCACTGATTACCTGACAAAATGGGTTGAAAAAAAGTAGTGAAGGTAGCAACTAAGTAGAAAGTAGTAGAATTTATGAGGGATAATGTGTTTTATAGGTTTTCATAGCCTAGAGAAATAGTCACTAATCACGGAGCACAATTCACCTCTCACCTCATTGAGAATATTTTGAGGAAGCACAAGATTAAGCATAGAATTTCTACTACTTATCACCCTCAGGAAAATGGCCAAGTAGAAGTAACTAATAGATCTTTAGAGAGCATCCTCACCAAGGTTGTGAGCAACAACATAAAATATTGGGCAGAAAAATTGGTAGAAGCTACTTGGGCCTACAACACTACTTGGAAGACAACAACAAGATTCACTCCTTATGAACTAGTCTATCGTAAGAAATCTCTACTTCCAGTTGAGTTTGAATTCAATATTTTAAGAATGGAAGCTGAATTAAATATAGATCTATCAAATTCCCAAAAAGAGAGGTTGTTGCAACTAAATGGATTGGATGAGTTAAAAATTCAAGCACTTCTTCACATAGAGGTAGCCCAGCTGCAAAGGAAGGTCTGCATGACAAGAACATCAAAGAAAAGACCTGCCAAGAAGGAGATTGGACGTTGTTTTATGATTCAAGGTACAAATATTTCAAAGGAAAGATGATTAAAATATGGTTGGTACCTTACACAATGGAAATGTTTTTTGATAATGACGCAGTTCAAATCAGAACAATAGATGAGGAAGGAATCCCCTTGATTTTCAATGGTCACAAACTGAAGATTTACAAGAAGCCTTCGTCAAGGGCAGAGTTCATAAATTCAATAAGCAGAGAGGTGTATGTGATGGGAAACTCCATAGTTTCCCACACATTTTGAAAAAAAGAGAGAAAAACAAATAAATATCCATGGTTGAAAACCTCGATGGAGGCACCCAAGGTAAGCTTGTGGGTTGAAAACCTTGATGGAGGAAACTCACTTTCTCTCTAAAAAAAAAATAGAATAAATATCCATAGGTGAAAAACACTCTGAGGCACAGAAGGAAAGGTTGTGGGTTGAAGACCTCCATGGAGGCAGCCCACTTTATTTCAAAAAAAACAAAAAAATATATCTGCGTCTCTGTGTTTTCTGTGTTTTTTGTTTTTCAGGTTATTATCGTTTTTGGAAACACAGGGAGACATTCATATTCTTTTCCCTTCTTCTATTTTACTACCCATCCCATCATTGAATATATTCATTTTCATAACTTCCTCCATCACCTCCATACACCACATTCCTCCATTTTTTAGCACAATGTACCAAGGAAATCAAAACACACACTGCTACAGACATTAGGGAATTCCTACAGTGAAAAAACATGTTCATGAACAACAAGAAAAAAGAAGAAGAGAGGATCTGATAAATAAGGCCCTAGGAAAGACAAGAGTGCCACCCATGGCATCTGCAGCACCCCCATGCAGAATCTACAACGGGAAGAAACATCAAGAAATATCAGCAACTCACTCAGATATTTTCTCACTCAACAAGTTTCTCACACAGAAAACAGGAAAATAAGGAAAAACGTAGCATATAAGAGGCATGTATCCAATTTCCAGCTCCTGTAAACGCCTTGAAAGAAACTGGTAAGCTCAGGTATAGCCCCTCACCCCTGGCTATCCATTCATAATGGTAAAAAATAATTAAATTTGAAGAATAATAGGTTAAGAGGCAGAAAGGTGACCAGTTAACTTGGCCACCACTGTGAACTATGACTAAACAAAAATGGAAGTACATGCCACCAGTACCAGAAAAAAATTAAATCAGTTGGAGTGGAGGAGGATGAGAGGAGGAGACATGCAATATTAGCCAATTAACAAGAAGAGGGTCCAACTATCTACAATAGTGAGCTTCAGCCGTGTATTTTGGGACAACATGCAACAATATTAGCAGGATAGCGTCACCCTACCCATGGCCTGGTCCTCTTTCGTAAATATGAGCAGGGAAGCTTTTATAGCAACCCAAACAAGGCATAATTCCACTTCTAGCCATATAGAAGAAGAAGAGGAAGAACCAGAAGAAGAACCATAAGAGGAACAAGAAGATCCAGAAGAAGAAGAGGAAAATAGAATGGGCCACAGAAAATTAGAAGAGATGGCAATAGAAGTCATAGAGGTAGAAGAAAGTGATCAAGAAATAGATTCACAACACAACACCACATCCCCTCAAGACAAAGAGGTAGCTGCCACCTTAGTTCCTCCGAGCACAAAGAGAAAAAAGCAGGCCTCTATGTATTTTAGAGCTGACAAGAGTCAGAGGATAAGTCAAAGAGAGCCAGAAACTCCTCCCATGAGCTCGCTTCTCATTGGAGAATCACCAAGGGAGGAGGAAATAATTGAAGAAACAATTCTGAAGGAGAAACTATAGAAGGCACATGAAAAGAATGTAGCACTGAAGGAGAAATTGCAGTAAAAAGGGTAGCAAGTAGCCAACATGGAAGGCTTATGCATAGAAGCCTTTCAGCACAGATTCCCTTCTAACTCATATGTTGTGTACCTCAAGGAGAAATGGCTCCTATTTCAAATCAAAACTATAGCCTCCCATGGATTTCTACCTTTCCAAGATTATAGGAAATTCATGGATTTCTACAAGAAATATAACATGGTTGATTAGGAAAAAATGGTAGAGCTTTATGTGCATAACCTTGTGCTAACAAATTTGGATACTTGGGACTCAAATTTCATAATGGGGGGATATGCAACTAATGGCTCTAGCATCTTGGATGAAGCATGAGGACACTAGAGAAAAAGAGATATGGAGGGTCATGGGAAGAAGAAATAGAGAACCCTTATATATCAGACCAAAATTTTTCAACCCAAGAGGAGTCATCCTTAACCATCGAGAGATTGAAAGGGACCATGCACTAGTTGAAAGCTCCCTTTAGACTCAAACATAGGTAATAGGCCACTTTGATGATGTTTCTAGGTAGATATAAGATGAGTGCATTATGGCCAGCCAGAGGAGATGGAACAACCTCCCTCACAGCCTCAAGAACAGGGAGTACCATACTCCAGAAAGACTGAGGGGTGCATTGGAAAGGGCACCATTATACAATAGGACCATGCAGGCAAAAAATTTCCAATGGTTGGGACTAAAGCTCAGCCCACCTTTGCTGCTAGGGTTGAATGATGAAAAGGACACAGATGCACAAGATAGAGAATGGGAGAATGCAGAAAATAATAATGGTTTTTACCCCCTTGGGGAAACTCCCACACTTCTTCCTCAGGAAATCAGGGGGGTTATCAAAGCCTTGAAGGAAATGGAGGAGGATGATTAGTTGCTTAGAGGATGAGCAGCCATTCATTAGGGTGGTGATGATGAGTTCCATCATTAGACATATTTGGAGGGGTTAATGGTCACCTTTTTGCCTTCTTGGATCTATTTTTCTTGCATTTTTATTATTATTTGGTTTTATGATGCTAGTATAGGTGGTGATTAAGGCTAACATACTCTAAGTGCCTAATATGAGGTTGAGTGCAGAAAATAATGAATTATTAGCATTTTTATCAGGATTTTATCATAAATACTTGGAGGAGACAACAACGAGAAATTATAGGAGGATTTTCCACCCTCCTTAACTCTCAAAGGCATCCAAAGGATCCCAAAGATTCTCTCCAACAATTCTAATTCCAAAGGCATCCAAAGGATCCCCAAGGATTCTCTCTAGAAATTGGAATTCCAGAGGCACCCAAGTAACTCAAAGAGGAGTGCACTCAATTTGGAGTCAAGTGGACTCAATCACTATTTTCTAGGGATCTGCTGGTAGCTGCCCTATAGAATAAATAGAGCAAACCTAGAGCTAGGAAGGGTCGGAACTTTGTTGCAAGCTATTGAGATTTTTATTATTTTACATAGTGATAAAAATTTCAGAAATGTATGAGGCTATTCTTTTATGAAATGAGCAGATTGATTTCATTTTACTGATTTAAGTTTTAGAGAGCTATGCTTGTGGGTTATGGCCCAATCCACATGCCTCAGCCTCTCTGTTGTATTTGTTCTCTTCTTTCTATCATTTCATTTGTTCTGCTTCTGATAATTTCATTTATGTTTCATTGTTGTTTAGTTTTTCTTTCAGTGTGATGTTGTAGGTTTCATTTGCTTGTGAGTAATAGAATAGAGGAGAAAAACCAAAAATTTGTGGATCAAGACCCCCTTCTCACCTCTGTCAATAGAGCTCGAGGAGGGCGAAGCTTCCCACAGACCAAAAAATGTATTGTTGTTCACTGTTTATGAGATTAAAAGTAGATTTTAATTACCATTTTCAACCTTCCTTTTGTATTGTATTTTCACGCATTTGTCTATTCTTCTTGCATAGATCAGCAGATTTGTTTGCAGGAATGAATGTTAAAGCCCTAGAGCAGCTCCATGGTGCTTGCCCACTTCATTTTTTGTCTTTGTATTCACAACCTGAGAATTGATGTTACACCCTCCATTCCCTCTTTTTTCCGCTTATCCTAACTACTACACCCACCTTTTATCCCTAAAAAAAACACTTAAAATATCCAGCCTACCTTATTCCTTTTCTTTCATTAGTCACAGAAACCACACATTTCTTAACGAAAAACACTTCAAAATGCTAAAAGTTTCACCTTCGCCCTTTCTTCCTCGAAACTCCTGCTGTTGTACATCGCAAATCACAAATCGCATTTCAAAACCTTTTCCCTTTTCCTTTAAGATTTACCGCTCCAAATGCCAATTACGCTAATTCTCCATACTCCACCACATTGGAAATCACAAATCGCATTTCACAACCTTTTCCCTTTTTCCTTTAAGACTTATCACTCTCGATGTCGATTGTGATATTGTCATTACACTTTGCCATTGGTCCTACCACCACGTCACCCGTTGCATTTCGCACTTCACAACCTTTTACCTTATTCCTTTAAGACTTATCGTAATACCTTTTCGTAATATTTTTCCCCATCACAAATTGTAAATCTCATTTCGCAGTTTTTATCCCCATTGCAAATCGAAAATTGCATCCTCTATCAGTTTCTATTAATACTTCCCTCCTCCAACCTTGCGATATCGCAACATTGCAATATCACATATCGCAAATCGCAACCATTGGCCTGATCGCAACCACATTTTGCTCCCGTTCCTAAAATGTACTTCTGCTACTCCTCCATCTTTGCAATTGCGATATCGTATATCGCATATCTTACTGCTAGCCCTCCATCGCAACTACGCCATCGCACTTTTAAAATAATTCCCATCCAAATAATTTTTGTGCTATAATAAATCTTTAATAAGGTTTAAACCACCTCTTTCCACTTCTAAGCCTTGTTTCATGTGGTGAGCCCTCCATTAGCACCTTTAAGCCATTTTCCTCCAAACTACATGCCACACTTTCTCAAGTTTAGTTTATCATGAACAATTTCATGGTTAGAAGCATGATATCATGGTGAATAGATCAGAGGACAAGTATGGTGTGTTTAGCCGATTTGCCTAGAAAGGTGCAACTTAGTTTAGTTTATTTTCAGTCATTTCCTTTTTGCAAATTAAATTAGTTTCATTTTCATCATTTCCTTTCTGCAATTTAAGTTAGTTTCCTTTCTGTCATTTCCCTCCAACAATTTACTTTATAGTTCTTATCATAGTTTAAGAAATAACACCCTTTCCTAAAGCAGAAGAGGATGACATGGGAAAAATTCATCTGCTGTGTATATAGCACTGTCACCTCCAAGTTTGTACGAACCCTAGGTTGATAAAGTAAAGTAGGGCAGCCACTAGGAGTTGCAACATTCATGGTGCAATACCAGGGCTCATCACTTTTTGTTGATTGTTCTCTTGAGCATTTTAGTCTCCCATGTTTTGATAGTTTGGCAAATCAAAAGACAAGGCAACATCAGAGCCATTCTTTAGAGTTACAGGATCTATTCCTCCTGCTCTCAGAGAGGGATCTCTCAAATTATTTGTTTTGTACAAAGGTTTATCTTGTGTGCTTTGAGTATCGGTTTTAGACTAGTTATTAAGTGCAAGTGTTTGTTTGTTTGTTTGGTTGAATTGATACAGTAGAACATAAAATATCTAGGAAAGATAGATAGAAAGGGGAAATGTCAGCTTCATTGGGAAATGGAGTCAAAAAGAGGTTAATACAAACTTATCAATGGATATGGGATATCAAAGGGCAAATCTAACTTGGCCACAGGATCCTTTAGTTTATGAATGAGATGGAAATTAATGGTTTAGAAAAGAGAAGTTTAATTCTCAACAAAGGGAATTTGAAAGCATAACTTGAAAAATAAAGAGTTATTTGATAGACAGGGCTAACCATGAATTCTAAAAACCATACTTTAAGCAAATAACGACTTCAAAACAACTTTTAAAATGAATTCTAAGATTTGGGGAACACCCTATTTCCTCAAATATTTTATTTCAAATGACTTAGAAAACATAAAAGATTCAATGATAATTATGGTCATAGAAGAGGGAACACCTAAATACATATATGATCACAACCATAAAGACCTTTAAGGCAACTATTCAAGCAAGGACAAAGGGCATGATCAGAACATAGCTCCTTGGCTTACTATAAACAAAGATACTTCAAAGGGAGACTTCAATAACAACCTTTAAGTGGCAGCAGACATGCATGGAAAACCATAAATCATGCTGAAACCAATTATTCGAACTATTAGAGAAATAAAAAATCATGAGGACTAAAGAGAGAGATTAAAGACTTTAAAATACCTCATAAGAAGAAGACATAGAAAAGTGAAGGATAAATAGGTCTAAGGTGCTTCCAAGAGTCATTTCTTAGCCTAAAACTTTCATCCTACTGTAGTAAGAAATTATGGAACAAAATGAAAACAGGAGAAAACATTAAACAATTCAGGATAATTCACCAAAAACCAAGCTCATGGATCCAATGATAGAGCCTTCTCAAGAAAAAGCATACAACAACATCATTGGGGCTTCCAAGACTTCAATTTCTTCTTCAAATTCAACATACTATGTATTTTTTCAGAGAGTTTCAGTATTACAACTAGTGATCAACCAACCCCTTACAATGAAATCCTCAAGAAGATTTTATAGAAGGAATGAGGAGGTCGAATGAGATAAAAGATCTATGGGTTCAATTAATGCAAATTTAATGCTTCTCAGCCTTTGAGGGGCTCAATGGAGAATATTATAGATATTTCTCTGTATTAATTGATTTACATTAAATTTTAAGCTTGCTGGGAAGCTTTTGTTGACTTTAAGGCTCTGTGTCATCTTTGCAATAACTTTGTTTGTCTTGGAATAACTGTTTGGTTGTCTTGATGCAAAATATCCTCTATTCTGGTCATTACTCGGGCCTCTGTTGAATGCTTTGAGGCTACAGGTGGCTTTGGTAGCTGAGAGGATTCAATTAGCCTCTGATGTGGCAGTGGAGGCTTTCCCAGACTGATAGATATTTTTGATTTTCTTTAAACACTGTTAATTTGATTCGATTATATGTGTTAGGCTTAATTGGGCCCATATTCTGTCTCTGTTTTTTAAACAGTGTTTAATTGAATGAATTAGGCATTTGAAAGTCGTTTTAGGCCATAATCCATTAAAACTATGAAAACAATCTTCAATTCTCCATTTTTTGCAGTGGTTGTGTCTTGTTGATGTGCAGGTGCGCAGAGGGTTCTTAATGGTATCAGTGCTCATGACACACTTATGAAACGTGATATGGAGCCCTATAGATGGATACTCCTTTATGAATAGAGGTCCGAGAGATCGTCATCCCCGGCCTTCAATTTTCCTTTAAAATAATTGGAAATCCATTGAAACCTACAAAAACCAAGAAATATTAATAAAATCCCGCGTATTTGGGTAAGACTACTTAGTAGGCTTAGGTTTTAGAGCGTGGCTGTTGGATGAAAGCATCCAACGATGGAGTTTGATCACAGAGTCAGATGAGAGGTGGTTTGGAATAATGGTGCAGAGGATTAAGTCCGGGTTGTAGATCTGTTTTGATCGATTGTCAAGATCAATTGGGGAAATACAATGTGAAGGGGTCACATATATTATGAAATGGTGAAAAATGTGAAGAAATGGGGTTAAAACCTTAATCAGTAGTGAAAAAGGCATGGAGGAAAATTGGGGTTTCCGAAATGATTCTAGGTCGTTAGATCATATTGGCTTCAGAGATCAACGACTATGGTTGGTCACGAAATCCCTTGGTGAATGGTGGAGGGTGATAGTTAAACACTCAGATTAAATCTGAGCCGTTGATCTACAGAGATCAATGGCGGGGAGCGAACGCGATGAAATGCTATGGAAACATGGGAAAGCGGTTTCGGGTGGAGAAACCGACGGTATCGCACAGCGAAAGGGCAGGTAGGCGGTTTTCATTTTTTGAACGCGATATGTGTTTTAGGCCAAAATGTGGCATTTTAAAACTGCTTACATCACGTGATTTATAATCATTATCCTTAGGGCATGAATTTACGCGAAAACGCGCGCCAGCCGTTAGATCTGGGGCCTCAGATCGAACGGTGGGGAGTGAGCACGATATTGATAAGATGCGCAGGCAGAACGAGGTGGGGGTAGGAAAAGGTTGTTTTAATCTGAGCCATTGGATCAGATATTGGACAGCTGAGATCAAATCTGGAGGAAGGCAGGACCCACAGGAGTCGGGCCTGTCGGGATTATTCCAGGCCGTTAGCTGTAAAGGATCAACGGTGGAGATTGAATCTAGGGTATAAAGAAATAAAATATGAGGCGGAGGAAGGGTTAATATGGGCTGTTGATCTGTAGAGATCAACGACTGAGATCGTCCAAAAGAACATTATATAGGGGTTTTCATGTTTCCAAGGTTGGGAGGAAAGATCTGGAGCGTCAGATCTTATTGCAGGGATGACCCAGATGTAATCAGAACTTTGTGATCAGCGAGGGAAAAGGTTGAATGGGCGCCGGTGTGATTTAACATATACCATCGATCTATAGATTAGATTGACGGTGGAGAATGTATCGGAGGAAGCCAATTGGGGGGGCTGAATAAAATATTTAACGCGCCAATGGAAATCTCCCGATACGAGATTGCGCAAACCATCTGATTGGATAAAAAATCAACAGTGGAGGTCCGGTCCGACCAATGAACGGGTGGGTCCCTTTATAATATTTAAAAAAAAAAGGTGGATTTTATTATATACAAAGGATTATTGGCTTCGGGGTGGGTTATCTATAATTCTAGCGCTCGATTGCGGGGCCGTTTGGTTATATGAAAAGGATAAGGGACCGGGGTTTATTTTTAAAAGAGCCAAACAGAATCGGGATGATGGAAGGGCCTTTTCAAATGTGCCCGATAGATAATCTCCGATGCGAGATCTTGTTGACCGTTGATCGGCTTTCTTAGATCGACGCTCCTTTTCATTAAAAACATTGAAACGATGGGTTTTAATGTAAACATAGGAAAAGTGGGTTTTTACAAAATGCAAAAGGGAAGTTCATGTTAGGAAGTTTTATTTACAGGGTTTAAGCACCAGATGCGGGCTCTTGGGTTATATGAAGCGGCAAAGGGATTAGAGCTTATATATAAGAGGGCTAATCAGATCGAAGGTCTTAATATAGCAAATTGACTTGCACGCATCATTTGTTTCGATGTGATAAGTGCCAAATGGGTTTAGCACTTGGTTCTAGCGCCAGGGCATATGTGGGGAAGTGTTTTAGGGCTTGGACCAAAGGGGCTTAGGCCCATAGTCAAAAAACTTATTTTTATGAAATTTTCAAGGTTTTTAAATGGATTTGGGGGTTTCGGTAAGGTTCAAAAAATGATTTTCAAACCTTATAAAAGGATTTTATGAAGGGAAGAAGGGAATAAGTGAAAAATAGAGGAATTTTATGGGGATAAAGGGGTAAAAATGAAGGTTAATTTTAAGTGAAAGGAGGAGAAAAAAAATGGAGTTTTCAGTAGTCTTTTTATTCAGGGAAAATAGCAGAATTTTTAGAGTTTTAGAGGGAAACAACAGTGAAGATTAATCAAAGGACATGATGTCTTCACAAGACTTCAAGAATTAACAATTTTTTCAATAAAACTTGTTTCTTGAAGGCTTTAAAAAATTATTTAGCCACCATTTGATATGACAAATTTTTATAGGTCGCTAACAGAACACATGGAGGAAATTTTGGCAAACATGAGGAAAATTTCTCAACCTCTGATTCTGATGTCGACTCTTAATCAAGTGCAACCCTTGATCTTTTGATCTCCTCATTTGTATCTTCTTCTTCTTGATGTTGTCCTTCAATGACATTAAGAAAATATCTTCTTTGCAATACATTTCTTGAACTAAGATGAATACCATCTAGAACAAGAGGAGATGTTTGGAAGTGTTGTACCTCAACATTGTAAGTGAGCTGAGATACTTCATTGTATGGGCTTGAAAATGGTGGTACAAGTAGCTGAGTGGGGGCGGATATATGAAATGGATGTGATTGAGGTTGTGGTTGTGGTGGAGGTGGATGGTATGGATAACATGGAGTTGGGTATGGAGGATATGGAGGATATTATGGATTTTACCAATAAGGTCCTTTCCAACCATGTTGCCAAGATTGGTTTTGGGGTTGGGATGGCCAAGGTTGTAAAGGAGGGAGTGTGTCCCAATTAGTTTGAGATGGATATGAATAAGGTTGAAATTGTGAATTAGGTCCTTGCATCATATCAAGTTGACGAGGCTATTAGGGTCTCCTTGGAGCTACATAACATAGCTTCTTTGGTGATTGCGTTGCTCCATTTTCTTCTTAGTAAACTTCATTAAACATGGGGAATGAGGAAAAAAATTTAGTAACATATGATTCTGCATGGATAACAAAAATATCAGCATCTTCGTTTAGCTCATTTTTCATTCATAACATTTCTACTTGTTCACTTAGATTGCTAAGAATTTCTATTTTAAAGTTATCAAGAAAAATTCTAATTTCATCTTGCCTTACCAATGTTGATGTTGACTTACTTACTCTTTCCCTTCCTCTTGATATGTGCTTGCATGTTTCAAAAATTTCTTGAAATGACAGTTGGTATACATCTCCTCCACTCATGAGATTAATGAGATCAATCCACTCATCCCTAATTGTTCTAAGTAATAGGGTTTTGAGTGTGTCAAATTGTAAATGATGTATTTTTTCCCTCTTAACATTAAACATGAACCTCTCTATTAGATCTTCAAAGCTCTCATCTTATTCTTGGTTCATTCTAAAAATTTCTTCTCTAAGATCACGATATTTATATTTTTCTAGAAAAATCATTTTTATATCATTCCACGATCTTATTGAATTAGTACCCATAATCATGAACCATTTAAGAGATTTATCCTTCAATGTTGTAGGAAAAAATATCATTTTTTGAGTGTGTGGTAAGTAGCCATAAGATCTACAAAGTATCTCAAATTCAAAGAGAAATGTTTCTGGATCCTCTGTCCTCATACCATGGAAGTTGGGAAGGAAAAATGGAGGGATGTTCTTCATATGTACATTGGTGTCCATATCTTGAATGTGAAACCCAATAAGATCTTCTTCATTGTTATCATATCCATCCATTTCTTCTACCTTAAAAAGTGTAAGGTGATGTGGTTCTTACTGAACAACGTGGTCAAGTGGGGGGGTTGGTATTGGAGAAGTATTTTTAAAAAACCCTGAGTATCCCTACTACTATGAGGCATGAAAATCAGATTTTATTTTTATTTTTAAATATTTTGGAAACAACATGAAAAAGGAAAGTAGAGAAGAATGCTAAAATGGAATCAAAGCATCTACTAGACACCTCCCCGGTAAGAGTGTTGCAACTCCCAGGGGCTACCCTACTTTACTTTATCAACCCGGGGTTCGTACAAACTTGGAGGTGACAATGCTATATACATAGTAGATACATTCTACTCATGTCATCCTATTCTGCTCCACAAAAGGGTGTTACTTCTAGGGGTTCTCAGTGAAGTCTGTCGCACTTCAATGAAACTAAAATAAATAGTAGAAAGGAAACTACAGAAAGGAAACTAAACTAAATTTCTGAAAAGAAATGATAGGAAAGGAAACTAATTTAAATTGTAGAAAGGAAACGATGGAAATGAAACTAATTTAACTTGCTGAAAATAAATGGCAGAAAGGAAACTAATTCTAAACCACACTTAACTTGGCCAAATAGCTAAGCGCACTCTACTTATCCTATTATCTATCTACAATTCTACCACACTTCTAACCATGCGACTATTCATGATCTAACTAAACTTGAAAAAGTGTTGCTTTCAATTTGGAGGAAAAAGGGATAAATATGCTAATGGAGGGCTTGAACATATGGAACACGGATTAGAGGTGTTAGTCATTAGTATTTTTCACCTGTTGTTGATGACTAGATTCCTTAGCCTAAGTTTTCTAGAAGCTAATCTCAAACTGTCAATTTGTCATCTAGAAAACGCCCCAAACAAATTTTTTTCCTCCTACCCCTTCCTGTCAGTCTATGATGAGAACAATCTCTAGTTTTCAAGCCCTATCATGTTTCAGCAAAATACCCCTGTCTAGAGCTGTCTTAGCTTGGTTTATCTGCTGTCATTTACCCTTGTTTCTCATGTCATTCACTATCCAAAGGTTGACAAAGTGTCTGCAACTCTATCCCTGGTCATCTTGTCATTTGAAAATCTGATCATGCCTAACAAAACACTTAGAATCTGTCAAAATTGTCCCTAAGTTAGATAGTGGTGTTTAGGGAGTTTTTCCTTAGCTAAGATATCCTAGGCCAAAAAGCCTCTATCTAGTACCAGTCAACCATGAATTAGTTCCTTTTCTGCAAAGAAAGCATTGTGCTATCCATAGGTTGCACACCACTAAGAGGTCACTTTGTCTCATGTTAGAAGAAGTTCAACAAAGATCCAAATCAGGAAAAGAGAAGGTTTGTCACTATCTGAAGAAAAATTCTTAGATCAGGCAAAATCTCCATGAAACACCAAAAGAGCTCTCGAAGGTTCCAAAGCATCTGTTTTTACATCTCTGCAGGGGTGTAATTTAATGATGATCAGTATACAAAGGATGGCAAAAAGCGCAAGTTCAAGAAGGTCACCCTTGTTGAAAAGGTTCGCCATCAATGATCAGGTGGAGAGCTGTGAAGAAAATACATGTTATAAATCCAAAAGCTGCCTGAAGAACAGAGATCACTCATCAAGTCAAAATGAATAACAAGGACTGAGTAATGCTGATCAGTAGTGCTGCATAATATTTCCAAAGGTCATCATCATGTAGGACATAACAAGACAGCTGCTTCTTATGCTACCTTGAACCTGGGATGTGAACATTAGTCAAAGGCAATTTCAAGGTACCTTGTGTTAGCCTCTCTAAAATAACAATAATAAATCCAAAATAATTAATTAAATATTCCTAACTCTTGGGTTGTTGGGTTGTTCCTCAAAATATGGAGTTTTTTTAGGAACTCCTATCTTGGTGGGTTTTTGGTGAGAAATTATCTCAACCAAAAGAGACTAATATAGCACGGACTATCTTCTCTAATCTATTTAAATTGTAAATTAAAATTCTTTTAATAAGAGAGATTACATGAAGAAGCCATGAGGCTTCTGCTTTTTCCACCAATGTTTTGTCTAAGTTTTGTCTCTATGTTTTCTGCAATATATTTCTGAGTTGATTTAATATGTATCATGTGGTATCAGAGCAATGATCCATGTTTGATGAGGTTGAGTTAGTTGCAGAACCATGGAACATTTTTCATTACGTGCGTGAGGCCGTGAGGACTTCCAGCGTGTGTGCTGTTATCGATCGCTGTAGGTGCAATTCTGCGCTATTAATTATTATCTGGGCATGTATTCACCATGGAGATACTGCAAGTGAAAGAGAAATATGCGTAAGGAAAATTTCAAGCTTTTAAAGTGTTTTTTTTTTCAATGTTTGTTGTCGCTCTGTGTGTAATTGAGCACTGCCGGTTTTATTTTTTCTGTGAGATTTCATGCGGTGTAAAAGAGTTGCTGTGAGTTTCCTAGATGTAGGTCTGTGTTTGTGGTATCAACACCTTTGTTACTTGTTGTTACTACTCAAAAATCGTTGGCACATACTACCTGCCTGTTCCAATCGACACTGTGCAACCTGCAATTGGGTCCGAACTTCCTCCAACATAGACTCCTCTTGTTGGAGGACTTCTCTTAGGTGAGAAACAAGGGTTGCCCTGACCATTTCACTGCTTTCAAGATGTTCAATGCATTGCCTCAAAAGACTGTCCTTTTCCCGCAATTCCTCTACCATATTTGATTCTTGCATATCTCCAAAATTGCAGCCATTGTCAACATCTTTTTCCATCTTCTCTACATAGCTAGCAGTAGCCTTACACTTGACCAAAAAAACATCCTCCTCCAAACGGCGATCATGAACAGATTCATATGCTGAAACTATCTTCTCCAAAGTCCCTCCAACAACAAGTTTTACTTTTGCGGAATGTAAACTTCTGCATCTACATGTGGAATGGTACTTCCTCATCGATTCTGCATTTAAATGCGTTTACCATTGATTCTGAAAGAGCCATTGTAATCCATCGATTCTGCATTTAAATGCGTTTACCATCAATTCTGAAAGAGCCATTGTAATCCATCGATTCTGTTTCATAAACTTGAAAATCCCAAGAACCAGCGTTAAGAACAGCATTTAGTTGATTTGCTTTTCCCCGGCAATGGCAACGCCATTAGTTGTAGAGGCACCGGTAGCCGCAACAGCATCGGCAGGAAGATAGTCCAGCAAGGTTAAATTGAAGTTCTCAAGAACAGAGAAAATGTCACTGACCCCAACCTCAACGAGCCTCTGTGCCAGAGGACGCCCCGTAGACAAAGTAATGAATCTAAAAATGCAATGCCTATAGATAATTCACACTTAAAACCGGATCAACATCGTTGGCCAGCAGAAAGTAGTGCAAAGTAGCAGCACATGCCAGTGGCAGCGCGCAGTCTGGCACGCCATTTACTGCAATCCAGCGTTAATTTGAAGCAGCAATAAGAGCCAGCGTTTAATTGAAGTCAGGGTTTAATTGAAGCCAGCTATCCTTGAAACCAGCGTTGAAAACTGAGGCGTATTTTTTTTTAAGCAGCGTTAATAAGTATTTTTTTTGAAAGCCAGTGTTTTAAGTATTTTTTTGAAGCTGCGTTGAAGGCAGCGTTGAAAACTGAGGCGTATTTTTTTGAAACTGTGTTTAAATGAAAGCAGTATTAAATGTTTGTAGTTTTAACATTTGAAAGCAGCGTTGGAAATCCCCTAGATGACAACATTTGTTTGCAGCAAAAAACAGCGTTTCAATTGTAGCAGCATTTTTTAAATGACTTGAAACAACACTCCCACTCACCATATGTAGATACGTGAATGGCACTTTCAGGTAGTCATGTGCGTTGAAATACTCCATTTTGAAAAGTATTTGGAGAAGTTCCTCTCGTGTTATTTCATAAGGTAAAAAAATAATTATTTGTGATGAAGGTCTTCCATTTAATGGTAAACCTGGTGTATTTCTTGAGAATACCTTTAAATGTAGTGGAGATTAAAATTATAAGTGGCATGATCAATAAGGAGTGGAGCTTTATATTTGGCACACAAAAGCATAATCTCATTTCTTAAAAAGGAAATTTACTTTTTGAGAAGCGTTTATGTTTTTTTGTAATAAGTGGGAGGAGAGATAGTATGAGTGTAAAGCTCATGAGAGAGAATAAGTGGAGACATAATTATATTGTTTTTTAAGTGAATAATGGATAATGTTAAGAGAGGAGTGGAAAAGATAATTATTCCACTTTGCACCTTTTTTTTTGGATTCAAAAATTTGCAACAAAAAAGTGGAGAGATGAGTATTTGTAATTATTTTTTGGAGTGATAAGTTGCTATTTGTATTTGGAGTGATAAGGGAAAATCTTTATTGTAATTCAAAGTATTGTTTTACTTTGAGAGAGATCGTATCACTATCCAGTCAGATTTTGAAGGCACATTGTTTCAAAGGGTTGTCAGCTTGGGATTATCATTGCTTCAGATGTACTCAATGATTAATAAAGATATCATTTTTTGGTATTGATGTGTCTTAGATCTGCCCGAAATTGAATAAGAGGATCTAAGGTACACTATGTGTGTTTGATGGCACATGTTTTTTATGGCTTCATGTTGTTGCTTTTTTATTTTGTCTAGTTGTGACACATCAATAATTTCATCACATACATGAAATTCAATATCAGCAAGCACAACACATAACGAAATAGCTGCAAGATCAACACATGCATCTGCACGAATTGAAGATTGTCTACATCAGCATATTACATCAATAAGCCAATTCACTTCATCTGGTTCATGTACCTGCACACTCAAATAAAGTCTACATGTAATCAAATTCATTGTTTTAAGTGAATCATTAAAAATTCATTGTTAATGATTTTTTAAGAAGACAAGTGAATTCATTATTTTAAAGTGAATCATTGTAAGCTTTCTTGGGTGCATTGTTGACAGTGTTCGACACCCTTCCTTTACACAAAATCAATTGAGTGCATGAGTTTTTTCAAACAAGAAAAAATTTTACATCTCCAAGCGAGCATGATTTCAAGCAATTTGTGTCAAAACAATACAAAGATCAAAGCATCAAGCAAGCGGGAGTGCAGTTTATTGCGGCGACCATCAAAAGCAACCAAACAAGTTCAACTCTGACATCAATCAACCAAGTTGAAATCGACATCAAGCGAGCGTGGTTATTCATTCAAGTGTGCATGAAGTCATCATGTAAGTCAAGTGAGCACTTAAACAAACGCGATCGTCATCAGGCGAGCGTGAATTCCAAAGTTTAAGCGAGAATATTCTAAAATTCTAGCAAGTGTTCCCAGCAAGTGCAATCAGCAACAAATCAAGCGAGCATGCCATTCAAGTCACATTCAAGCGAGCCTGTCATTCAAGTGAAATAGTTCAAAGTACGACATCTACAACAAGAGAGTCTGATTTCAAGTGTGCAAGTTCAGATGGCGCAACATATTCAGTTGTTAAACATTCTTCACAGTTTGATCATCTCCAGTGATGAAGACATGGTGCACATTAGCAAAGACACTCTTGCTAAACTTTCACGGCATCTACAACAAACACATGACACCATTGAGTTTCTTCAACTCGATTCACAACTTCAAAGGATTGAATTGCAAGAAAATAATGATACTTTCCAGTCTTTGAACCATCCAGATGATAAGTCTTTCATTCCAACAGCTTCAGGTGTCGAATTTGTTCCAGATCCAATTTCTTCCAAGCCCATCATCAAGCCCTGGGAAGAACTTCAGAATAACAAGAATCGACGAGGCTTAGGATATGTCCAAGATGACGCCAACTTACATATTCCCGATTATTCCAAGCCCATTTAGTTTGTTAGTGTGGGATTTCTTGAACAGATCCCCTTAGCACATTCAAAGATAGTTGCAGACAACTAGCAATGCACACAGCCCAAAGTTGCAGAAAAACAGAATTCCACACAACCTGAAGTTGAAGTCAAACTGAAATGTTCTCATTGTCAGAGAACCGGTCATACAGAAGATCAGTGTTTTGATCTCCATCCCTGTCACCATTGTGGCAAGTGCAACAATTCCTCAGAAAATGTCGCAATCAATACAAATCAGAGAGATTAAAGATACATTATGAATGGATTGACCCTTGGGAATGGTCATCCATAGTTAAAATATTGCTTCAGTTCTACAATCGAATCCGATCACACATTATGCAGCCAACCGTGAAAAGATGATGGTACTCTCATGCAGTTGAATGGGGCAGTACAATAGTGTAAAACTCCTACACCTGAAGGGGGGGAGTTTAGCAATATTTTACAGAGAAGTGTCTCTCCTTTCAGCTAACAAAGGGGGGAAAATGTCAATGAGATTGACAATGGTTGTCAGACTGAAAGTCTCGACAAAAATATCAAAAGCAGCCAGTGGGCATCAACCAATTTTCCAGTGGGCATCAAAAATTTTTCCAATGGGCAGTCGACAGCAAAGAAGCAATGAACAGTTTTTAGCACAGCAAAAGCAACAGTGAGTTGTTTTTGTCATCATCAGCCAGTGGGCTTTGAAAAAATTTTGTCAGTGGACAAAGGATGCTGCTTTCATGCAAAGGACAGATGAATCCTTTTTCAACTTGGCACTTGATGGAGTTGTCAAGCACAATTCAGACATGAATCAGACATACAGCTGACTCATGGTCTTTTCAGATTGCAGTGTTTCAACATCCAGCTTTGGCGGTTTTTCAGGCAATGTTTTTTTTTGAGGATCAACATGAGAACTTGGAAGATCGTTCCTTGTTCTTATTTTGGATTTTTCATTGAAGGGGGGAATGTTAGCCTCTCTAAAATAACAATAATAAATCCAAAATAATTAATTAAATATTCCTAACTCTTGGGTTATTGGGTTGTTCCTAAAAATATGGAGTTTGTTTAGGAACTCCTATCTTGGTGGGTTTTTGGTGAGAAATTATCTCAACCAAAAGAGACTAAGATAGCACAGACTATATTCTCTCATCTATTTAAATTGCAAATTAAAATTCTTTTAATAAGAGAGATTACATGAGGAAGCCATGAGGCTTCTGCCTTTTCCACCAATGTTTTGTCTAAGTTTTGTGTCTATGTTTTCTACAATATATTTCCGAGTTGATTAAATATGTATCACCTTGAAAACACAGTCAAGGGAAAGTTAGTTCAAAGGTGTCTAACAGTGAGCATTATCCTTATACCAACCACTTCATTCACTCCGTAAAAACTTCACAGTGATATGATACCAAGCAAAGACATATATTGCAGAGAAATGACACAGTGTTGAAATAAATGAAATTTCATGTGTATCATGATAACCTCCTTCATGAAAAGCAGATGGTAAGAAAGCACAATGATAGAACCTCCTTAAAAAAGTAGAGGGTTAGGAAGACATTGTTGTGGCCTCCTTCACAAACAAGTAGAGGGCCAACATGTTCTTAAGTAACTTCAATGGCTGCTTGGTGCTTTATCCTACAAAGGATGAACAGAGAATGCATATCAGGATTTGAAATGTTGTTTTGATAAAGTCTCTGTTGGTAAGACCATGTTGAGAAATAGTGGTAAAACAAATGAAAGTTCGTAATTTAAGGGCCTATTTCACATCAAAAGCAAGACAGTGACATGATTGTGTAGAAATTATATAACTAATGCGTTATATATCCAATATTCTCCTGATCCCACACTATATTAACTTCATGCATAATATAGAATCTATTCCACCATTGATCATCACATGCAGAAATTAACACAATTGCAATGCACACATGAAAACATAAAAATTCACACACATTAACACAGTTATTTTACGGGAAAGCCTGAAGCTAAAAACCCCAAATATATGTATATAATATATGTCATAGATATCATGTAACAATCCTCATACAAAGTTGAACATGTCAAGCTCTCAGTACAATACAATCGCTACACACTAATCAGGTCCGATCTAGCAAATCCATGCACTGATCTTTGTCACCTGCTAGCCTGCCTCTACTGCACAATCCATGCTGAAGAATGGATCTGAATGAAATCAAATTGCTTCATCCTTTCTCACACAATCCTCATTGGCATCTCCACTGAGTGGTTGATGCAATCAATGCATCACTATAGTCACAACTGATAGTCATCTTTCCCTTTCACCTATCTCTCCACTGGTCTCCACTGAAATTTTCCATGCACTATAGTTAAGTGATGTATTCTTCAGTTGATTAATGAGTTAATATTTAGTGAATTAATTAATAATTAATTCACACCACTCTCACTAGTGTATAAATCAGTTAGACTAGATACAACTAGCTCAACTGTGTCTAACTGAGTTAAACTGAACACAACTCCACCAACTACTTGTACAACTCCACCAAACTCTGTCACATGAGCTCTAACTGAAGTCCTCCATGAAATAGCTCCAATAAACCCTTAGGAAAAGTGTAATTCCTTCTGTCAGCTCCTGTGCCACATTTGTGCACTTAACTGAAGTGCTCCAAGAGAATAAGATAATGTTTAGAGTCCAAATATTATTAAGAACTAATAATATTCGACATATCTATTTTTAGACTGGAAATCTAAAAATAGATTCCGCCTAATATGTCTAAAAATAGAAGTCCATATATTTTTCCAACTTGACCAACCATCCACAAATAGCATCTTGCAACTCATACAATATGATCGACATGTCTAAAAATAGACATAGTCTAAAAATAGACTTTGCGCCAAAAATAGCCTGCGAGCCCACTTAGTGAAGGCGACTATTTTCACTAAGCTCATCATCTTATTGAATCTCAAAAATCCCTCTCAACAAGATAGGGATTATCTACCACCTCGATCCTGTCTCTATGGTATTCGATTTTTCTCCTGGTGAGCACCTTCGTCAGAATATCTGCATCCTGATCCTCCGTAGGAATGTAAGAAAGTAACATGATCTTCCGCTGCACACAATATTTGATATTATGGTACCAGATGTCAATATGTTTAGATCTATCATGAAATAATGGATTAACCGAGAGTTTAATGCAACTCTGATTATCACAATATATCACAGTAGGATCTAAGTGTGAGCTGAACAACCCGAACAGGATCTTCCTCATTCATATAGCCTCGCATGCAGCCAAAATTGTTGCCATTAGGGGAATTTTGAGGTCTAAAATGGGCCTCCTAAGTAAATTATAAAATAATAGTGGAAATAATAAGATAATATTATATTACATCATCAAATGTTAGAGGGAAAAAAAGTAAAATCTACTTTTTCAACTCGTATTTTCAACTTATCTCCCTATGGGTTTACTCAAATTTCGAGTGAGAACCCTTGTTGGATGCATAATTGGATTTCTCATCCAAAGAGTACTCATATTGCATACTTTCTATGAACTTTGTTACACGAAAAATTAGAAATACATTAAAAACATGTATTTCTCATTTTTCATGTAGCAGGGTCCATCAAAGGTATGTAACATGGGTACTCCTTGGATGTAGAATTAAATTTTTCATCCAATGAGTACTCCCACTCAAAATTTGAGTAAACCCTTAGGGAGATAACTTGAAAATACAAGTTGAAAAAGTAGTTTTATTATTTTATTATTTTTTAATCCTTTTAATTTTTACCCCAAAAATGATGAATCATCCCCCATGGTTGACATCACCATATTGAATCCTATTGGTTCTTATAAAGTTTATTTTGGTTGTAAATTTTTCTTAGGAGGCCCATTTTAGACCTCAAAAGTTCTCTAATGCATGTACTCGGCCTTCGTTGAACTCAGTGTCACAGATCTCTGTTTCCTGCTGTACCAAGAAACTGTTGTAGACCCGATACTAAAAATCCCTCTAGATGTGCTCTTTTTGTTCGTTGGGCTCCCTTTCCAATTTGCATCCATGAAGCCATGCAAATTCACCTCATCCGACTGTCTGTACCATAATCCATATCCCGATGTGCCTCTAATATACCTCAATACATGCTTTCCTACCTTCCAAAAGAGCTCGGTACGCTTAACCATAGCTTGTGAAAGCTGGTTAACAACATAGCATATGCCCGGTCATGTATTGACTAGATACATGAGCGAACCAACCAACTGTTGATAAATAGTGGCATCCACTACCTCTTCCGATGTAGCATCCTCTTTCCTCCAACCACCAGGAAGAGGAGTGTCGATAGGCTTGCAGCCTTGCATATTGAACTTCTCTAGTATCTCTCGGGCATACTTGCCATGAGACACAAATATTCCACCCTTCCACTACCAAATTTCCAATCCCAGGAAATAATGAGGGAGGCCCAATTCCTTCATCTCAAACTCCTTTGCAAGATCAGCCTTTCATGAGAGTATCAACTGTTCATCACCTTTCAGTATCAAATCATCTACATAAAGTGAAATGATCAACAACTTACCCTCCACCACAATCTGGTATAGGTTCGGATCCGCCTCACTCTTGGTTAATCCAAGTCCAGTGAAATAACTGTTTCTTTGTGTGTACCAAGCACGAGGTGCTTGTTTCAGCCCATACAACGCTCTTTTGAGCCCGCACACATGCGACTCGCTACTGAAGATATTGAATCCTTCAGGCTGCTCTATGTACACCTCCTCTTCAATGACTCCGTTGAGGAACATAGTCTTCATATTCATCTGATGAATGTGCCAACCCATCTGTGCTGAGAGAGCTAGGATGCTCCGTATGGAAGAATACCTTGTGATAGGTGCAAAGGTTTTTTCATAGTCGATCCCCTCAATCTATGAGAAGCCCCGGGCAACAAATCTTGCCTTGTACTTCTCGATGCTCTCGTCAGCAGCTTGCTTCACTTTGTATATCCATCTCGAACCTACCACTAATTTCCCTTCTGGCCTTGGGACAATCTCCAATGCACTGTTTCTGACAATCGAAACATACTTTTCCACCATGGAATCTACCCATACAGGGTCCTCCACAGCTTCCTCGAAAGAGGATGGCTCTGTCACGATACAGTTGCTCATCAGAGCCATGTATCCAGTAAATCGGTCAGGTGACTGTCTCTGTTTGCAGTGTGATGTAGGTGCTCCTACATTTTGCGCTGCATCAAGATTTAGTCACTCAACTTCTGTAGTGCACTTCTGCCCTATGATGTTTGGCGCTGCATGAGTGGTTTCTTCCACTCCATGAACCTACTCTTGTGGCTTATCCACATCTTGAGGCTCATCCTTAGGAACTAATAGCTCTTCATCTGCATGCAAGTGTAGCTCCCTCTCAAGCGACAACTTCATGGCTTTCTCCTCATGAAATTTGATATCCCGTCGCACAACAGTCTTCCAACTGTTTGGAAAATACACACGATAGTTGTGGGGTGTTTCTGTGTACCCCAAAAATAACCCAACCTCTACGGTTGGCTCCAGTGTCTTCCTGGCATCCTTCGTCACACGAATGTAAACAGGTGAGCCAAAAATCTTCAAATGAGAAATATCAGGATTCTTACCAGAAAACACCTCTTCGGGTGTACTCATGCCAAGTACTCTATGAGGACAATGGTTTTGCACATAAATCGCAGTGTTGCATGGCTTAGCCCACAAGTGTATGGGAAGGCCCTGATCATGCAACATCACCCGTGTAGCACCCACAATCGTTCTGTTCTTTCGCTCCGCGACCCCATTCTACTGTGGGTTATGAGGCGCTATGAGCTCTCTTCGAATTCCTTCTGCGCTGCAAAAGTCTTTGAATTCACCACCATTATCGCTCCTAAGAGCCTTCACCTGCTTCCCTGACCCTTTCTTAAATAGTGCCTTAAATTCACAGAACTTTGAGAAAGTCTCGCTCTTCTTTTGCATGAAGAATATCCAACACTTATGAGAAAATTCATCAACAAATATCACATAATACCTGTAATTTGCTGTCGAAGCTACTAAGAAAGGTCCACACACGTCTGTGTGAATTCTCTCAAGGATCATCGTGGCGCAACTATCCTTCTCATGAAAGGTGGCTTTCACAAATTTTCCCAAAGTACATCCCTTGCACTGATCTAACTACGCAAGTGTACCCTTGGGAAGCCCGGTAGAAATCTGCTGCAAAATTTTCAAATCACCATGGTGAAGATGGCCCAATCTCCTGTGCCACAATTCGCCCTCATCCCGGCTCACCACTCCTTCTGCTTTGCCTGCCATTGTTGCGTAGCCATCTACCTGCAATTGATAAAGGTTCTTAACTTGAACCCCTATCCTCCGGGTTTTACCAGTTGCCTTACTATGTAGGAAAGCCTTTCCCTTGCTAAAGACAACATCATATCCCTTGTCTTCCAACATCGCCACAGAGATCAGATTCTTCATCAATCCTGGAACATGTATGACATCCTTCAAGATGAAAGGTTTTCCAGACTCCCTCTCAAAGGAAATGGTCTCGATACCAGTCGCACTGTATCTACCATCATCACCCATCTCGATGTGCACTCCAAGATCCTTCTCATCCAGATCAGTAAACAAATATTTGTCTCCTGTCATATGGAAAGACACACCACTATCAAGAAACAACACTGATCCCATCACTCTTGAGACCAAGCATGCGATCAACGAAAAATATAGCTCAAACTGCAAGGCTAAGGCCTCTCCAACTGCAAATCCAACAACCTTCTTATTTTTCTTCTTTTGTGGACAATTAGTGGCATAATGTCCGTGTTGGTGACAGTGAAAGCACTTCACCTTGGACAAGTCTTGCTTCTTGCCTTTCACACCGGATTGAGAAGGATTTTTCTTTCCCTTCCCTTTCCTTGCTTTGGTAGCCAAAGCGCAATTTTCTTCATCTTCATTCTTCGATGAAGATCCATTCCTTGTACTTTGCCTTATCTCCTCCTGCACAAGATCTGACCAAAGTCGCTCCCATCCCGGCAGTTTCTCCCGACCATTGATAGAGTCCTCGTAGGAATGCCAACTCTTTGGAAGCCCAAGGAGAGCCAAGCTCACCAAGTCCTCTTCATCTATAGTAACCCCCACACTTCCCAGCTCATCCCTGCACTAGACAAACTTCGTGAGGTACTTGGGTATACTTTCGCCCTTCTCCATTTTTATTTTTCTGGGCTTGTCTTTAAGCGCCAACTTCCTCTGGTCGCTTTTGCTTTGGAACAAGTCTGTCAAATATTTCCACATAAATAATGGAGAAGCTTTACCATGAAGGCCAGACACTATGTGATCCTTCACACATTCCAATATAATTCTTCGACATTTTGCTGTCTTATTTTGCCATGCGTCAAGTGTGGCTACATTCCTAGAAGCAGGTTTTGGAATTTCTGCATCTATGAACTCCTTCAACCTATTATCCTCCAGCACTGCCTCCATCCTGTCCTTCCATGCAATATAATTCAAGTTTCCCTCAAGGGCATACTTCAATCGCAATCCATTGAAAGACATCTCAACTTCGACACCAAGAAAACACTGCAGCAAATTTGAATTCCACCAGCACAAAACTCAACCGCTTCAATAATTGCAATCTACTCCAATGATCAAATGCTCTGATACCATGTAGAAATTATATAAATAATGCGTTACATATCCAAGATTCTCCCGATCACACACTGTTTTAACTTCATTTACATTACAGAATCTATTCCACCATTGATCATCACATGTGAAAATTAACACAATTGCAATGCACACATGAAACCATAAAAATTCACACACATTAACACACTGATTTTACGGGAAAGCCTGAAGCTAAAAACCCCATGTATATATATATAATATATGTCATAGAGATCATGTAACAATCCTCATACAAAGTTGAACATGTCAAGCTCTCAGTACAATACAATCTCTACACACTAATCAGGTCCGATCTAGCAAATCCATGCACCGATCTCTGTCACATGGTAGCCTGCCTCCACTGCACAATCCCTACTGAAGAATGGC
Organism: Pinus albicaulis; assembly: GCA_034641835.2. NCBI lineage: Eukaryota > Viridiplantae > Streptophyta > Pinopsida > Pinales > Pinaceae > Pinus > Pinus albicaulis. The sequence goes on along the minus strand of CM076582.1, from coordinate 1,077,995,375 downwards.
TTTGAATGAACTTGAATTTCTATAGGCTTGCTAATGCAATCCTCATTGGCATCTCCACTGAGTGTTGGATGCAATCAATGCATCATTATAGTCACAACTGATAGTCATCTTGCCCTTTCACCTATCTCTCCACTGGTTTCCACTGAAACTATCCATGCACTGTATTTAACTGATGTATTATTTAGTTGATTAATGAGTTAATATTTAGTGAATTAATTAATGATTAATTCACACCAATCTCACTAGTGTTTCAATCAGTTAGAATAGATACAACTAGCTCAACTGTATCTAACTGAGTTAAACTGAACACAACTCCACCAACTACTTCTACAACTCCACCAAACTCTGTCACATGAGTTCTAATTGAAGTCCTCCATGCAATAGCTCCACTAAACCCTCAGGAATAGTGTAATTTCTTCTGTCAGCTCCTATGCCACATCTGTGCACTTAACTGAAGTGCTCCAAGAGAATAAGATAATGTTTAGAGTCCAAATATTAATAAGAGCTAATAATGTTTGACATATCTATTTTTAGACTAGAAATCTAAAAATAGATTCTGCCTAATATGTCTAAAAATAGAAGTCAATATATTTTTCAAACTTGACCAACCATCCACAAATAGCATCCTGCAACTCATAGAATATGATCGACATGTCTAAAAATAGACTTTTCGCCAAAAATAGCCTGCGGGCCCACTTAGTGAAGGCGACTCTTTTCACTAAGCTCATCATCTTGTTGAATCTAAAAAGATGGTGATAAAAAGCCTCTGTTCTTATGTTGATGAAAGCATCCTCCAAAGGACAAAATTTGAGGCTGAAGTTTTGTTTAAAAGCACCCTCATCTGAATGGTAAAATTGGTAGGCTAAGCTCTGTTTTTAGTCATTTCTGCATACTGGTATAGAGAGGCATTCACACAAAAGGTTCATGTTGAAAAACATTTTTTATGGTCTATAAAAAGTACTCCCTCCAAGTGATAAGTAAAGGGAGAGCCCCAAAATTTACTTCCAGCTCAGTTAAAGGACAGAGGGCACATTGTAAAAATGGGTAAAAATTTCACTTTTTGATGACCTCCTTCAAGACCAAGTGGAAAAGGTCAAAACATGTTTTAAACACCTCCTTCACTTCACAAAAACAAAGGAAGCATTATGGCGTTGAGAAGATTCAGTAGTGGTTTTTCATGGTGACCTCCCTTGTTGACAAATCAAAGAAAAACACAGTTTTTATAGCCCCTTTCATTACAAGCAGAGTTTTATGGTGACCTCTTTGCAAACCAACCAAGACCAACACGGTTAAAGGGATTATTTACCTCATAAAACAATGGACATATGATGGTGTCAAAGGGACTATTTGTAATGTTTTTATGAAATTTTTTCAAAATGTTATAACCTTGGTAAATGATAAGAGATCCCACAGGGCAACTATTTAGGTTGAAAGGGCCTCGATAGGAGCATTATGGAGAAAGACAACTTAGAAAAGATAAAATAGTTGATTAAAGGGAAACCTCAGAACACAAGTGAACATAGCCACTATTCGAAAAGTTCATCCAGAGCATAAAAAGAGAGAAGTTTAAAATTGATAGAAGAAGTTTTGGAGAAACCTTTATGAGTATAAGGGGCACAAATCCAACGGTTATTATCACTTTGCAAACCAAGTCACTGAAAGAGAAATATTTTTGAGTGATTTTGAAGTCATTTGCAACCGGTTTGAATGCGCAGTGTGCTTGTAGGCGCCTACTAAAGAAGATTGTGAAGGGCGTGGCACGGTTGTGCGGTTGCATGGCACGCCTGTGCCTGTCGTTCAAGAGGCACCCAGGGCTAACCCGACAACATCAAAGCGACGCGTTTTCCCATTCAAAGCCTGCCCAACCCAACAAACAAGCTTGAACGTGGTGCGTTTGTTCGTTCAAAGCCTGCCCGGACCATCAACCAACTCCGAACACAAGTTTTCCCGCCTCGGCCAATGCTGCAAGAAGCTCTCAAAGGTGCCAAGATCAAACTTTACACCACAAGCTCATCTCCAAACACAACAAAACACATTTTTCAAAGGTATTTACAGCTCTTGGCCCAATTTTTGATTTAAAGGAATAGTGTTCAAATAAAGGCTTATTGGTAGTTTTAAAGGGAGGTTTGTTGATTTAAGTTTGTAAAAGATAATAAAAGTGTCATAGAGAAACTAAACAAATTTCTTAAAGAAAAACACAATTCGCTCTTAGGATTGTCATGTTTATCAAGATCAGAGAAAAACCAGTGATTTCAAAGCGTGCCCTTTTTGCTTCAGATAACCAAAGAGAAAGCAGTGATTAAACAAGGAGACTCATCATTTCAGATTAAAGGCTTGAAACTACATAAAATAGGGAATCATTGTTTTCACAACTAGTTCCTTGTGAAGGTTGAAACTTGTTTTTCAAGCACGTAGAAGATCATACAATCTATAAAGGGGAGACAGGTTTTGTTTTAAAAAATGCTTACTAAGTGACAGGGAGACTACTTTTCTTAGAGAAACAATGATCATTAAAGAGGGACAGTTTGTTCAAGGGGAAAACATAGAGTTTTTCAAAGAGTGTATTCTTTGCTTAGAAAGAAAGGAAGATAGTGACTGAGTGAAATAGTTTTGATTAGTTTATAAAGGATTTGCTCACCACTTAAACAGGGTTTTCAAAAAATCACTGATTGAGGGAAATATTTTTTGTGTCCAAAAACAAAAGGGGACTTGTCTTAAAAAACCAAAAATAGGTCTCATTAAAGGTCTTTTTTTCTCACAACAAAGTTCATAAGAAGGGAGCTTGTTTTCACTTAACAAAAACTTGTTTTCCAACTAAGGACAAACTTAGTCTTGGAAAGAGGAAAATGTGTTTTTGGTTGAGGACCTATTTCAGTGATAATTTGAATAGTTTGTCTTGGTAAGTCAGTGAAGGGTATCAAACGCAAAAATGCCTCCAAAGAAGGACATCAGAAGTGGGTATCACAATAGGTATGAGCCTATTACAACTTAGGAAGTGAATGAATCTCCTTCAGTACTCTTCAATTTTCATGAAGTAGGGTGCTTGGAATTTTGCCAAAAATTCCAAGAAGTAAAAAGTCACCTTCCTTTGACACATTTGTTTGCTTTGAGGCTACAAGGAAGGCATGTCCATCTAGCAGGTCTGGATTTCAAACTCTCTCCTAGGGCTATCTCCAAAGCTACTAAGATCCTCTATATAGGAGAAAAGTGATTCAAACAAACATACCTAGATCTGAATCACTACAAACCCTTTCTAAAACGAGACCATCAGGATGCTTGCCAAGCTATTTTCCCTTTTTCTCACTTTTTGAGCAGCTATGCCCCCCTAATGAAAGTCATCATGAAGTATTTCACATGTGAAGGGAGGTTTTCCTGGATTTATGCCTATCACTTTAGGCTTCTTATGCATTTCACAAGAACTCATTTTCTGAACCTACCTTTATTCCTCTATAGAAGCATTAACAAGATGGCCTCTACTATCCAAAAGAAGTCCTCCGCTCAACAACAAGCTTGTTTGTTTCATCGTTCCCTTATCAATATCATCATCCTCCATCAACTGGAAAAGAAGGGAGTTTCTTGGGACTCTTTCATCTCCCATCCCTATTTTTCCATTGCCACTTCATCTCATGCGCCTTCCTCACCATCCACTCATCATGTTTCTCCTTCTTCTAGTAAATCCAATCCTAAGAGAACAAAATCCCCTATGATTGAGAATGAAGAAGAGAAGAAGCAAAAAAGTGATGAAGAAGGGCAAAGTGACAAGAAGCAAACAAGTGATGAAGAAGGGAAAAGTGACAAGAAGCAAACTAGTGATGATGAGGGACAAAGTAAAGACTCTAAGCATGATAGTCGGGAAGAAGGAATTGATGATGAGCATGAAACAATTGATGGTGAGCATAGCAGTCATGAAGAGGAACATGATGGCAGCCAACACAACAGTAAGCATGATGGTGATGAGGGAAAAAACAGTGAATGTAAAGAGCACAGAAGTCATGAAGAAAGCAAGGACAGAGATGAACAAGGCAGTCCTCAAGAAAACAAACAAAGTGGCAGCCAAAATAGTGATGATGAGGGTCATGACAGTCCTCAAAAAGACACTTATGATGAGAAACAAGACAACCCTCAAGCAACTAATGATGATGGCAAGAAAACACCAAATAGTGAGCATTCCGAAGAGGACAACATGGAGAAAAATGATCAAAACAGTCCTAAGGGCAACCAAGACCAAACCAAGGACCAAGTTGAGAAAATTCAAGTTATGAAACTATCTCTCCCTTCTCCTCAACAAAGCCAAGAGCATGTGTTAGCTGCCTCTCCTAGGCAAGGGGCCATGACTCTTCCTCCAAAAGTGGCAAAGCCTAGAAACACTAGATCTGCCAAGAAGAAGATCACTCCAGCAGTGACTAGAAATGTCACAAGAGCACTAAGAAGTAGAGGCAAGATGCCTAAGAAGAGAATTTTTGAATTTCCAAAGAGGAAGAGGACCAAGAAGTCTATCCAAGACAAGGGGAAAGAAAAAGAGGAGAGTAGTCATGAAAATGAAAGGGAGTTTGATATCATACAGATAGACAATGATGATGGGGATAATGAAGCTAGAATTCTTGAGGCTCTTTAAAAAAATAGAGAAGCCAAAATTCATGACCTACAAGCTGATGTAGATAGGTCCAAGGACCTCATACATGTTCTACAGATGAAAAACAAACAAATGAGTGGTCAAATGGCAGTTTATGAGGCCCAGGCTTTAAAATACCAAAAGGAAGCCTACAAAGCACAAGTCAAGTTTGAAGAGATTATGGGCGAATTTGATGATACTGAAGAAGAAGAGCAACCAATGAGAAAGAGGCCCAAGACTATGGGTCTCAAGAAATCTTTGGAGAAAAATAAGGAAGAAGAGGCAGCCCTTGTTCGATCTTATCCTCTTACTCAATTGCTCACCCAAGAAATATAAAATGATACAGAACCATGGCTTGAAAGGGCCAACAAGAATTTGGAGGATAAGTTAGAGAAAGCTAACAGAGACTTGAGTCTACAAAAGAAAATGACCGGGCACTACAAGAAGTTGAACCAATTTGCTCGAAGAAAGCCCAAACTTGCTCAACAAAGGCTCGAGGATGCCCGAAAGAGGTGCTCGGTAGAAAAAGTGGAGAAAGGCACATCAGAAATTGAAATATTGGGCTCAGCTTCCTTACATGTTTATGAAAACCCATGAGGGGCTTGCTCGCCAAAATTGAGCAAATTTTTACAAGGTTTTGTTTTTTGTGTTTTTTGGCCATAATTGCACATTTTTCAAGGCACTGCCATGGGTGCTAGTAGCATCCTCAGCTCATGAAAGTAATTTTTTTGGATGGAATAAATTCAGGGTCAGATACTCACAAATTTTCAGATCCAAAGGAGGTGTTTTGGTCCCCCAAAGATGCACCAAACAGTGATTTTTTGACTTTCTGCCTCACATATCAGCAAGGGCTAATTTTTGATTTTTTCCACTCAGTTCCATTTTTGACATACTTCCAGGGTTAGTTTGGAAAAAATCAAATAGTTCCAGAAACTAGACATCCAGGGATTTCCAACGAGCCATCACAGGCCTCGTTTTGACATCGGGAGGTCCCTCAAAAGTGGTATACAAAATAGGGAATTTTCTGCTGCTACGTTCTTGTAGCATTTTGGCAAAAAAGGAAGTTTTCTCAAGTGGCTTATCCAAATGTGCATTAAGCCTTTTTTTGGCCATTGTCAGTTAGGAAAAGTCAATTTTATTTCTGTTTTTCGCATTTTAAGATATTTTGTGCCTTGGGATTTGCAAAGACTTAAGGACAAAATCAGATATTTGTAATAGGCCAATGGCCTTCTAGTTACTCTTGGATAGTTTATTTCTCTTTAGCCTATATATTCCAAGAGATTTCATGGTATCAAGAAGCTTAACTTGATGATATAGAGCAATACATGATATTACAAGCTTTGAAGAAAAACTTTGTCTCATGATGTGGATGATTTGTTGTTTGTCTTGGATGGTGGAAAAGGACTGTTTGTTGGATTCCTTGGCTTGGTAAAATGGTATAGTGTTCCTATATACATGTTTTCCTTAGTTTATCATACATGTTTCCATGTTTCTTTCTTGTTGTAGGTCAGTAAAGAATATATTTGAGACATGACCATGGAGGCATCTCAATTTTCCTGATTTCATTACAGCTTCTATGTTTCTCTTCTTTCTTAGTTATGTCAAAGAATTCTTAACTGCTCTTTGATACCCTACGAACTTGTTTTTAATTTCATTAGTGGTTATTATGTATGCTATCTAGTATGATTCACGGTATGCCCTGCTTACTGATAGCTATCCAAAACCACATCACTGAAACCTTTCTCTGAATGTTTGACTGTCCTAGTTGAACCAACGAGGTCTTGTGTCGATCTTGCCCTTTGCCTATGCTCTCTAATCTTAGTTCAAAGTTCCTGATAGCTCAAAATATGATGTCTAGGATTCCCCTCTTCGTAGATTGAGTTATTTGTTTGTCTTGTTTGTTTTCCGCAAAGTATGAAGGAAATTTTACCAAAGTTAGAGGGTCTTATACTTCTATGTATCGCCTGAATGTTTATTTTATGCATCTATCAATTTGAAGTTTCATTTATCGTGATTAATGGTTAGCCCTACCACATGGATGTCTACTGTAAAACTATTTATGCATTAAACCTCTTTGTCCTTTCACAAATTTAGTGTCCATCCTATTTCATTCCACCTAAAAGAATCCATTTTTACCTCGATCAAATCGGCCTTGCACTATACCTTGTCCACCCCTTTGAGGCAGTCCTATCTTATCGACCCCATAGCCCAGTTGATCTGACAATCTTTTTATCTATCTATCCTTGATTAGTTCTTCCCTCTAAAAACCTAAAACAAACTAAAAACACACTTAAACAACTAGCTTAAAATCAAATACATAAGAAGAAAACAAATCTACATCCCTTGCACAAATAGAGAGAGCCCTCTCTGAGTCTAGGAAGGCTAGGTCCTTGGTCTAAAAGTTGGTTTGATGCTACCCTGTCATTTGGCTTGCCAATCTGTCAAACCATGGGACCCTAACATAATGGCGATCACGGTGGGACTCTGAGTTAGTGACAATCTAAGTATACGTTAGGACTTTAGAATCCCTCAATTAAAGAATACCTTGTGATTTTCATCCACCTCATCGCCACACTAACATAATGGCGATCATGGTGGGACTCTGAGTGAATAAAAAAACTTAGAATTCCCTAAACATTATACATCCCTTAAGAAGATTATCTTGTCAACTTAGCCCACCGCTCACTCTTAATGGTGATCACGGTGGGACATTTCTGAGTTAGTGACAATCTAAGTACACCTTAGGACTCCAGAAATACCTTTTCTTCAAGAAAATATGGTGAATCTACCACCTCATCACCAAACTAACATAATGGTGATCACGGTGGGACCTATTGAGTACATGACAGTCTAGAAAACTCTTGTAGACTCATTAGTCCTTAAAAATTAACCTTAGACAAATAGACTAAGAAATCATTTAGAGTAAACTCTTATTGTTTCACTATCTTATCAAAGTGATGAATCAGGTTTAGAATACTCCTACAAACTAGGCTACATATAAAACTCAGAAAACCCCAAAAAACATCCCTAGATTGGCTTTTTCTAAGTTATTAGCGGTGGACCATAAGTACATATCTCTAAGAACAACAAAACATCCACCTGGCGACTCCACTAGCCTCCAGTAGGCCTAATACTCCATAAAAACCAAACATTTCATAAATCATACTATTATGTTGACTCATCTTTCCCAAAAACTCAAAGTTCATGATGCAGCCTCTGAAATCAGTTACAAACTAAGTACAACTTAGGGATTCAAAAATCTTCATCTAAACATAGGAAATCAACAGAATAAACTTGCAAATAGAACCCTAGCTTTCTCAACAATCAGGAAATCTGTTGAAACTAAGTTTTAAGTCATTCTTGCAAGTTTCCACATAAAAGTTTTCTAGAAAACATTTTCCTAAAAAAAATTCTTTGTCAGTATTTGTGGTGGACCATAAATCTCAATAAAATCCACCTGGCGACTCCACTAGCCTTAATTTTGTTTTGACCATTCTTCACATTAGCGAAACTTCTAGAGAGGACATCCATCCAAAAACAATCACAACTATCAACCTCTCTAAACTTTGACTTTGAAATCTGGCTTCACGAAGAATTAATACCAGATCTCAACTGGACCCAAATCCCCCTATCATAGTTGACGACCCAGAAAATATTTTGTGGCAAACTTCTGAAATTGGTTACTTAGCTACCGATAGGACCATCCACAAAGCAAGATCTATACCTGAACATCTTACATCCTTGCAATATTCCCATTTTGACTTGAGTTCAGCAAAGACCCTTTTTAGAATCAAGTCTCAAATTAAAACCAACCTTGACGATCTTGAGTCGTTATATTTGCAACAGAGTCCTAGCATAGAAGCCTCACCCACTACACCTCCTGATTTTCAGCTTCTCAACCATTTTGGCTCTTACCACCCCAAATCTGCTCAGAATCAGTCCACAAGTCCAAGTACTTCTACCACACCTTTTCATACCACCACTGTGCAAATCACCTCATCCCATACCACAAGTCCTCACACTGTAAATCTACCATTCGCTCCCATCATGGCAGCTTGGTATGCGTCTTTAGTGTTACCATTTCCTTTGGTACCTTTGCAAAATTATTACCAATACTGAATCCCACACTTCACCGGAACTAAGGCCACTACCACGCAACAACATGTAGATAGGATCACTGATGCTTTTGACTACATGGAACAAGAAGATGAAACCATAAAGATGAGAATGTTCACCCAAAGCCTAGGTGGAGAACCCAAGAACCCAAGAAATGGTTTAAAAGCTTAGCTCTAACAGCATAGATGATCTCCCAGCACTTTACCAAACTTTCATAAACAGGTGGGAAATTAGGAAAAACCCCATCCAAAGCCTTTCCGAATATAACAATCTTAAAAGGAATATGGGGGAAAGTGTTCAGGACTATTGCACTAGATTCAACAGTGTCTATAATGCCCTCCCTCCTCACATGAAACCTCCACTTGGCTCAGCATTAGCAAAATTTCCCGAAGGTTTCGATCCAGATATGACATACCAACTAAGAGAAAGATACCCCCCAACTTTAGAAGAAATGCAAAAAGTAGCTATTAGTGTCGAAGCCAACCTAGCTGAGAAAAGAGCTAGGATAAGATCAGAAAAGAAAGTCACATACCGTGATGAGGTCATGCCTTCAGTTTCCTCCTTAGATCCCAGAATAGACAACTTGGTTAGATCCATGGAAAAAATGTGGGAAAGAATAAATCTGAATGAAAAAGCACCTCTTAAGGACAACCAGCCAAACCCTCAAAACAGAAACCGGAACCAAAATTTTAAAAGAGACCCGCCTCAGAACAAACCAAGGGAAAATGACCAACAGACCAGGCCACCTTTCAATGAAAATTATGTTGATGAGGTAGAAAGAGATATGGAACCACTTGATGAAAATCACTTAAACTTGATAGGTTCTGATAGTGAGGGTGAGGTTTTCCTCACAGAAGAAGAACAAGTTTTTTTCTCCTCAAATCAAAATGAAGAAAATTATGATGACCCCAAAGACCCTGTGGTAGGATTACGAAATGCTATAATGGAATTCCACATGAATTATGATCTTAGGATTAAGAAAAACCAGGGCAGATCTAAGAAAGGTAGCTTAGACACTGCTGTTACTAAAATCCCCGATACCATTCTTAAAAGAAAATCAGATAGTAACAAAATCATGGCTAAGAAAACTGACCAAAACAAAGGCAAATCTAGTTAGGCAAGCCTTGATCCAAACTATCCTAGTACCTCTACTAAGATTCCTGAAATAGTTGTATTGAACAAAACCCCAAATTAGAGTCATAAAATTAAGAACATAGATAAAGTCATGGCTGAAAAAACTGAAGCAAATCTATTTAAACTACAAGTACCCTTCAGTTTTGAAGGGGAAATTGCCAAAATTAAGATCACCATGCCTCTCACTGAAATTATTTCCCAAATATCATAAAAATATCAAGTGCTAAAGGTCCTAAACATAGGAAATGATGCAGATACTTTAAACCTAGCTGATGATAACCCTAAGGTGTTGTTTGTACCAAAAATAGAAGGAAAATATCAAGAGGGAACCACTCTTCCTTTTTACATTAGCCTGAATATACATGACCAAATCCTACATAATGTCATGCTAGATTCTGGGGCCTTTCACAATCTCATGCTGAAAGTAGTAATGGAAAGATTAGGCCTAGAAATAACAAAACCTTATAAAGACTTATATTCATTTGATTCAAGTAGAGTCAAGTGTCTAGGCCTGATAAAAGATCTTTGTGTTAGTTTGGCCCAAGTACTTGCAAAACACCTAGTCATGGACATAGTGGTAGCAAACATCCCTCCCAAGTATAGAATGCTTTTATCCAGATCTTAGGGGGCCAAGATTCAAGGAAATATTCAACTATATATGTCCTATGCCACCATTCCTGTGTTTAATCAAGCAAGAATACTGTATCAGGAATCACACATTAAATATATGGTCAATAGCCAAGAAAAGCCAGATAACATCCCTATGTATTCCATACATTCAAACATGGATTCCTTCATCTTACATCTAGACGATGACACTGATGAAAACAAAAGTGAAACTGAAACCAGTTCAAGCATAGTATCACAGCCAAACCAACCTCTGTATGATGAATTTGATACTCAAAACTATCATGACCCTGAACAATTATGTCTTGAAGAGAGGGAATTTGATTTTCTAGAAATAAAGATAGATTAGAAAACAAAAAACATTATACACCCTCAAGCAAAGTGCTCAAACCAAGGCCAAACATCAACAGTACAATCAGGAACCTTTTTCAAAACAGAAGCACTAGAGGGCTTACATATTACAAACCTCTTCGGAAATCAGGGGCAGGGAAGCCTAATGTTCTTGCCATACTCAAATGCTTCACCATCCCAAAACCTCGCATCTCCGAATGAAACTTTGACTATTACCGCAACTATTAAAGATCCGGGAAGAATGTCTGATAAACTGTATATGAAGGGATGTGATGACTGCAGTACAAAAATACCTGAGCTGATTGAACTAGCTATTATTCTGTCACTTCAAAAAAGATTTAGAACTTCTAGAATATGCAAAATTGTTCAAGATACTAGTACATGTTGGGAAAATAGTTTGAAACACTATGACACTGCCATCATTTCAAGAAACAACTTTGACAAAAGGAAATACAAAAATCTTGATCAAACATTAACAATCAAAGACAAGACAAATGAACATAGGATATTTATTGATTTCAGAAACAAAGATACACACCCCTAGAACAGAAATTATATTCTTCCTAAACAAGACCATACTATACAAATTATAGGTACTTCTAATCATGTGTCTTTACAAAATGATGTTTCATTGTATCATCAATTAATTCCTTTTCAAAGAAAACAACTCAAAGTATTTTTCAAATATGCTGGAAGCAGTTCCATTTTCAAACCCAGAATTGCAAAACCACTAGACACCAAAGACATGTTCCTGAAGGCCATGTTTCCAGTTTTGAATTTCTTCATTATGATGCAAGTTGTGTTGGAAATGTTGTCATTGATGGCAAAGGAGATGGCAAAGGAAGAACACCTGAGGCAACAACAAGGCAAAGGAGATGGAAAAGGAAGAACACCTGAGGCAGCAACAAGGCAAAGGAGATGGCAAAGGAAGAACACCTGAGGCAACAAAAGGAGAATTAAGGAATAGCATCAGTCAAGGAGCAGATGAAACAAAGAGAGCATAAGACAAGTAGCTAAGGAATGAGACAGGAAGATGAGGAACATAACTCTGGTAACGTAGCGGAGTTCAAAGTTGAGGAAAAGAACTGTTGAATTGAAGGTGTAGAAGATCGGAGCCTCATAGGATGTGCTACAAGTATAACAGGTGGAGTGGATTCTATATACGCAATAGAGAAAGGAGCACAAAGAAACTAAGACAACAGATATATCAGAAAGGAAGAGACAAAGAAGTAACAAAGGCAGCAAAGGAGGCAGTGTTGAAGCAGAAACAGGCAGAGGCACAACAAAGAACAGAGGCAGGGCAGCAAAAAGAAGCAGAGGCAGAGGCAGAGCGACAGGAGCAGCAAGGGCAGAGGCAGAGACGTTATAAAATTCCGAGAATCGCCCAAGCCGGCAGATACATTCATATGCATAATTCCGGGAATCGCACACTCCAACCGGTGTTATACATATAATATAACACAAACTTATTCCGGGAATCGATTAACTCCAGCGACAATACAATGCATATAATACAGAACCATATTCCGGGAATCGCACACTCCAACCGGCGTTATACATATAAATATAACACAAAATTATTCCGGGAATCACTTCACTCGAGTGGCAAAAATATATATAAACATATATGTGCATTGCATCACATAAACAAAGGTCCAAGGCATTTATATTATGGAGCGCATAAAACAAAGTTTGATAAGGTGGGACCCCTCCCCAATCGCAATCGGAGATCGCAAGGGCAGCGGAACATGCAACCAACTGAGATTTGCGATTGCGATTAAAGCCCGGACCCGATGGGTGTATAAACGAGGGATAATACATATTTGAGTTACGGTCAAATCGCATCGGCATTGGTCAATCGCATCGGAGAACATATGAGTTGCGATTGCGATTGGAATTCTGGACCCGATGGAGGTATGAATTGTAATTCAAACTTGTTTGAAGTCCTTTCCCAATCGCATCGGTAAAATACAATGAACAGTGCCCAATCGCAACACATATTAAAAGACTTGCGATTGCGATTGAAGTGGCGGACCCGATGGCATTATACAATGGATTTAATAGGTTCAATCGCATCCGGGATCTTAATCGCGATCGAAACTTTCCGATTGATCGCAAGACTTGTGTAATATGTTGCAATTGAAGTGGCGGACCCGATGGCATTATACAATGGATTTAATAGGTTCAATCGCATCCGGGATCTTAATCGCAATCGGAACTTTCCGATTGATCGCACAACTTGTGTAATATGTTGCGATTGAAGTGGCGGACCCGATCCTGTTATATGCGGGAGTTAATATGTGCAAATTGCATCCGTGTTCTGATCGCAATCGGAACTTTTATACTGTGTGCCCCGATTGCATTTGTTCAAAGTTCGGACCCGATTGCGCTATGAGCCATGGTTTATGTGGTCATCGCGTCCATTTGATCAATCGCAATCGCAAGTTTTGTTTGACACCACCGATCCGCCGACGGAGATGTGGGGCCGGACCCCTTCATATATTAGAGGCTGTGGTTTGATTTATTGGATTGTAATATAAGACCAAAGGCTTAAGGTGGAGGGCGATTGTTTATATAAAATAATTGTTGTGAGTTATATAAAACATGGTTGTGGTTGTATTAAAACATGCCGCATGGTTTGTAGACCCACGGGCCTCAACTTAACGGGAGGGCGATTATTAATGTAATACAATTGTAATATATGTATGTTCCGGCCTGCGGAACTCGCCACATCAACAAGAAACTTGTTGTGTGTAAAGGATTGAATTACAGTCAGCAGATTCATTTATATATAAAGCGCTGGTATAAAAATAAAATAAAAATGCAGTTCATAAATTTAGGAGTTACGCAGCAGCCATAAACAGAAAGGCATACAGAGAAGAGAAAGGGACAAAGAGACAGTTAGAGAAAAGACAAATGCACAGCAAGCCAAGAGACAAAATGAGTGAGTTGGAGTTCACATTGTAATTCGAATGTAAATGTTTTAATTGTTTTTATTGTTTGTGATGCATTGGCAAGTCTCCGGAAGAGAGCAAATATCCCACTGTAATATTAAAATAAGCACCTACAGTTACATTTTTCTGAGTAAGCTGAAAAGAGATGAGAAGGCAGAAGGCAAAGAGACATGATTGTCCATTTCTAATTCCTAGTAGAATACAAATAGTCATGAAGCTATCTTTTATAAAAGGGGGTAATATCCAAGAGGAGATATTGATGAAAATAGAATGAGAAGAGGAGAGAGTGTGCAGCAGAATTGAAGATAGTTGAAGAAAATAAGAAAGCTGCAAGAGGTCAGAGAGTGTGAATATACAGAATGCTGAGTATGAAGAATTGAGGAGAAAAGAAGAGAAGAAGGAAGGGCTGAGCAGATATGATGCAGGTCTGATATAAGAGTTGATGAACAACAGAAGAGAAAGTACAGAATAGAGCTGATATCCAAGGTAAATCAGCAAGTGTTTTTCTTTTGAAAGAATAAGGAAGTTGGAGCTTCCCTATCAAGTTGTAGCTTGATAGATGTCAGTTGTAGCTGACTGAGGTAGGAGCCTCCTGTAGGTTGGTGCCTGCAGAAAATAGATGGGAGTTGGTGCTTCCACATCAAGTTGTAGCTTGATAAAATGTCTGTTGTAGCTGACTGAGGTTGGAGCCTCCCGTAGGTTGGTGCCTGCAGAAAATTGATGGGAGTTGGAGCTTCCTTGCAAGTTGTAGCTTGCAGAATTGAGGTAGGAGCCTCCTGTAGGTTGGTGCCTACAGAAAATCAGTGGTGAGAGGGAGTCGGAGCTTGCCTTTGCATCACAACAATAATAAGATGTGGTTTTATCCCTTTATGGGTTTCCACTTATATCTGGTGTCTCTGTGCATGATGTTTATGTGTTGATGTGATTTATCTCATCTGCTTAATACTTGCTACTCTCATATTCAATCTGCTATTACATTAACAAATCTGTTTGATAGTAATACTTGTTGCTCACATATTAAGTTGACCATGAAATGAAGGTGTAAATAAGATTTAAAAGAAAAGTTTTAAAAGTCCATGTATGTGTTAAACTGATTCACCCCCCGCCCCTCTCAGTTTAACTAAGGGTTCAACAAGTTGACGATGTCATCATCTGTTTTAAAAATGACAAAGAATATCTGCATTATTTGAAAAATATGTACAAAAAAAGGAGAAGTGGAAATCAAAGGTATAAAGAAGCACAGCAGGAATACACAAGGTTTTTTAGAGATTCATGCATGGTTCCTGACTTATCTACAACAAGAAGGGTGTATATGTTCATCGATGGTCTGGATGAACCTCTTCATGGGTTGGTAAAATCTACCAAGCCCCCTACCTTGCATGATACCATTGAGAGGGCAATAGATCTTCAAGATGCCTTGCCAAAAGCAAAGGGAAACTTTCAAAATAAGCCCTCTTTCCTTTCTAAAGAGAAGGAAGAGAAAGCTGCTCCTTTGAAGGAGAGCTCATTCAAGAAGCCTCTTGATATTGAAGTCTGGAGGGAACTAAGGAAGAAGAGGATATGTTTCACTTTCCAAGAATCATGGGCACCTGGGCATAGATGTGCTGCTGGAAAAGCACATTACATAGAGGTCTTCTCAGATTTTGAGGAGGAAGAAGAAGATGATGAACCAAGAAGAGGTCACAATGCTGACAACGATGAGGGATATCCAACACCATCAAGATATGGCAATGGGGAATTTGATCCTATTGGAGGAACTCTTGCATATTTGAGGGGAGTACCTAAGTACTTGACCTTAAGAGTTCATGGTTCAATCATTTATAAGAGGGTATTTTTTCTTATTGACAGTGGGGCACCCACAACTTTATTGATGCTCATCTTGTGCAAAAGAGGGAAATACCTACTGATACTTGAGGGATTCTCTGTTTTGGTCCCAGGAGATAGAAAAATTCAATGCATGCATTATGTTCCATCACTTTTAGTCACCATGGGATCCTACACTTTGGTGGATCACTTATTTGTAGTTGACATACCAGACACCAATGTTATTTTGGGTGTTCAATGGTTGATTACATTGGGGAAAGTCACCACTGATTGGGAGGCTTTTCAAATGGAATGGGTGGAAAAGAAGAGTGGTGCACCTCAAATGATAAAAGGCATGCATACTTACCCCTCACATAACACTTCCACATAGAACACAGGGATGGAATTGCGCAGTGGAAACAAGGACCTTATAGTCCCATCTATTATGCTCATGAGATTTCTGCATAGGACACTGCTACCTAGTGGCAACCCACCTGGGAGGCCACCTAATTTAGATTTTTTGGGGAAGACCTCACAACTTACTGCTCCAAACTTAGATCCAGGAGGGATTGGAGCACTTGAAGACAAAGATACAGCGCTGGGAGGCTTGGGTAAGTTCAAGAAGGAGGGTGATATTCTTCCCTTATCATCATCACCCACTCTCATATATGGATCTGCGCTGTGGGAGGAGAAGAATGGAAGGATCCAATGCACACCTTTGGCATAGGAGATGCCAAGGAGGAGATCAGCAACATGACATACATTTCTGTTGATGTACCATCGACGTTGTCATTGTTGAGCAGTGTATATCTATATTGGAAATCCCAACTGCTAGTGGGTTATTCCAAATATCTTCACACATGTATGATACTTGATGACCAGCTGCATGAAGAGGGCTACATAGTCCATGAGGGAGTCATCTATCATCATGTTATGGTATTCTTGTCTAGATATTCTAATCTCAAGAAGAAGATACTACAAGGAGCATGCAAAGAGTTCTGTTTCAGACACATGCATTCCATGAGGATATACAACATCATCACGAGGAGCTTTGATTGGGAAGGTTTGAAAGAGGAACTACATCATAATTTTCAAGAATGCATGAGCTATGTGGAGTTGGGGCAGCCAATGGACTCGATGCAACAGTCATTTCAACCACATCTTCCTTCTTTTGAAAGAGGAGAAATATCCATGCACAACTCCATGTGTATGAGAAACATTGTTGGTAGAAGATCTGATCATGTAAAGAAAGTTTCATTTTCTGATAGTACATGTTGTTTTGGCATTTTTATGTAGGCCATGATTCCTAAAAGGAGTAATGTATCATGTGAATCTCATGGAAATTTTTGGGCCACTAAAAATGCTGAACTTGGCCACTCCCTTGATGTGAAAAGGGAGATTTTCTTCCATGATGGGTGCTTCCTAAAGGCACAAAAAATATCTCACATTTTCAGCCACAGTGAGATGACATGTTCAGCAAGTAAGTAGTGGGGAAACCACTTACCATACCTTGATCTGATGCAGGCATGAGATGCACTGTGCTAGTACCATATGTGGGACTATGACCCACCTCCTCATGCTCAAATTTCTATTTGTGTATATGTAGTTTTACTTCCATACATTAATGATATACTTGTACTATTTTTAGGATTGTATGGAGGGAGGATGGGGAGCATGTATGTAACTCATGCGATGGAGACTCTCCATGTACCTTATGCTACATGTTTTAGGGAGAGTATTGGTTCAACCATGTTTCTTTCATATGAGTTCTTGACTCATTGTGGGATGGACTATGTACATCTCACAATGACATTGGAGGAAAAATTCATGGAGGGTTGGATTGGTGAACACTTAGCTTGTGAAGAAAGCTTGATCCTTGATGGTGTCACCAATGGAGGAGGAGAAGTGTTGAAGCACTCACCCTATCAGTTTCTTAAGGACAAGAAACATTTTGGAGGGGAGGACTGTAATATTTGTTTTTATTTTCTTGTTGCATTAATAAAATTGTAAAGGAGGATCAATAAAAATCCTAAAAATAAAAATAAATCAATGCCCCATGTGAACAAGGCTAAATCTGGGTTGCCTTAATAAAACACCATTATGTGTGAAAGGGATGAAGACATTTGATTGGGTCAATAGGACCAAATCAATAGCATTGTCTAGATACATTTAATCTCCTAGATGCACAACGTAGTTTTAGTTGGAGGCTACACATGTGAATGCAGCTAAAGCATTGAGATGGTTTAGGGTTTGGAAAGGATTCCATCTTATTTAAGGAAGGGGAGGACAACATGAGAAGGTTGTTGAAGACATATTATTTTTGAATATTTTTTCTATTTAGACATTTCTTATTCTCTTGGTTGTTTAGCAGAGAATAGTGTTGTTTAGCACTTGGGTGTTCCTGATTGGGAATCCCACCTCTTCCATTGAGTAGGTCAAGGAGGAGTCTTGCATTTCTTGACCACTATTAGGCATTTGGCCAAGCTATTCTTCCAACTACAGCACAGATCCTGTTGAGGTTTTGGTTGTCTTTGTAAGCTGCAGCAAGTGGAGGCTAGATCTACTCAGATCTAGGCCATTCCAGTGCCTCTTCTCAGTGGGAAAGCCTTCTATCCCATTGGAAAGAGAGTATTGGATGAGGAGAGCCCATTTTCAGATCTTGGCTTGAGGCCACATCATTTTCTAGAGCCTACAGTGTAGTCCATATTCAAGAACATCGTTATTTTCAAGGAGAAAGTTGCATGTTCTTTTGGCACATTAAGGAGGAGAGATCTCTAGTGATGGGAATCTGCCCTTCACTGTGGTGATCCGTGGATTACAGATCTAATCCATGTTCCATTCAGATATGATCTGAATACTGATGTATATTCTTCACAAATTTTGAATCATTATGCATATCAACTGCATTAGATCTCAGATCTACTCCATGTACATCATTTTCTGCTAAAATTGATATAGATCTATATTTTGTACACAAATCTACTCTATATCTGAAGTGTAATCTACAACTCTTTTCAATCAATAAAATAATGCTGTCAATCTTGTACAATCACATCATATGTTTGCAGCCTCTTATTTTGATCATTTCTTCATGTAATGTCTTCTTCTTTCTGTTCTATAATGAAAGGGCTTCAATATAATTCTGATTTTCTGATATAAATGAAAATATTAAGCCTCCATATTGGCCTAATACTGCTACTTTTCTGAACTACATTATTTTCTGCACAGTGTTGTCATATACTACTGCAGTCCATTCTTAAGCCTTTTTCAGCTATACTAGGTGTGGGAGACCTGTTTACCTCACCTAGAAGGATTTGTTTCTAATACCCTCTTGGATTTAGGTCTTAGATTATCATATCTAAGGGATCCAAGGGTTGTTTTTCAATCTTGTAGCATCCATTCCTAAAAAATTCGTTTTTCATGCATGCCTTGCTAAGTAGTCCCAATTGGGAATATTACAATAGTGCTTTGTATAGCACTGTCTCCCACTCAGGGGTGCTTTGCAATGCATTGTATTTCCTTAGAGACTGTGTTTCCCCCTAATCCAACCAAATTCCCTTTGAATTTTTCATTTCCATTTCTTTCATCCTTTTGTTTTCTGTGTTTTCAATTGTCTGATGCCTTGTAGAGACCAGTGACTTTACTTGAATCTTCCTCCTTTGAAAAGTATGTTTTTTCAATGTCTCTTTAAAGTTTTTTTCTTTATCATTGAAAAATCAATTTCAAAGTATTTTTTCTGAATTTTATCCATTTTCTTTTGTAAAGGAAATTGTAGTTAAATTCTTCATTTCCTATAGGAGAAGTTGTAGTTCCATTCTTCATTTTTTCTAAAAGAGAAATTGTTGTTAAATTCATCATTTCTCAAAGAAAAAGCATTTGTTTTTGTTTATTTGATGCATCTAGTTTCCTTTTTACATTCACATTAAGGAGACTGAAAAGAAAAACATGCATTTGCATGTAGTGGATTGTGTGTTTTACATAAGAAAAAATTAGGAAAGTTGCATATTAGTTTGTGTTATTTGTTGTTTTCTCTCAAAACCGATTGCTCTTTCCCTCTAGTAACTATGATTTTCATTGAAGAAGCTAAAATTGACAAGTTTTCTTATCATTTTAGTTTTCATTTTAGGAATTTCCATCACATCATCATGATGAATCTTGAAAGGAAAATTGATAAACAAGATCAACTTGAAATTTAAATCAATTTACCTAAAAAAGCATTGGAACCATAACAATAACATTTAGAAGGTCTAAGATAGAGACATGTTTCGGCATCGTAAAACATAACAGCTGTCATTAATTGTCTATGATACATTTCGAGTATATTGTAGTTCTTCAACGTACCTTCGGGTATATAGGAAGGTGTTATAGTACAAAAAGTATAAAGGGGTGCTCTCACTGTGTGGTTTCACATTAGACAATGATATTATACACTTGGGCCTCCACATATTTTTGGGTATGTTTCGGAGGACAACTTTAGGCTGTTATCCATCCATAGTGAATTGAGTCGACTGCCTTGTAAATTGTGATACACCACACACAACATTCGGGGAGATTTCCTGCTCGTACTTCTTGGTTCACTGAGAGGTATTCTATAGTTCATAGTTTCTTGGTAAACCTTTTGCATAACATTACCCTTTTATTTTGTTTATTTGTTTTTGGTTATAAAATAAATCAGTCATCGTGGAAGAAGGAAATCCCTTTCCCCGTCGTTCGCATTTATTAGCATTGAAACCACCTTTACCATCGGAAATCATTTATGGTCGGTGAAGGTGACATCACTCTACCAAAACCAGTACTATCAGTGCCTTTGGTGAAGCATCATCTTCCCATATACTAGAGTCAGCAAAAGTTGTTTCTACAAATCCTGGTTCGTTTACTATTGTTAAGGCGGAGTCTTCACAGTTACCCGTGGTCATGATCCATCCAATTAGTGAGACCATACCTCCAGAACCCGATGTTGTTAAATTATAATTTGGTCCATATCCTATCTCTTCTTTGCCAGAACATCTAAATCCCGAAGTCAAATGACCTAGATTTGTTCCTGTACTGGTCACCCCACAATTTTCTGTACCCATTGAGTCTCCCATATCGCGCAGTCAACCTCCTGAAATATACTTTGGGATTTACGGAAAAATAATTCCACCTGGCTTGATTTCGATTAAAGAAATCCCACAAGACAAAACACCATTAACTCCAACCCATTTTGGCGAGGATATTTTCTTGTACAAGTATTTTCCTCAATCACCTCCCTCTGCTTTTGTTGATCTTGTAACTATTCAAATTCTCGTCGATTTAAAAGGGTATACATTTGGTCAAGTAACCATGACTGAACCAACATCTTCGGTTGGACAATTTGTTCCAATTGCATCAATACCTGCTCTCTCTACCTCGTCAATGTTCACAACTTCACCAGAGTCATATTTACATGGAGGCCCTTTGCTTCCATCAGGGTATAAATATTTATCTAGAATTTTCTCTGGTGCACCTTCAAACCCATGGACTTCACCAATGTCATCGTCTATTATTCTAACTGATAAACCTATAATGAGTACTGAAAAGATTGATCCTTTATATCCATCATCATGGAAATATCAAGCTAGTCCTTCTGGGTCTATTCCATCCAGTACCATCTCAACTGGACTCCCTGCATTTGGAGAATAATATTTTCCATCTTATTATCCTCCTCATGCTACGGGACAACCTATGGTCACCCAATTTGATAATAATCCATCATTTTTTTGTCAACCTAATGTCGAAATGAATGTTTTTCAATGGCAAGCCACTCTTCCTATCCAACCACAAACGGTTGTACAATCGTATCAACCGGTTCAACCTGTTGCACCCACATCAATTCCACTTGTTAATACATCTTTAACCCTACTACAGAATCAAAATTTTGTACAAAAATCATTTCAGGTAGGTCCTTCAACTCAATACCCTCAAGTATTGGGTCATCAAACTCCTACTCCTTCGACCAATTTACAACAACAACCTATACCCAGAATTATTTATTCACATGTTGGATTACCATATTATGGGATGCCACAACAAAAACCAGGTTATACCTATCCTCAACTGAATCCAAGTTATCCTAATTTGGATTATAAAATTGGTGGACAGACCCCTTGGCAGCCTTAGGCGTAAATGCCTCAACCTTCATATCAACAAGTATCGTACCCAGGTTTTGGTCAACAGAATCCTCAAGAATTTTCTTATCAAAACAACCCCTATTTGGGTTCCCAGTAGTAGATTCCTTATGCTGGTGCTTAAAGGTCTGTTTCCCAAGTAATTCCATCATACCCTGGCTATGCTCAACCTGACCTCAATCGAAAGTTGCCCTTTGTTGCAACTTTAGAGTTACCAGATTTAAATCGGCTCACAAATGATCCAATCAACTATGCTCCTTGGTGGCCGGTGATACCCCATAAATTACCCTCGAATATTCCTAAGTTCAATGCAAACTGTGGGGAAGACCCTTCGACTCATGTTATGACTTATCATTTTTGGTGTTCATCAAACTCGTTGAATGATGACTTTGTTCGGCTACATCTTTTCCAGCGTACGCTCACTGGTTCGGCTGCAAAATGGTACATTAAATTACCTAGAGAATATTTTGATAATTTCATGGCCCTAGCTATTGTCTTTTTGACTCACTTCCAGATACCCATACAATATGAAACTTAAACATAACTATTGACTAATTTTAAACAAACTAATGCTACTCACATTTCTCATCATATTCATGAGTGGCGTCGTCGACGTAGAATGCTTAAGACATTTGTTCCTGATCATATCCTTGCTGAGTGGTTCATTAAGTCCCTATTACCATATATAACTGAGGATGTGGCTAAGGGTGGCGTCATTACTGAAGAGTAGGCCATTTCTCATGCCCAATATTTATACTTGATTTATACTTAGTCTGGCACACTCTACGAAAAAATTCCTAACGCGCCGCGATATAATTTTACTGTTCCTCCTCAATTAAAGGACTCCCATGCTAGAGATGGTATGATTGGCACTGCAAGCACACATCATACTACTGCATTTGATCCTACACCACCTTCCAAAATCAGTGTCATGTCATTTGACAAAGGAAAAAGTTACAAGCAACCCGAACGTAAGAAAAAATGGAAATCAAAGAAAAAGAAAACTTGTAACCCACAAGAAAGATCATCTAATCAATCATATAGAAATAGGAAACCTCATTATCCATGCATAATTTGTAATGAGGAACACCTTTTTAGGGATTTTCCTCACCACGCTGAAGTCTCAAAAATGGTTAAGACTTCACATGCATTAGCTATGTTGATAGATCCGTTTCCGAATCCAGACAAAATTTGGTTGTTACAGATCAAGCTTATAGTTCCCAAGTGCTTATGCTATCTGTCACAAAGCCATCAAAATATATTTTGATTTCAACATGTAATAAATATTGTGGTATTCAGGCCACTTATCAACCTACTACCATGACCACAAATCCTTCTACGGAATCCATACTACCTACTACTATTCCTGAATTGACAATCAAGCCACCGAAGAGATTCGTCCATAAATCGACATATAATCCTCAAGAAAAAGTTGCTCAAAATTATAATATAGTTGAATATTTGGCTCAATCCCCTTCAGCTATGTCAGCTCTTGAGGTATTACAAAATTGTCCCTCCCAGAAATAGGCTTTATTGTGAGTTATTAGTGGAATTGATCCGACTGATTCTAATCTCGTAGTCTTTAATCATACAAGCTATGTGCTACAATTACCAATAGAATTGGCATTCTCCATACAAGTAAATGTTCTCAATCACCTTGTTCATCGTACTATTATTGATGAGGGAGAATCTACATGCATTATTTATCTAAACTGTTCGAATTCACTTGGCTCGCCTTGGCAATCTCAATCATCAACGACGTTGAAGGCTTTTGTCAGACGTACATATAAGCCTTGTGGTATTATTAATAACTTGCATGTTGAACTAGGGGGAAAAAAAATGAATGTTGATCTCGAGGTCATTGATGGACCCCTTGAATATAATATTCTACTTGGAAGGCCATGGGTGTATGATATAACTACAATTGTTTCTACATATTTTAGAATGATCTCCTTTCCACATAAAGGTGCTATCACAGTCATAAATAAACTATCCTTCATTTCCTCCTCTTCACAGGTAACTGGAAGTGTTCCGTTCATTCACACACCCCAACTGGCACTTCAGAACATTGGTATAAGACTCTTAAAGGATTCCACTCTCATGGGAACCTTTGAATTACCGCCGCCTACGAAATCAGCATAAATTTCAAGTATAGAGACTTGCTACATGATCTCTTCCACTCCATCTGGATTAAGGAAGAGTATGGGTGATTCTGAAATTGTTACATTGGACAATTTTCTGCCGCCTAGCCTTATTGAGCTAGCATAGCAATTAATATATCTTGCTTGGGCGGCGAATCCAAAATCATCATCGCCGGTTGCTTGGGTTGATCGTTCCTTGGATTTTGGTACTCCATCTGATCCTTTTTCCTCAACTTTATTAACAGATGTGAATATTTTGGGAACCATGATGTCAGAAGGAAAACCATGGGAAGATTATCATCATTGTTCCCATCTTCCTAATTATGAAGATAATCTTACTGAACTATATCACCCATCAATCTAAAATTTATTTTTGAATTCTTTACCTATTAATGTAATCGATTCCGAGTGAAACTTGTCAAATATTGAAGGAACCACTTCTATTGATATTTCGACCAAACCTGGCATTGTAGAAAATATTCATGTCGGCATATCTTGTTCTCCGTCAGAACTTGAAACATATCACTCTCTCTTTCATGAATTTTGAGATATTTTTGCCTAGTCTTACGAGGAAATGCCAGGTATTGATACTAGTATTGTTGAACACACTATTCATATGTACCCTGATGTCAAGCCGGTACGTCAACGCCTTCCTCCTATTCATCCGAAGAAGGCTACTTCCATTAAAGCAGAAGTTGAAAATATTTTGTGTGCTAGTTTCATTTACCATCTTCCACTAACTGAGTGGGTTTCCAACATCGTTCATGTCATGAAAAAACAAGGAACCATCAGAGTGTGCATCGATTATCGGGATGTAAATCTTGTCCAAAATACAACTATTATACTACCTTTATCAACCAAATTATTGACGATTGTGCTGGATGCAAAATTGTTTCGTTCATGAATGGATTTTATGGCTACAATCAAATCAATTTCTGACCAAATGATCAATAGAAGACACCATTCATCTGTCCCTAGGGAACATTCACTTATAGGAAACTATCGTTTTGTTTAAATAACGACGGGAAAATTTTTAGACATCAAACACATTGTTCAACCCTATCTAGATGATTTACCCACACATTCACGAAATCAGAATGATCACCTGATGCATTTGAGAGCCATCTTCTTATGCTACTGAAATTAAAAAATACTCCTGAATCCACATAAATGTGTGTTTTGTGTTGGGTCTGGTCGTTTGCTGGGATTCGGTGTCTCAAAAGAAGGAATTCGAATCAACCCATTGAAGGTCCAGGCCATTCTTGATTTGCCTGCGCCATCAAATTTACTTCAGATATAGAAACTTCAAGAAAATGCTAACTTCCTAAGCGGGTTCATACCCAACTACACCGAAATGGCTAAAGGATTTACTTGACTCTTGAAAAAGGAGGTTCCCTTCCATTGGGACCAAGTTGCGCAATCTTCTTTTGATTTTGTCAAGGATAATCTTGTCTGGGCGTCATTAATGTATTCCCCCAATTATCAGAGTGATTATTTCTTATATGTCACCGCGGCTGATACGACCATTGCTATGGCATTGGTCCAAGTAGAAAATGGGATCAAACATATAATATATGATACATAAGTGAAGTATTCTTACATAGAAAAGCTTGCCTTGGCAGTTGTTGAAACTGTCCAAATATTTCGCCACTATATCCTTTTTTGAAAGACCATTGTCATTTCGGATTGAAACCCCATGAATTACATCTTATCACGTCAATCGTTGGGGTCAGGTATTCAAAATGGATTTTCATTTTGCAGGAATTTGATTTGGAATTCATCAAATCCAAGTCAAAGAAGTTTTTAATTTTGGATGAGATTCTTTGTGACCTTCCCTCTGATAGTACTGCTACTACGTCGGAACCATCTATTCCTGATGAGTATTTAATTATGATTAGATCATCTGATCCTTGGTATGGTGATTTTATCATTTATCTCCACACCTAAAATTTTCGGCCTGATACCTCTCGCTCTGACCAACGATGTATTTGATAACAAGCCAAATATTATTTGATCGTCAATGATACACTTTATCATCGTGGTGTAGATATAATTTTAAGAAGGTGCTTCACTCATGAGGAGGTTGAAAAGGTTTAAATTATTATTATGCTGGGGTTTGTGGTGGAAATTTGTCTGGATACACTACCGTGCAGAAGATACTTCACGCTGGTTACTTTTTGCCTACCATTTTTTGTGAATGCATCCTCATGGTCAGAAGTTGTCATGTGTGCCAATTTCTTTATTGTAAAATCTGCAAACCACTAGCACCAATGCATCCTTTTGTCTCTGTGTGACCATTTTCGAAATGGAGTATTGACTTCATGACCTGTAACCCTTGTTCGTCGGGGGGGCATGGTTATATTATTGTCACAATAGACTACTTTACCAAATGGGCCAAAGAGATGCCTACATTCAACAACACAGAACAAACAACTGCATTATTTTTCTTTAATCATGGTATTTCACGGTTTGGGGTCCCACATGCTATAGTTACAGATCATGGGAAGCATTTTCGCAACCATATGATGACTGAGTTGACTGCCAAGTTAGGATTTTCACATGATAATTATACTCCTTATTATCCACAATCAAATGGACAAGTCGAAGCTATCAACCAAATTCTTAAACGTATGCTTCAATGAATGATAGGAGTTCCTAAAAGAAACTAGAATTTGATCCTATACTTGACCTTGTGGGCGTAAAGAACCTCAGTGAGAAACGAAACCGAATTTAGCCCCTTTCAATTGGTCTATGGTTTGGAAGCTATCTTTCCAATCCAATGTGAAATACCGTCATTGACACTTGCAATAAACTTGTTACATGACACCTCAGAAGAAGAAGAACGTATTTTTAACCTCATCCATTTAGATGAAATGTGTCGTGAAACCCAATTGGCCAACAAAGCACATAAGAGACGTATAAAGATGTAATACGAAAAAAATTTCCAACCTCAAATTTTCTCAGAGGGATACGTGGTCCTTCTTTATGATTAAGAAGTTGATGTAATAGGTATAGGGAAATTTGACCCATTATGGCATGGCCCATATATTTTCAAAAGAGTTCTTGCTAAGGGTGCCTATGATTTGGGCCAAAGCGATGCCTACATTCAACAACACAGGACAAACAGCTACATCGTTTTTCTTTAATCATGTTATTGCACAGTTTGGGGTCCCATATGCTATAGTTACAGATCATGGGAAGCATTTTCACAACCACATGATGACTGAATTGACTAACAAGTTAGGATTTTCATGTGATAATTATACTCCTTATTATCCACAATCAAATGGACAAGTCGATGCTATCAACAAGATTCTTAAACATATGATTAAATGAATGATAGGAGTTCATAAAAGAAACTGACAATTGATCCTGTACTCGGCCTTATGGGCATGTCTAACCTCAGTGAGAAACGCAACCAGATTTACCCCCTTTTAATTGGTATATGGTATTGAAGCTATCGTGCCAATCCAATGTGAAATATCGTCGTTGAAACTCGCAATCGACTTGTTACCTGACACCTAAGAAGAAGAAGCGTGTATTTTTAACCTCATCCATCTAGATGAAACCCATTGTGAAGCCCAATTGGCTAATAAAGTGCATAAGAGACATACAAAGGTGCACTATGAAAAAAATTTCCAACCTTACATTTTCTCAGAGGGCGACTTGGTCCTTCTTTATGATCAAGAAGCTAATGTAATAGGTACAGGTAAATTTGAGCCATTATGGCATGGCCCCTATACTGTCAAAATATTTCTTGCTAAGGGTGCCTATAAGTTGGTAGATTACAATGGAATTCCGTTGGCGCAACCCCGAAATGGGTTGTATCTGAAGCGTTACTATGCGTAAATCATGACCGTAGTAATTTTTTGTATTATATTGTATATATATGTTATTGATTTGGATTCAATGTCTTAGTTTGTTTTTTAGAGTTTTCTTGACATTAGTAATCTGCTTTACATTTCATGGTAGATGTATAAATATTTGAAACCATTTGTTGGATATGATGATGGTGCTAGTCGTAGTACGCAGAATCTATCCTCCGCAGCATGGGCCATTTTCGCTCCGAATGACGAGGTAATGAGTTTTCAAGGGATTTGTATCGGTAGATAAGCAAACAATATCATTTATTATAGTGCATTGATCGAACTTCTCTCTGATGCCATTTCATTTGGTATTAACCGTGTCATCATAAGGTTATAATAACAACTTTTGGTATTACAACTAACTAGTGTTTATATTGTTAGAAATCCAACACTGCATCGTTTGTTGCTAACAGTTCGAATTTTGGAAAGACACTTTGATTTTATTCAATATCAACATATTTCTAGAAACTTGAACACATTTACTGATTCTTTAGTTAATCATGTTTTAGATAGACATTTTCAACACATGCAAAGATACATTCACATAATTGAATAGGATTGTGCAATAAATATAGGAAAACACTCAAATCAAATAGATAGATAGTTATAGGATTTACAAAAATTTGTGCCCAAGCAACATTGGTCATCCAACCTCAAAATGTATGCAACATGTTGAAAGTAAACTAGTTATTCTCATGGTAACATGCTATAGATCTAGCTATCCTACGCAGTAACGACATCCAACGGCCAGGAATTCCTTGTAGTATCCCAAAATGGGGACTGTCAGCAAGGCATGACTGGAAAACCTATTTTCCAGGAATGGATGCTATAGGATTTTAAACTAGCACTTGGATCCCTTAAATATGAGTATCTAAGTCCTAAATCCAAGAGGATATCAAAAACAAATCCTTCTAGGTGGGTTAAATAGATCTCCCACACCCAGTTTTCTTGAATAATGTCCCGAAAGGGACTACAACAACGATAAAAAAATTCTGCTCAGAAAATAACATAAATCCAATGAAGCAAAATAGTAGGCTAATATGGAGGTTCAAGATCAGATGTATAATATAAAATCATATGTACATTGCAGCCCATACATTATACAAGAGCAAGAATGAGACTATACAGGAAAAATCCTCAGAAATGAGGTGCTACAACCACAAGAAAACTCTGCATAAACCTGACAACGTTATTTTAATGGGATGAAGCAGCAGTTTATTAATTACTTAGATCTAGAGTAGATCTATAAATAAAAATATAGATCTAATTTTGATCTGTGTACAATAAATTCTCATCTATACATTCCCCTTAGGGTTTTGTGCAAAACATGAAGCACAGAGAGTAGATCTGAGATCTAGAGTTGCAGATCTATATAAATATTCAAAATTTTTGAATCATATAACATAACATTAGATCAGATATAAACAAACATGGGTTGGATTACCAATCCATGGATCACCACAATGAGAGGAAGGATCCTAACACCAGAGATCTCTCCTCCAAAATGCAGACAAAACACCCTGCAACTGCAACCTTGCAAATAACACAGTTCAGGGATAAAAAATGCATTATAGGCTCTGAGAATGATTTGGCCTGATGCCAAAGTCTGGATCTGAGGCTCAATCAGCTAATGCACTCTTCTAGGAGGTTAAAAGACACACTCACTGAGAAGAGGCACCAGTTTAATCTAGATCTGAGAAGATCTAGTATTTCCACTTGCTGTAACTCACAAGGAAACCCCAACCCTCAACAGGATCAATACTGTAGGTGTAAGGTGAAGCTTGGGCCAAGCCTGATAGTGAACAAGACAAATAAGGCTCCTCCAAGATCTTCTCAAGGAAGGAGGTGGGATTCCTAAACAGGAAAACCCCCAATGAGGAATGTATCAGCAGAAAATTCCTTTAGAAAATAATATCTTCAACAACCCCTTCATGCTGCTCTCCTCTTCCTTTTATAAGATTGGAGTCCCGTCAAACCCTAAACTTCTTCATTAGTTTGGCCCCTTTCACATGTTGAAACTCCATCTAGAACTACGCTGTGCCTCAAGGATTTTCAATGCATCTAGACTGCGCTGTAGATATGGTCATGGTTGACTTGGTCAAGTGATCAACCTCTTTCACACTCAAGTGTGTTTTGTAAAGTGGCTCAGATTTAGCCATGTTCACATTGGGCATTGATTTATTTTCAGGAGTTTTACATGTCCTCCTTTACATTTTATTCATCAGCATGAAATGAAAAAAAAACAAGGAAAAATAGAATATTCCCATTAGCTTGGGCTAATTGGGAATATTACAGTCCTCCCCTCCAAGATGTTGTTTGTCCTCAAGAAACGAATAAGGTGAGTGCTGCAAAATCTCCCCTTCTTATCTTGTGTCCTCCTCATCCAATAGTCTCCACCATTGCTCCATATTTTTTGCAATAGTTCTGTCTTCCAATGGTCCCTCCCCAATGTACAAGATGGCCTTTGGTGAGTAAATCCAATGGCTCTCATCATGAAGGAATGGAAGGTCTATTTGGAAACCTTATTGCTAATCCATGGCATCCTCAAGATAGAAGTGATGATAATCATGGGGAATTTCATCATCCATGAAAGACTCCCATCTCCATGCTATCATCCAAATGAATTGGATCACCTCCCAGCTTGGAAATCCATAGAGAAACTCCTCCCCAATACATATGAGAGGAATGTCCCAAACAAAAATATGGCTCACCCTACAAAGAAACAAGTGATCTATCATAGTGACCATATAATATCTCATGCTCCCATTGAAGCATGTAGTGCAAAAAAAGTGGGAAACTTCTTTTCCCAAGGGCACATCCCACCAATGTACCACTACTCCAACCATGTTCCCAAAAGTAATAACATTTCCAACATATGGAATCATGATTAGAATCATGCTAGCTGCCATGTATGATAAAGGAGAAGGAAGATGTTTCCTCATGTGCAACTAGCACAGTTTTACCCTTAACTGTCATAGAATAGGAGATGACAAGTGCCCCCCCAACAATTGTTTGCTGCCCCATCCTTCTTGAATGCTTGGAGAAGGTGCATCATAGGTGGTGTAAAATAATCAGACCATGAAGAATATAATAACTTTCCAAGATCCTCCAAGGAATGACCTGCATCAACATAGTTCATGGCCTTGAGTGGCCAATGAAACTTATCATAAATAGTGCCCCCTCTTGGAGCAATGTCCTACAAAGGAGTGTTAGAAAAATATAAGCATATAGGAGATACATCATAATATTGAGAAAGAAAAATTCCTCCATATACTTGTTTTACATCACTGAGGTAACTCCTTGCTGAGTTCCCTCTCACACTCAATGAGTAATGAGGTGTGAATGATGGCTCTCCCCAAGAGCTATGTTTCTCCTTATCTAACAAATAATCCATGCACTTATTCATATGAGAGTGCACCTCTTCCTTGAAACCCTCCCACATGAATCCATCTAATATAGTATGATATTCTCTAATGAAACTAGTGGGTTTGGAAAGAAGGATCTCATACATTGCATTCAACAGTTTCTCCTTGAGCTTGGAGCCTCTAACCAAATAGATATAATCGTGGAAATAAATGACTCCCTCAACTACCTTATACTTCACATCCATTACCTTCCCATCAAGAACCTCACATGTGAAAAGGTCCTTGGAGTACTCCATCATGAGTTGGGAATCCCAGTAAGGATCTAGGCTTCCCAAAGATGATAGTGCTATAGAGGTCTGAAATGTAGCTTCTGTCATACCATGGCTCTCCTCTTTGACATGCTTGATGTCAAAATCACATGTTGGAGAATTATATTCTTCCCTTTGCTGCCTATTTTGCAGTTGGTCTTGCTCAAGACAAGATTGAAGATGGAAATCAACTTCCCCTTGGAAAGTCCTTGTTTTCCAATACTTCCTTAATTTGGCCCATGCATGCAAGAGTGTTAACATCCTCTTGTCATGTTCTAAGATATATTTTGTGAATGAAGATACCATGGGTTGCCCCAAATATATGGAGTTTCCATGTGTCCTCATGTCCATGCCATCATAGACTTCTGATTCTTCCTTTCTCAATGCAGATAACTGAGTGGAAGATAGCAATGTCCCTTTCAAGAAATTGCTTACCTCTCTTTTGAGTTCATGAGAGATTCTCTATGCTGTGCTAGCTTCTCCCAAGGCTCCTTCCTTAGCAAAGTATGCAAATGCTGCCCATAGTTGAGAGAACACTTTAGTTTTCCTCCAATCAAGAGGTGCTTGAGGTGCTCTTGTTATGAATGCATTATCATCTCTTGCCTTCCCTTCCTCCTCTATAATAGTTGAAGTTTCCTCATCATCAATAAGAGACCTTAGATCTTGGTCTTCTATTAAAGGAGGAATATTCATGCCTTCCTCTTGAGAAGAAAGCCCGTTATCAAATGGAGATCTTTCCCTTGGAAAGATATCAAACAAGCTTACACCCTCTTCCATGGTTCTCAGAAATGGTGTTGGATTTATAGACCCTTCCAACTCATGTAAAATATTTGTTTGATATGGTTTGATAGTTTCAATAGAAGATGTTACACATGAAGCTTCATCAAACCTTTATACTAATCTTTCAATAAAATACGGATAAGTGGGTGTATTTTCATTTCTTAAGGAAAAAGATTCAAACAACCACCAAGCATATGCTTTACCTTCAAAATTCAGTGCTGCTACTTTGATGGCTTCAATTTCTGAAATTGATGTTGTTGCACAAAGTTTCCTAGCTCCTCCACCCAAACCCTAACTTGACATTTAGGTGATCCATAAAAATTAGATAGAAATAATCGACCCACACCGTGTTGCTTCCCCTTTATGCTTCTGTCTTCCTTTATCTTGCAGAACCCTTGGAAGTTCAAGTTATCCTTGAACTCCTTGGATTGGGCTTCATATTCCCGCAAATACTCTCCATGAGTCTCCTTTTTGGGAACACCTCACTTCTTCCTCTTCATTAAGAAATCACTGATAGAACGTTGAAGGTTTGGTGATATGGCTAAGTTCACATATCCATGAGATGAGGATTTAGAAATTTCCTCATGTATAGATCTTGTAGATCTTGTTGAGGGATCTTCCTGCTCTTTCCTCCTCATTTATCTGATGTCTTTTTTGGTACCTTTCAGAGCTTGAGATAGAAGTTCTGTGAACCTATTTTTTCCCAAAAACAAGGGTTTTCTCTGGTTTCTCTTGTAGATCTCCTCCTCCCCATGAGAAGACTCCATAATTCTTGAAGCTCATAATTTGAGCCAAGGAAAGTTGCTTTGATACCACTGTAGTATCCCAAAATGGGGACTATTAGCAAGGCATGACTGGAAAATGCATTTTCTAGGAATGGCTACTACAAGATTTGAAACCAGCACTTGGATCCCTTATATTTGAGTATCTAAGTCTTAAATCCAAGAGGATATCAAAGAAAAATCCAGTGGGTTAAACAGATCTCCCACACCTAGTTTGCTTGAAAAAATCCCCAAAAGGGACTGCAGCAACAATAAACAATTCTGCTAAGAAAATAACACAGATCCACGAAGAAAAATAGTAGGCTGATATGGAGTTTCAAGATCAGATGTATAACAACAAATCAAATGTATAACAACAAATCAGATGTAAATTACAGCCCATACATTATACAAGAGAAAGAATGAGACTATACAGGAAAAATCCTCAAAAATGAGGTGCTACAACCACAAGAAAACTCTGCTATAATATTCCTTTTTGGAAATATCATGATCTATTCTAGGGATTGAATATAGGGGAATTTATTGGATATGTCACCTTATATAAAGTATGAGATCCAGAGGCTACTTGGCCCTCTACAGACTCTGTCTATAGATCTTGTAACATTCCCCCTACAGGAATTGCCCAAGGAATGGGGTTGCAACAATGTAAGAGCATACAATGGATTCTATGTGTTATTTGTCTGAGCTTACTTATGAAAAATATGTAAATAGACAACACATATGATTATAGCAGTAAAAGGAATTCAATGACTTGAGGAATCCATCATTCAATCAACACAATACAAGCCCCTCATTACATACATGATGAATATGAAGCACACTTCTATAGTTAAGGAACTGCAGGCTATGACTTCACTGTCTATAAAAGGCACAACTACATAAATGTCATAAATACATGGATATGGAAATATTAATCTCAAATAAGAAGGGGGAGTATGATCTCAACCCCTGAAAATACAATACATCAATCGTCTAAAAGGATTGGTTGAAATACAAGCAAAATGGCAATTTTGCAGAAATGACAGAGTTGTTGGGCAGTAGCAACTCAAGAATTGGAAATGGATAGAGAAGGATGAAATGGCTGCAAAAAATGAATAACCCTCATCCAATGGAAATTTGAAGTGAAAGGCTGATCCCTTCACCTAAGATTTCACCCTCCAACTATCTACTAATCCCTCACAGCAAATGCTCTCCAAGAATAACGTTGTCTAAGAGATGGACTGCACTGCATATGATGGTAGGTGGTTGGCTTGATTCCAAAGATGGTGGAATAAGCTCATAAACATCCTTTTCTGATCTCCCAAAGGGATGGAAGCTCCCTCCTCTGAAAAACTAGCCAAGGATGGTGTTGTGGAAAAACTCCCCAGCAACACCCAACAACATTGCACACTCTCCAGCTGAAACTGCGTTGATGATGAAGGATAGAGATTGACCTCAATGTTTTAATATGGGGAATAGATTGAAATCGTCCAAGAGCTACTCAAGAAGGAAAGGAAATCCTAAACAGGAATTCCCTAGGCAATTCTTGCTAACCAACAAGATGTTGCTGCAAGTCCACTAGACCAAAGATGAATAATACTCCAGATGATTTGCAATGGCTACCTTGCCCTCCTTTTAAATAATGTGAGCTCCCTCTCAATGGACCCCACTCATTAGGGTTTCCTTCCTCTAGAATCTTCCCTCCTTATCCCACTACGCTGGCCCACAATGTGCTCTCCACCTCATGCTACTACGCAGTTTGACTTGGTCAAATTTGACCTAGCCTTCTTGCAAAAGCCCCCTTTCACACATGGAGGTGTGAAATCCATCTCTATAGTGATCCTCCTTCATACCAAGAAGATTTTTATTACCTATTCATGAAATTAATGGGTCTCGTACCCATTTTATTTATCTCCTATGTGAAAATGGCAAAAATGAATGTTCCATAAAAATTGGGAACATTACAGTCCTTCCCTCTCAAAGATTGCTTGTCCTCAAGAAAGTGCAAGGATATACTGATAAATTTTCCCTTAATCTCCCTATAGCATCCATTCATGATGAAATCCTTTGAGAAAAGGATGCCATATCATCAATCAAGTGTCCATGTTGTCCCTCCAACATATGCAATCCAGCTTTTGGTGAGCATCCCCAAATAGCTGTCACGTAGAAACAAATATCCATGAAAGAAAAAAAGGGCTGTATAAGGGCCTCCTTGAGGCACGAGATCTGATATATAATGGGACTTATCATCCCCATATGAATCTCCCATCCCCAAGCAATCATCCATACAACATAAGTTGCCTCCGAACATGGAAACTCACAGAAATCTCCCTCCACCTTGAGCTCTGAAAATGAAGGTGGGCTAAAAATCGGAATATGGAAAGCCAAATAGCTTTCCCCATGCTGTCCTCCTCTCCACGTTGATAAGTGTAGAGTGTGTTCTAATCATGGGCTGCAAAAATATTGCCCTCAAGTGGCAAAATGAAGAGAAATCCTCCAAGGATCGCTCCTCCATCCATGATAATCCAGCTGGCCCAATAAATTTCATCCATGATGAGTAGGACACGATCATCATAGAAAACCCCAATTACATGTTTGTTTTAGGTTATACCATTTCATTAAGGTACAAACAATGTCTCATAGGGCTATAATGCAATCTCATCCACTACAACTGCAGAAAATAACATGGCAAGCATTGTGTAGAAAATATCACCTCTACTACTGAATAGTAAATAGATGAGTGAATCAGAAATACAAAATAAAATACATGCCCATATACATACAATGGATGGATATCATCATCATATCCATGGCCCACCTCAAAATAAGGCAAGTAGGTGGCTGTGGTGGCCATGTCTCCCCTCATGTTCCCACTAGAACATGTGATGCATAAACTATGGGGATCATCTCCCCTTAAAGACACATTCAACTCATGTGCCAATTCACCAATCATGATCCCAATGATAGTATGGAAAATATCAGCAAATGGAAACATGCTACTCATCAAAATGGAGGAAGTACTGAAGGTTCTACATGATGCTTGATGGTACCAATAGTCTCCCCAGTAGTAACAACATAGTTTTTCAGACTGCTGCTTCAAAATTTTAAATGGAAAAATGTTTCTTAATACATGGTAAAGTACATGAAATTACTGAACATACATGTAATGAGAAAACCTTTGCCCAATGCCACATAAAATATGGTTTTCTCCATCATATGGTTTGGCCCAACCTTGCTCATGGAGAAACATGAAAAATCTGCCCCTTTGAGGAGCCATGCACTACAACATAATGATAAGAGTATGCAAATCATCAAATGAAAATAGAAGGCTCTTACCATAGGCTAGAATTAAAATTATAGATGGATCCATGTGTGTGATCATGTTCCCAAGTGACAGTGTCGTGAGCTCATGCAAAAAGGCTCCTGTCCATCCCAATCTCTGTCTCTTGACATGCTCCTTGTCAAGAACACCTGCAGTGATGATGCTGTAAAAATGAAGCTTCTCCCAAGATGGAAATTCCTCCTGATCAGCCCAAGACAAAGAGTGACCCCTTTGCACTATGAGAGTTCCCTCCTCTACTCTGGCAACACCATAAATCATATGAGAGAAAATCTACTTATGCTCTCTGCAAGATAGTTCAAGCAACACAAGTGCTTGTTGACACCTCATGCTCACATCATGTAAATTATGTGATGAAGGTACCATGACTGATATATATGCCATATCGGCTCCACGTATCCCTACTCTTTGCTGCTCAATGATGCAAACATCCTTCCACCTCTCCCCTACTCCCATCCTCTTGGAAAAAGGGTACTCCAAGTGATGGCCAAACTCGTTCAAGAGGAGCCAACGTAGCCAAGCCTCTTGCTGCCCAGTATCATATATTTGAAAGTGTAAATTCAGCCTCTTGCTTCTCATCCACACCCACTTAGCTCCTTGTGGATGTTTCCTCCTTCTTTCTTCTTTGGTACTTCTCCCATGAGGGCTACCATCCTCCCAAACCAAATTTCTCTCTTTGCATTTCATGAGAGTTTGAAATGAAGCTCCTTGGAGACCTTTTAGAAAAGATCTCTTATCCATGACTATGTTGGATCCATGGGGACCCAAATGTGATCGAGGTAATATCCCCTCTCCATTCATGTTTAACAACGCTGCTGATTCCTTCAATGATGTAGCAGCTGTTGCATCCTCCGGTTTAAAATTTGATTCATTGTTTTTCATGGGGGTATCATGGTTCACTCCATCCTCCAAAATTTCACACTCCAACCTCAAGGGCTGAATGTAACTCAACCAAAATGTATGAGGATGAGGGTTCATATCCTCTTTGAACCCATTTCACAGTGCAGTGCAATCATGGTGCTCTAAAATAGCACAGTGTGTAGATTCTTGGATCTTTAAAGATAAATTTCCACAATCTTTTAAATAAATTGCTGAAATGGAAAGTGGAACTTCACTCATAACTTGGTGGATCCTGGGATGTTATTCTTGTATGGTTGCATTATTTGTCTCCTCCAATGCAATGGCTACCTCATCCATAGATGTAGAAGGCTACCCTCCCAAAGCTATGACAACATTGGTGCAATCTTCCTCCCATGGTGGAATGGCTTTCCCTTCTCTTGTCCTCTCTCGATCAAAGGTTTGGATCAACCTTTGAGAAAAGTATTTGAAAGAGCTTACCCTTGAATGGAAAAAGGTTTTGAACCAAAAAATAGAGGCTCCATCCTCCATGTGCAATGCTGCAATCTCCACTGCTTCTTCCTGTGCCACTGGATGTAGAAAGAAAAATGATTCTAGCTTTTTCAGCCAAGCTCTAGCTAAAGTATCCCCATCAAATGTAGACAATAGGAACCTATTGCCTCTAATTTATCCTTTGCCATAGGACCTTCTCTCCTCCTTCTTCTGAATAAACTGTGGGAATGTTGTAGCTCCCCTGAATACTGCAGAATGGGATTTATACTCATCCAGGTATTGATTTAGAAGCAGATGATCCAAGCATCTCTCATGCTTGCTTTCTTTTTGAGAATAGGAAGTGCATGGACCTTCCTCTTCTCCAATTTGATTTTCCTCCTCGTGGAGGCTCTTCTTTGTTCTAAAAATAGATGAGATCAATCTCATCTTCTGCATTATCATCTTCTTCTTCTTTCTTGGGCTTGAAGGCCACAGGCTGAGCCAAGAAAGCTGCTTCGATACCATTGTAATATTCCTTTTTGGAAATATCACAATCTATTCTAGAGATTGACTATAGGGGAATTTACTAGATATGTGACCTTATATAAAGGATGTGATCCAGAGGCTACCTGGCCCTCAACAAACTTTGTCTATAGATCTTGTAACATTCCTCCTATAAAAATTTCCCAAGGAATGGGGCTACAACTATGTATTAGCATACAATGGATTCTCTGCGTTATTTGTCTAAGCTTACTTATGAAAAAGATGTAAATATCCAACACATATGATTATATCAGTAAAAGGAATGTAATGAATTAAGGAATCAGTCATTCAGTCAATACAATATAAGCCCCTCATTACATACATGATGAATATGAAGAACACTTCTATAGTTAAGGAACTGTAGGCTATGACTGCACTGTCTATAAAAGGCACAAATACATAAATGTCAGAAATACATGGATATGGAAATATGAAGCTCAAATAAGAACGGGGAGTATGATCTCAACCCCTCAAAATACAATACATCAATCCTCTAAAAGGATTGGCTGGAATACAAGCAAAATGGCACTTTTACAAAAATGCTAGAGTTTCTGGGCAGCAGCAACTCAAGAAATGGAAATGGATGGAGAAGGATGAAATGGATGCAACAAATGAAGAACCCTCCTCCAATGGAAATATGAAGTGAAAGGTTGATTCCTTCACCTAAGATTTCACCCTCCAACTATCTACTAATCCCTCACAGCAAATGCTCTCCAAGAATAACGCTGTTTAAGAGAGGGACTACACTGCATATGATGGCAGGTGGTTGGCCTGATGCCAAAGATGGTGTAATAAGCTCATAAACCTCCTTTGATGATCTCCCAAAGGGATGGAAGTTCCCTCCTCTGAAAAACTAGCCAAGGATGTTGTTACACAGCAATTTGTCACTGTCCCTGCCATTCCCCATCCTGCACATTGGAGGGCTCATTCCATGACCTGTGAGCAGAGACAAGACTTGAAAATAATTTCATTGCATCCCTCTGAAGATGAGTTTTCATTGCCCTGAAGACATCTCCCTTCCAAAAACCATAAAAATAGCTCTTTTTCCATTGGCGCGGTTCCACAGTTCAGCCCTCGCGCCAAGGGGGGAAATTCCTCCAAAGAGGGCGCGCCAATTGGTGCTCTGTCATAGAGCCACACCCACGCCAACTATATTAAGAGGTGTTTTTTAAAAATAAATGGCAGAATTTTCGTCCTAACAAATTCTTGGACTGATATCTATCTTGAGTTGGGAGGTTTGGCTACGGATTTCCATAGAGAGGAAGTGGTTTGCCACCTCTCATGGAAGCTTCCTTGATGATAGGGCCAATCCCATAATTATAGGGATCCCAACTCCCATTCCTCCATCTATAAAAGCTTGCTCATCTCCTTTGCAAGCTAGTTCCAAAGAGCTTTCACATCCTTATGCTGTAAGAGCCTTCTTGATTCCCTTAAGGCCAAATCCAAGCAAGGAGATTATTGTCAAGTATCCGGAGAGAGAGGCTTGTCCCATCCTTGACAGGCTTTATCGAGACATGTTTTGCTGACGACCCGCCAAAGGAGAGTGTTGCGTCGAAGCTATGGTTGTATTCTTCTTTTGATTCATTAATGATAAGCAACTATTGGTTATGGTTCCACTCTTGTTCTTGATTATGTTCATGAGTTATGTCCTCTTCGATTGACATATAGTTGTATATACTAGATTTTATGCTTTCATTTGTGTTTTTTCTTGCATGTGTAGGTGTCTGATCATGGAGATCGTGAGGATTGTGATCTGCCAGGGCAAAGGAACGGGAGCACCACCTCTTCTACAAACGACAATGTTGGATTCCAGGTAAGCCTTCCTCGCAAGTCGATTTATTTGCAATTAGAAACCTGCACTGTAGTGTGTTTGATTGTTGCTAGACCCGATCTGGGCTAGTAGGGATCGCCTCTGTCTGCAGAGGGGATTAACCTCTTCAACATATGGTGTTGTGGAAAACCTCCCCAGCAACACCCAGCAACACTGCACACTCTCCAACTGAAACGACGTTGATGATGAAGGATAGTGCTTGACCTCAATGTTTGAATATGGGGAATAGAGTGAAATCCTCCAAGAGATACTAAATAAGGAGAGGAAATCCTAAACAGGAATTCCCTCGACAATTCTTGCTAACCAGCAAGATGTTGCTGCAAGTCCACTGGACCAAAGATGACTAATACTCCAGATGATTTGCAATGGCTACCTTGCCCTCCTTTTAAAAAATGTGAGCTCCCTATAAATGGAACCCACTCATTAGGGTTTCCTTCCTCTAGAAGCTTCCCTCCTTATCCCACTGCACTGGCCACAATGTGCTCTCCACCTCATGCTACTGCACAGTTTGAATTGGTCAAACTTGACCTAGCCTTCTTGCAAAAGCCCCCTTTCACACATGAAGGTGTGAAATCCAGCTCTATTGTGATCGTCATTCATACCAAGAGGATTTTTATTACCTATTCATTAAATTAATGGGTCTCCTACCCATTTTATTTATCTCCTATGTGGAAATGGCAAAAATTAATGTTCCATAAAAATTGGGAACATTACATCTGCATAAACCTGAAAGCATTATTTTAATGGGATGAAGCAGCACTTTATTAATTACTCAGATTTGGAGTAGATCTATACATAAAAGGATAGATCTAATTCAGATCTGTGTACAATAAATTCTCATCTATACATTCCCCTTGGGGTTTTGTGCAAAACATGAAGCAAAGAGAGTAGATTTGAGATCTAGAGTTGCAGATCTATAGAAATATTCAAAATTTTTTGAATCATATAATAGAATAGTAGATTAGATCTGAAACAAACATGGATTGGATGGCCAATCCATGGATCACCATAGTGAGAGGAAGGATCCTAACACCAGAGATATCTCCTCCAAAATGCAGACAAAACACCCTGCAACTACAACCTTGCAAATAATGCAGTTTAGGGATAAAAACTACGCTGTAGGTCATGAGAATTATTTGTCCTGATGCAAAAGTCTAGATCTGAGGCTCAATTAGCTAATGCACTCTTCCAGGAGGTTAAAAGACACGCTCACTGAGAAGAGGCACTAATTTAATCTATATCTGAGTAGATCTAGTACTTCCACTTGCTGCAGCTCACAAGGACAACCCAACCCTCAACAGGATCAACACTATAGGTGTAAGGTGAAGCTTGGGCCAAGCCTGATAGTGGACAAGACAAACAAAGCTCCTTCAAGAGCTACTCAAGGAAGGAGGTGGGATCCCTAAACAGGAAAACACCCAATGAGGAATGTCTCAGCAGATAATTCCTTCAGAAAATAATATCTTCAACAACCTCTTCATGCTGCTCTCCTCTTCCTTTTATAATATTGTAGTCCTGTCAAACCCTAAACCACTTCATTAATTTAGCCCCTTTCACATGTAGAAACTCCATCTATAACTGCGTTGTGCCTCAAGGAGGTTCAATGCATCTAGACTACGCTGTGGATATGGTCATGGTCGACCTTGTCAAGTGATCAACCTCCACACTCAAGTGTGTTTTATAAAATGGCCCAAATTTAGCCATGTTCACATTGGGCATTGATTTATTTAGTTATTTTCAGGAGTTTTACATGTCCTCCTTTAAATTTTATTTATCAACATGAAATGCAAGACAAAACAAGGCAAAATGGAATATTCCCATTAGCTTGGGCTAACTGAGAATATTACACGCCTATAGTATGGCGCTGCAGTCACATGGGTAACTCTTCAATCCTGCAATCTGGGATCCCAAAGGTCAATCCCTCTATGTGTTTCCAAAGCTCAAAAAAAGTCTTAGCCATGTCTAAATCCTGAAGGACTGCTCTCCTGATAGCCCTCTCTGTTGGCTGATCAGCTCCATGCTCTAGTTCCTCCATCGGTTGAACTTGAACAACATATGCATTACATTAAAAATTTAGTTTAGTCTTGGGAAAACATAAAAATACAAAAACATTGTATAAACCTTAGAAAAATAAAAAACATGGTCAAAAAAATTCTTACCTATCGCACCCCACTGAATGCCTTCTGGTAAAGATAAGTCTAGATCTCCTTGAAAATCAATGCCTACATATGCATACTCATTGCTGTACGTTAAGAGACAATCCCTTAGCTGTGATAAGGAATTAGTGCTTAAGACATTTTATAATTATGTCACAATTTTTTATGTCTCTATTTTATTAACCGTCAAGTATTTATAATCATACCCTTAAATATCAAATATTATGAATTCTTCACAATGCTACCATATATTAATGTTGAATTAAATGACTGGAAGAAAATGTAGGAAGAAGTCCAAACTGATATGCTGCTTTATACAGAAAATTCCATTCCAAACTCTGGAAGAAACATGTGAAAGTAATAGTTAAAACAAAGGAGCGCCAATTAAGGTTTTTAACTCTTATACACATAAGTAAGAAGAGACCTGCTGCTCATAACCTTGTTTTATTCATAGAAGGAAATACATAATGAAAACTGGAATACATTTCAATATAAAAAAATGCTAGAAACTAGCTTAATCATTCATTAATCTTTGAATCTTTGAGTACAAACATATTTGTCTAGGAGGTCCAAAACTTGGAACCTTCCTTCCTCTTGAAAATTTCATTAAATACAGTAAAAAGCAGTTTCGAATTGTTGTAACCAATTATAACTACCAAAAATACTTCATGACTTCAAAGGTTGTCTATTACATGCCTTGAAAATGTCTTTTTACAATTACATTGTCTTCAGAAAATAACATAAAGTAAATATCCTAATATATAGGAATTGTTGAAGACGTGGCTTCTTTTCCTTGATTAACTGATTTGTCTTTCTTTGCTGCTGATCCCTTTGGAAGGTCAGTTGTCCAAGCTCTTCACTTTTTCCATATTTCTACCTTTGTCCTGGATGAATGTGTTAGATTGTGATATTCCAATCTGAATGCAGTAATTCAGTCATAAGAAGGACTTTCACAGAAAAGGGTTTTTACCATCCATAAGAGTTGAAAATGTCTCAGCAAAAAGTTGACCATTGTCTCTCCCTTGAGCACATGAGTCCTTTCATACCTGTTATCAATATTTCTTTTTGTCATTACCAATGAATTCTCATAAGAGCTCCATTGAAAAAGATTTCCTTCAGCTCCCCAACATGACGGCAAGCCTACCCCTGTCATTTTATCAAATGCTTTATCAAATTGACTTACTGCTTCTTTGATTTCCATAATTTTCTTTTCTGTAGCCTTTCTGAGATCATTCTTGATAATCATTTTTTTAATTTCCACTACATAGAACATTCTGCCCTGCATATCATTCTCCTCTAA
The DNA here is from genome assembly GCA_034641835.2 of Pinus albicaulis. NCBI lineage: Eukaryota > Viridiplantae > Streptophyta > Pinopsida > Pinales > Pinaceae > Pinus > Pinus albicaulis. The sequence continues at coordinate 1,077,951,912 of CM076582.1, read as the reverse complement.
CTCCTGATATGATTTAGAATTGATAAAATCAATAATTATTTTGGCCCAAATGGCTCTGTTAATCCCTTTTTGCTTCTCAGACATAACTGGCTCTTCACACTCCATAATAAGACCTTTTTATTTTACAATTATCATCATGAAAGACCAATTGGATTTCATTTCTGAAATGATATCAGTCCAAATGATATCTTTAGCTTGTATCAGTGATAGATTTCCTTTCATTGTTTCTTTGAGATTCTTGATCTCAGCTTCAACATTTCGGAAATCCATTATGTATTTATCTGCTTCATTTTCTAGGAACTTCATCAATTTTGCTGCAGTCTCTAGATCTGTATGAGCTTTCTATCTCTTTCAGCCATCTGAAACTCAATATTTAATTGAATAATTTGTGTTTGTGGGTCTTCATCACCTGTAGGAAAAACAAAGGTACAGTTATGATTATCAATATGATTTTGTAATGAAATTTCAGTTTGCTTTACTTTGGAAATTTCTTCATCCTTCTTCATGAGTTGTTTCAAAAAATATTATTTTTCTTTCTCTACCTCTGCAACTTCTGAAGCCATTGAATGTTCACCAGAAGGAAACTTCAATTTCGTCCTTATTGTAGAAATCTCTGCTTCATCACTTTGCATGAATTTCTGCATACGAGACTTGTCACTAGGGTCTACTCCAATCTTAATAATAATCTTCTTGAACTCTTGATTTTGAACTGTCAAGGCTCTTGAATTAGCCTTTCCTAACTTCAGCTGCTTAATAACTTTCCCTAACATGTTTTCAGCTTTAAATGCCATTGCATTTGTCTTTGTGCGGTTGTTAAAAATCAATTGTCATGTCTGCATATGCAAGTTCATTTTGTCCATTTGTGGAATCTTCTTAACATCCATAGTCACATTTACAATATTAAAACTGTTTGAAGAGAGAAAGCAATCCTAAATTGATATTTTTCAAGATCCATTATAGTCAATAGCCTTGTCTGATCAGTAGTAACCTGATGTTCTGCTTGGGCCTCCATGCTGGCCTTCATTTTATAATTTCTCTCCTCAATTTGCGAAAACACATGTTTGATTAAGGGTACTTGTTCATGATAGGATTCATGACCTCAGGGGGAAGAGGGAGCATTCTGCTCTTCACCCAAATGCAAGGAAAAACTAGGTGAATTAGAGGAATGATCCTCCGCAAATTTGTCCTTTTCTCACCTCTCGGTGCCTCATCATCCAAGTCAATAATAACTTCTTTACCTCTTTTATTTGTTTTCTCAGTTATAACAGGAGTTTGAATGCTTGTATTCAATGAACTTATTTCACCTTTGTTTGCTACCTTTTCTTGCTCAGGTCTACTTTCATGAATGAAAGCTGAGTATCCATTCTCAATTCTTCTCTGTGAAATTACACCATGGAGATCATAAGCCCATTTGTCTCCTAGTAACAAATGTGTTTCCTCCAACAATTTTGTTACTTCCTCAAACGCGTGCCTCATATTAACTATGAAAGGTCCCACACTCATAGGTAATTTTTACATATGACCTTTCTTCATAGGAACAAAGTGCACATGATCAACATTCAGGCTCTATCTGATAAATTCTAAGGCGAAGAGCCTCATTGGTACAAACGTTGGGAGCCTGTAAGGTTCAAAATTTTCTCCATACAACCTTATTTCAAAATATTCTTCAAATAAAAACCAGTCCACAAATTTATAGCTAGTTCCTAAATGAATTCCTCAACATTCTGATATAAAAATAAGTAGACAATCATTGAGGGAAATTGAAAAGAACCTGTTAGTGAAAGACTCATCAAATGTGAGTTGACTACTTCTTGCCAAAAGGATGGAATATCCAGGACTGTTCCTGGCTTCATCATCATGGTCGACATTCCCAGGACTGACTTGTCCACTGTGACGTCATCTTCTCTGCCCAATATTTTAGCAATACTGCTCAATACAGGCTAGGTTTCTTCATCGAAAACTCCCATAGTAAATTCTCCACACTCTGGCTGAAATAGCTTCATATTAGGCTTCAAATGGAACATAAATGATTGAATTCTTCCCCTTCAAGGCTTTCATAGTAATTAATCAGTGAATCTTCTGAAAACTGAACTGATGATTCGTACTCAGGAAAACACAGGGCTTGGCAGATTAATTGGGTAGACACCTGCAGAACATTTTCTCCTTGGGAATTCATGACGAAACATTTTCCGGGATACATTGGGGAAACCAACCAATGGATGAACTCTGGGAATAATTGGGTTTTCAGGATGCATGCAGAAAGGATTCCAGCTTCTATCATGGCAGAACAGACAATGGAACTATCCTTATTCAATACAACTTTTTGATAAAATGGAAGATGGATTACTGAAGTCAGAGTATCTTGAATGTCTCTCTCATTATCCATGAGAGGAATGTGGCTCGATGACCCATAAAAAGAAGACCTTTTAGCCATAATTTAGAAAAGGAGCTGAAGAAATACTCTTGCAAGGTGATTGAAAAACGAAAGGTGATCGGAGAATGCAATAGGTTGAAACGAAACAAACTGCAAAGTATTTTGAAAACAAAATGAAAAATACCCCCAAATAGGTGGCGCGGTGTTTGTATTAAATTCCAAACGTAACGTGTCACTTAACTGTTGGATTGATTTGACATGAATAACAACTGTTTTCCATTCTGCATATGATGTCACTGCGAGGGGTCTCGGGGTACGGCTCAGAACTCTAGATGGTGCCCCCGCAGTCGATATCCACCATTGATCTCTATTGCCTCCACAGTCAACCCAGTCAACTGCCGAGGTACCCTTTCCATTAACTCTTGTGTTGTTAGTGCCCGCGGGTTGGGTCATCCGATTTAGACTTTTAATATCAACACTCTCCGCCTTTTGACTTGATCGACCTTTAATATTTGGATATAAAACCCACTTGTACAAAGTTTGAAACAATTAAACTTTAATACATCAGACTAAAAACATTTTCTTTTTATGCCAAAGTATAAAACTATAATACTTTAAAATATTTTCTTTTATTTCAATTTCGGATTTTTTTGTATTTTTAATATACAATTGAAAGGATATGCAGATGATCCACAACATCTAGCTCCACTTGGGGATAGTGTTTTTTGCCATGAAAAACTAAGAACCTGCAGATCAGTGCCTTCACTTTGGGCATGGAGTCAAAAATTTCTTGATGAGAAATATACAATGATAGAAAACCGGATATGTACAATGATGAAATGACTGCTTCTAGTGCTGGAAATAGTGTTTCAAATACTGCCCATTAACTGGCAGTTCTACTGCTTCTCCACTGAGACTTTCCAGCATGAAAGTGTTATTTGTTATGGCTTCAATGATTTTATATGGACCATATCATAAAGGATTAAATTTTCCATTCTTCCCTTTATCTTCTTTTCTTGTATCCCATCTCAGTACTAGATCTCCATTTTGAAACATGATTTCTCTTGCTTTTCTGTCAAAAATGGTCTTCATTTTCTCCTGATAAGTGACCAAATTGTCTCTAACCTTATTTCTGCTTTTACTCAATTCCATCACTTTATTCATTCTTCTAATCAAGGGATTAGGTTCCTCTTGAGCATCTTGGAGGAAATATATTACTGGCCTTACTAATTGAGTGGGAAATAATGCCTGGTTACCATATACTAATTCATAAGGTGACTTGCTAGTGGATCTCCTAGTAGTCATCCTCACTGCCCATAAAGCAAAGACCAGCTTTGATTCCCAATTCTTTTGGTTCTCATTTATTGTCTTCTTCAAGATTTTCACCAACGTTTTATTAGAGGATTCTGCTATTCCATTTCCTTGGGGGTGATATGTTGTAGAATGGGACAATATCACATTATAAGTTTGAAAGAAGTTTATAAACCTGACTGAGTTGAAAACTTGAGCATTATCTGTCACAATCTTCACTCGACATCCAAATCTGCTAAAAATATTTTCCTCCAAAAATTTCATTACAACCAAATCATTTTCTTTTCTGGAAGGGACTGCCTATACCCATTTTGTAAAATAATCAGTTGCAGTCAAAATCCATTTAAATTTCCCACTTGATGGTGGACTGATTTCTCTAATGAAATCCAATCCCCATTATCTAAAGGGTTCTTCAACAAAGACAGGAAGAAGAGGTAAAGGAGCTAACCTTTTATTTTTTGCAAACAACTGGCATTTCTGACAACTTCTAACAGTTAGGTATACATCCACAAATAAAGAGGGCCAATAAAAACATGATTTAAGAATTTGGGGAGTAGTTACTTTCGAACTATAATGACCTCCAAACAGGCACTCATGATACTCTTTAATCACTTTTTTGGTTTCCTCTTCTGTTAGACATAACAGTAACACACCAACAGGATCCTTCCAATACAACTTAACTTCAATTATAACATAAGGTTGAGCTTTAAGTTTCAAGGCTTTGTACTTAGCTCTGTTAATTGAAGGTGGAAAAGAAAGGAAACAAAAATAATGAATAATATCTTTGTACCATTTTGAACAAAGGAATTTATATTTAATTGTTGTTTTTTTCTGAATTTGATTTGCTTCTTCAGTGACTTCTTCTACAGGTGCAAGTAAATTGATTCCAAAATCTTGGAAATTAGATTCTGTTAGCAATTTAGACAGTCCCGGTCCTTTGACTAGTTTTTTTGGTTATTCTTGGATTTTAGCAATCCATTTCCCTCTTTTCTCTTCAACATCACTCTGTACTAATACATCCTTTACAACATAATTAGGCACATATGCTACAATTTGAGAATGAAGTATATAAGTTCTGAAAGCCTGCAATGATTTAACCAGAGCATATACTTGTTTCTCCAAGATATTATACTTCAATTTTGCATCTCGAAGCACTTTGCTAAAAAATGCTACAGACTACTCACTTCCTTCTTCATTTTTTTGTAGTAGCACAACAGCAATTATAGAGGAAGATGCAAATGAGAAAACTTGAAATGGCTTCAAGTAATCTGGACTGATTAAAACATGAGCTTTTTGGAGAGCTTCTTTAACTATTCCAAAATTTTCCCTTGCATCTTTGTCCCACTTTACTTCAGCATCCTTTTTCAACATATCTGTTATTTTCCTGACAATCTCAGCATAATTTGGAACAAATCTTCTCAGAAAAATTATTTTTCCAAGAAATCTTTGAATATCTTTCTTATTTCGAGGAAGTGGAATTTTTTGTATAGCTTCAACCCTTTCTGGATCAATATTCACTCCTTGTTTTGAAACTATATGGCCCAACAATTTTCCTTCTTCCAAAGCAAACAACGATTTTTTAGGATTCAATGATAATCCATATTTCCTGCATTTTAAAAAGGCTTTCTGCAAATGTTGTAGGTGTTTGTCATCAAAACTTGAAAAAATTGTAACATCATCAAGATAAATAACTACAAATTTGTCCCCTACAAACGCAATATCCATTTCCCTTTGGAAATTAGCTCCTGCATTCATGAGGCCGAATGGCATCCTGGCATAGATGAATGTTCCCCAGGTTGTAGTGAAAGGAGATTTCTTTTGATCTTCCTTCTCCACAGAAACCTGATTATACCCAGAAAAACAATCAACCATGGATAACCTGTATGCTCCAGTTACTTTCTGCAAGACAAAGTCCTTCTTTGGAAAATGATAATTATCCTTCAGTGAAGCTCTGTTCAAGTTTCTAAAATCTACACATAACCTTACCTCTCCATTTTTCATCCTGACCAGTATAATATTGGAAACCTAATCTGAATATCTTAGAGGAACTATAATCTTTTCTTGCAAAAGTTTCTTTACCTCTTTTTCAATTGGAGCCAGCAATAATGGGTTAATTTGTCTAAGATTCTGTCTATGAGGCTTAATCCCATCTTTTAATGGAATTTTATGCTAAATAATACTTTTATCATAAGTGTTCAGATCTTCATATGACCATGCAAATACATCTGTAAACAACTTGAAAAGATCTACATACCTCTCTTTGTATTCCTTTGGAACTCCTTTGAATAGTTTGACTATTTTAGGCTCATGTTGAGTTCCTAAATTACAGTCCTCAATTTCTCCATCTTGGGATACCTTTTTCTGGTTTACTGCCACATCGTTAGCATCAAACAGTCTTTCAAGAGGTACCAAACCTCTGGGAAAAATATTATCTTTCAACTGAATTATCTTCTGGTCTCCAATTGTCTAATTTAGGTTTTTAGACATTTCACCTTAATCACTTTCATCCACTTCTAAATCAATTTGACTGTCTTCAAAATTTCCAATCATCGTCAAGAATTGATTAATCTGCTCATCATCCTCAAAGACTTGCCAATTCTTTACATTATCAGGAATTGAAGGCCTATGTCTCAACTCAATCTCATATCTCAACCTTGGATTGATTGGTGGTTTGAATGTACTGGTTGCAACTGCTAGCGAATCTGCCATTCTATTCTCATCTCTTGGAATAAACTGTAAATTAAAGGCCTCAAAATAATTTTCAACTAGATCCCATACCTCATTTCTATGGGACCTCAATCTGGGATGCTTAGTCTGACACCAATTTTTACTTTTCCGTATGATTAATTCAGAATCAACAAAAGCATAAATAGAGTGAATCCCCATCTGTTTAGTTGTTTGCACGCTTAAAATCAATGCTTCATACTTAGCTAGATTATTAGTGGATTCAAATTCCAGTTTGAAAGAAAAAGTTAAAAGGTTACCTTATGGAGATACAAATATGAATCCAGCTTTGGTGCCCTCCTTAGAAAATGCACCATCGAAATAAAAATTCCAAATTTTATTTGAATGCAGCTCTATATGTACATTGGCAAAGTGAGTTGCTTTTCTGAATCTTCAGCAAATTCTGCATCTTCATGCAGCATGAAGCAAGAGAGATCCTCCTTCTCTTGGCCATAAATGGTGGAATTACCTGCATCTTCCTTGCTAGTAGTTTTCAATAATCTAGTTTCTCTATATAACCTCCTTTCCTCCCCATTAAAAAAAATAATGATAGCATATGTGAAATCCAATTTCAAAACTCCTCCAAGCTTTTTCCCCTAGGATCTAGACAAAAACATACCAAATCTGGCTAGGATATCTGCTACTACCACATCCATCATAATACTCTTAGCTGGAATTTGAGCCAGGGAGAAAACCATATCTTTGATAAGACCCACATACTTTACCCTTTTTGAATCGAAGGAATAAAGGTCTCTATATGGTTTTCTGATTTTCAAATTCAATTCTTTCATCACAGACAGCGACATTAGAGTATGTGATGCTCCAGAATCCAGCATACAATTATGTAAAACGAAATCATGCAACATAACTGATATATAAAAAGGTGGAACAAAAGAATCTACCTCTTCAACATTAGGTCCAAAAGTAACCACTGGTTTCTCTTCTTGTAGATTCACTATATCACCCACTTCATCAGACTGAATAAATTAATAAATTATGGAATTTCCCTCTTATAACTAGGTTTTTTGACCAACTCAAGAAGTGGCACTTGAATTTTTACTTTTCTAATTCTTTAGAAAAACTGAAGATTTGATTCTATTTTGTAAGCTTCTCAGGTTCTTCTTCATTTTTATTTGAATTTGCATGTTGATCAGGAGCAATAAAAACTTTCTCCAAAATATTAGGGGCATTAGATTTTATTTGAGGAGTTTCAGCTTGTTGTTTTTATTTTTCTTGATTCATGGGTTGCTTCCCCTTGTCTGATTTTTTAATTTGGTTCTTCTGTAGTGGAGTCACCACTGGAGTAGGTACTGATTTTGATTCTTCTCCTTCATCATCATGAGTTCTCAACCTCTTTTTTGACCTCAAATCATATTTCTTATGCAACTCTGCCTGCATAAAATCAGTAAATTGTTAGCAATAATCATCCATTTCTTCCTGATCAAATGAAATATCAGCTTCTTTACATTCTTCTGCATATTATTTCTCACTCTCTTCTCCTGTTGCATCACCTTGCATATATACAACAGAAATTTGATCTTCATCTTCTTTCTGATCATTATCAGCAGAATGTGATGGGGTTACTTCTATATATAAAGGTGCTTGGACTTGATCTTGATCTTTTCTTTCTCTCTGTAAATTTGTAGGGGTTGTTTTTTGAATTTGGGATTAAAAACCCCTCTGTTTTGTTGTGCAGGTTTCTTATTATCTATTTCCATCTTTACCAATTTATTTGAAAAAATTTTAATGACCTTTGTCATATCATCTATCCTTCGATGTTGTGATGAATCTTCTTCTTTAGCCTTTCCATTATCTTGAACCTTTCCAGCAGCAATCGTGTTTGCCTCAATTTCTAAGGCATCAGTTTGAATGTGTTCAAGAGTAGTGGCTCTCCTCTCTCTCAGGATAAAACTAAAATCTGATGCAAATTCACTAGCAAAAACAACCCTTTCTCCAATAGGAGGAGGTTTCATTTCCACAGGAAAACTATTGTACAACTTATTAAATATTTTTACAAAATCACTTATACTTTCATTTGATTTTTTATTTTTACAAAATCACTTAAATTCTACTAAAGAATACCCATGGTCTCTTTTTTCACCCCATCTCTGGGTAAATTGTATTTCTAATTCATCCCAATCATTGATTGAGCCATTAGGTAATCCTTTGAACCATTTTCTTGCCTCTCCAGTTAGAGACTATACAAAAAGCCTCATTACAACATCCAAATATTCTACATTAAAGTTTTCATCCAAAGTGCAAAACAAAGGCAAGTGTTGTTCTGCAGTTATTTCATCTTCACCAGTAAATCTAGGGAGTAACTTAAGGTAATCATGAGGCATTGCATTCATTGTTTGGGGTAGAATTAAAGGTGCATTTCTATTCATCAAGAAAGGAAGGGCTGCCATGTTTAAGCCCTGATTAACTGCTCCTTGAGCGGGGGTAAAATGAATACCAATTGTAGGTGGGGTTAAAAGAGGTGGAACAACTGATATGGGAAGGGGTATATGAATGATAGCAGAAGAACTGGAAACTGAATTAGGTTGAGATTCTGTGAATGGAAATGATACAGACTCAAAAGATAATTCTTCTAATGTTGATTCTTTAAAATGGATGGGTGATGATGAGGATTCTTTTTCCGGGAAAGTGAGATTCCGGGAAACTTCTTTGGATGGAAAAATATGTGAACTGCTACCAGGTGCAAGAAGTGTGGCATCAGGTGTAGAAAATATTTTTGATTTCTGGCCCTTATTTGAAACTAACTTTCCTGGATCAGACAAAACGAGAGCTTGTTGTTGAGAGGTATCTGACCTCGTGTGGGGCCTCTTAGGAGCCAGAACTATTTTAAAGAAGCACAACTTAGTATTTCCTCCTCTCTGAACAACTAGAGGAAATATGAACAAAACCCAGGGAAAACCTTCAAATTTTCGGTCCCCGACAACGGCGCCAATTAATGTTGTACCTTAAGAGACAATCCCTTAACTGTGATAAAGAGTCAATGCTTAAGACATTTTATAATTATGTCACAAATTTTTATGTCTCTGTTTTATTAACCCTCAAGTATTTATAGTCACACCCTTAAATATAAAATATTATGAATGCTTCACAATGCTACCATCTATTAATGTTGAATGAAATGATTGGAAGAAAATTTTGGAAGAAGTCCAAACTGATATGCTACTTTATACAAAAAGTACCACTCCAAACTCTGGAAGAAACATGTGGAAGAAATAGTTAAAACAAAGGAGCACCAATTAAGGTTTTTAACTCTTATACACAGAAGTAAGAAGAGACTTGCTGCTCATACCTTATTTTATTCATAGAAGGAAATACATAATGAAAACTGGAATACATTTCAACATAAAAAAATGCCAGAAACTTGCTTAGTCATTCATTAATCTTTGAATCTTTGAGTACAAAAATATTTGTCTAGGAGGTCCAAAACTCGGAACCTTCCTTCCTCTTGAAAATTACATAAAATACAGTAAAAAGTAGTTTGGAATTGTTGTAACCAATTATAACTACCAAAACTACTTCATGACTTTGAAGGCTATCTATTACATGCCTTGAAAATGTTTTTTTACAATTACATTGTCTTCAGAAAATAACATAAAGTAAATATCCTAATCTATAGGAATTGTTGATGACGTGGCTTCTTTTACTTGATCAAATGATTTTTCTTTCTTTTCTGCTGATCCCTTTGGTAGGTCAATTATCCAGGCTCTGCACTTTTTCCATATTTCTACCTTCGTCCTGGATGAATGTGTCAGATTGTGATATTCCAATATGAATGCGGTAATTCTGTCATAAGAAGGCCTTTTAGAGAAAAGGTTTTTTACCATCCATAAGTGTTGAAAATGTCTCTGCAAAAAGTTGACCATTTTCTCTCCCTTGAGCACCTGAGTCTTTCCATACCTGTTATCAATCTTGATTTTTGTCATTATCAGTGAATTCTCATAATAGCTCCATGGAAAAATATTTCCTTCAGCTCCCCAACATGATGGCAAGCCTACCCTTGTCATTTTATCAAATGCTTTATCAAATTCACTTACTTCTTCTTTGATTTCCATAAGTTTCTTTTCTGCAGCTTTTCTGAGATCATTCCTGATAATCATTTTATTAATTTCCACTACATATAACATTTTTTCCTACATATCATTCTCCTCTAACTCCTAATCTAATTTATAAGTGATAAAATAAATAAATCTTTTGGCCCAAATGGCTTTGTTAATCCCTTTTTTCTTATAAGACATAACTGGCTCTTCACACTCCAAAATAAGACCTTTTTCTTTTGCAATTATCATCATAAAACACCAATTGGATCTAATTTTTTGAAATGATATTAGTCCAAATGATATCTTTAGCTCGTATCAGTGATAGATTGCCTTTCATTCTTTCTTTGATATTCTTTATCTCAGCTTCAGCATTTCGGAAATCCATTCTATATTTATCCGCTTCATTTTCTAGGACCTTCATCAAATTTTGTACAGTTTCTAGATCTGTCTGAGCTTTATTTCTATCTCTTTCAGCCATCTGCAACTCAGTATTTAATTGAATAATTTTTGTTTGTGGGTCTTCATCACTTGTAGGAAAAACAAAGGTACAGTTATGATTATCAATATGATTTTGTAATGAAATTGTAGTCTGTTTTACTTTGGAAACTTCTTCATCCTTCTTCATGAGTTGTTGAAACAACTCTTCTTTTTATTTCTCTACCTCTGCAACTTCTGAAGCCATTGAATGTTCACCAAAAGGAAACTTCAATTTCTTCCTTAATGTAGAAATCTTTGCTTCAGCACTTTGCATGAACTTTTGCATAGCAGACTTGTCACTAGGTTCTACGCAAATCTTAATAATAATCTTATTCAACTCTTCATTTTGAACTATCAAGGCTCTTGAATTAGCCTTTTCTAACTTTAGCTACTTAATAACTTTCCCTAACATGTTTTCAGCTTTAACTGCCATTGCATTTGTCTTTGTGAGGTCATTGACAATCAATTGTCCTGTCTGCATATGCAAGTTCATTTTGTCCATTAGTGGAATCTTATTAACATCCATAATCACATTTATAGTATTAAAACTGTTTGAAGACCCAATTGGCATTCCTATGGGATGTGACAGAGCATTCCTAAATTGATCTTTTTCAAGATCCATTATAGTCAACAGCCTTGTCTGATCAGTAGTAACCTGATGTTCTGCTTGGGCCTCCATGTTGGCCTTCATTTTTTGATTTCTCTCTTCAATTTTTGAAAACACCTGTTTGAATAAGGGTACTTGTTCATGAGATGATTCATGACCTCCAGGGGAAGAGGGAGCATTATTCTCTTCACCCAAATGCAAGGAAAAACCAGGTGAATTAGAGGAATGATCCTCAGCAAATTTTGTCCTTTTCTCACCTCTCGGTGCCTCATCATCCAAGTCAATAACAACTTCTTTACCTCTTTTATTTGTTTTCTCAGTTATAACAGGAGTTTGAATGCTTGTATTCACTGAACTTATTTCACCTTTTTTTTCTACCTTTTCTTCCTCAGGTCTACTTTCATGAATGAAAGCTGAGTATCTGTTGTCAATTATTCTCTGTGAAATTACACCATGGGGATCATAAGCCCATTTTTCTCCTAGTAAAAAATGTGTTTCCTCCAACAATTTTGTTACTTCCTCAAATGCGTGCCTCATATTAACTATGAAAGGTCCCACACTCATAGGTAATTTTTACATATGACATTTCTTCATAGGAACAAAGTGCACATGATCAACATTCAGGCTCTGTCTGATAAATTCTAACGTGAAGATCCTCATTGGTACAAACGTTGGGAGCCTGTAAGGTTCAACAGTTGCTCCATACAACCTTATTTTAGAATATTCTTCAAATACAAACCAGACCCAAAATTTACAGTTAGTTCCTAAATGTAGAAACTCCTGGGCTTTAGGTAAGAAACAAGGAGGATGAACTCCATTCAATATTTTATACGCAATGGGCATATACTGACTAGAAAAATCAAATAACCCCACTTCATTTTGCTCCCTTCTGATTATATATGTCCAAAATATAAATGACTCTCTATGCTTGTTTACATCCATTATATTTAGACCTAACTACATGAATTCCTCAACATTCTGATATAAAAATAAGTATACAATCAGTGAGGGAAATTTCAAAGAACCTGTTAGTGAAAGACTCATCAACTGTGAGCTGACTACTTCTTGCCAAAAGGATGGAATATCTAGGACCGTTCCTACCTTCATCATCATGGTGAACATTCCCAGGACTGAATTTTCCACTGTGACATCGTCTTATTTTCCCAAGATTTTAGAAATACTGCTCAATACAGGCCGGGTTTCTTCATCGAAAACTCCCATAGTAAATTCTCCACACTCTGGCTAAAATAGATTCATATTAGGCTTCAAATGGAACATAAACTGATTGAATTCTTCCCCTTCAAGGCTTTCATAGTAATTAATCAGTGAATCTTCTGAAAATTGAACTGATGATTTAGACTCGGGAAAACACAGGGCTTGGCGGATTAATTGGGTAGACACCTGCAGAAAATTTTCTCCTTGGGAATTCACGACGAAAACGTTTCTGGGATACATTGAGGAAACCAACCAATAGATGCACTCTCGGAATAATTGGGTTTTCGAGATGCATGTAGAAAGGATTCTAGCTTTTATCATGGTGGAATAGACAGGGGAATTATCCTTATTCAATACAAATTGTTGATAACATGGAAGATGGATTACTAAAGACAGAGTATCTTGAATGTCTCTCTCATTATCCATGAGAGGAATGTGGCTCAATGACCCAGACAAAGAAGACCTTTTAGCCATAATTTAGAAAAGGATTTAAAGGAATACTCTTGCAAGGTGGCTGAAAACAGAAAGGTGACAGGAGAATGCAACAGGTCGAAATGCAACAAACTGAAAATTATTTTGAAAAAAAAATGAAAAATACCCCCAAATAGGTGGCACGGTTTTCGTATTAAATGCCATACGCAACATGTCACTTAACCGTTGGATTGATTTGACATGAATAACAACTTTTTTCAATTCGGCATATGATGTCACTGCGGGGGGTCTTGGGGTACTTCTGAGAACTCTGGCTGGTGCCCCCGCTGTCGATATCCACCGTTGATCTCTATTCCCTCCACATTCAACCCAATCAACTGTGGAGGCACCCTTTCCATTAACTCTCGTTTTGTTAGTGACCGCGGGTTGGGTCATCTGGTTTAGACCTTTAATATCAACACTCTCTGCCTTTTGAATTGATCAACCTTTAATATTTGGATATAAAACCCACTTGTACAAAGTTTGAAACATTTAAAATTTAATACATTAGACTAAAACATTTTATTTTTATGCCAAAGTATAAAATTATAATGCTTTAACATATTTTCTTTTATTTCAATTTCAATTTTTTTTTTGTATTTTTAATATAAAATTAAAAGGATATGTAGATGATCCACAACATTCATCAAGGGCGACAACCTGTCGCCTGAACTAGGGGAAGAATGCAGTCGAGAACATAATGGATGATTGGCTTGCATGCCTAGCCATTAGTTCTACCCATCTCTGCATCCTCAAATCTCTAGGGTTAGACACACCCAGTGTAACATGCTGAGGCTACATCAGTGGAATCTGCTCTAAGACAAATGAAATAAGGATCAAAACATAACTAAAGTTTTTCTTCCTTCCCCCCTTTTCCTTGCTCATTTGTTCCTTTATTTGGGAAAGTGGAGCTTTAGACCAGTTGATGATTGTTGGCTCCTTGCACTCTAGCACATACTGCATATATGATCTATTTGCTACATGTAGTGTAACAGTGCTGGCAAGTTTTGCGATCATGAAAATAATGGTTCTCAAAGGAAAATATCGAATGTCATGGATGTTTATTTTCCCATCCTTACTTGGCTCTACCCTTGGATAGCAATACTGCAAAACATAGTCTCTCACTGTCTCTCCTCCAAGAGCAGACCCTGAGAGGGAAATGGGCAAGCTTCTCCTTGACAAGCTTGTGAGAAAGTATACATCATCCACTGTAATAGGAACCACTTTGTTTGTAATGTGAAATGCATCGATAGCTGGATCCCATGCTCGAACTAGGAACTCCAAGAGTTCTATTTGTTGCCTCATCCCTGACAAGTGGAAGTACTTTAACAACCCACAATCTCTTAGGGCTCTTACTATACCTGCATCATTTAGGGAAACCATATTTTGTTCTTCATGCTCTTTTTCTCTCCAAGTAATCATGATTCTAGTCCTATGAAATCCTGAAACATAACCATAAGACTCATTAGACTCCTTTTAATGCAAAAAATTAGACATGTTTTGGGCACAATGAAAGAATAAAAAATGTGAATTGCCCCCAACGCAGTCTTGAACAAGGGATAGTGCATTGCATATGCACCTGGGCTTCAATTTAGGTGCTCCGCAACGTACTTTTTGATGTGCAAGGGTGCGTTTCCCTCTTTGGAAAAAATATTTACCCTAAGGAGCCCAAATCCCTAAAAATTTGCAATGAAAGGAAATGAATGTTGGAAATATGATGCAATATGTTGTCCTTGATGGCAGCCTAATTAATGAAGTTGTCCTTGATGGAAACTCACTTGATGAGCTGCCTTTCGTTAAGCAACCCATTTGTTAAAGATGTAGAAATGATGTTTCTACAGGTCAGTTCAAATGTGACAGAGAAAGGAAGTCCAGTAAGTGTCAGAGAAATGAAACAAGAAATATTTCTCAATGTATACATAGGTTTGATGAAGGAAACCCACATATGGAGGCAATGTATACACTACTTGGTATATAGGAAACCCACATATACATCCAAAATTAGTATATACGTAGTTTTTATGAAGAGAATTTGCATATACACGTGGGTGTGAAGAAGAAAAGTCACGTATGCCTTTTGCGCTCTAAAATTATGATACCAAGGGGAATTACCATGGTACTATCCCATAGTATTGTGCGATGTATTTTCTATTTGATTCCATCCAAGAATACCATCAGAATTTGTGTCGTTTGGGCTCATGGTATTGGTAAAGGCTAAGATTATATAAGGACAAGAAGATCATAGTGCATGGGTGTGCATGTGTATTGGTATTAACGAATACTTCACTTTAAAGTATATCTTCATGGAATGGGTTATTGTTTATTAGATCTGAAATAATAATGCACCTATGAATACAATGATGGATCAGGATCTCTAGACCTGAATTGACTATGTATTTTCTATATCTGTTTATGGAATGTTTAGATCTGTGATCTTGTGAATGTTTTATGAAGTGAAGGGTAAGATCTGAGTTGTTTATTTGTTCTGAAGAGTTGCGCAGTCCTGCAATGTTGTAATGTCCCAAATGGGGAAAAATAGGTTCAGTAGGGAATATATTAATATATTCCACTATGGAATCATAGAAATATGGAATTGCACCAATAAATCTAAACCAGAGATAGACTGGTAGGGCATTTACTGGATGCATCACCTTCACAAGGAAGGGTGAAATCCAGAGGCTTCCTGGCCCGTTCCAGACTCTGTCTATAGAGGATTGGTGAAACACATAAAGTGTGGGAATGACAAAATAATCTTATATTTTACTTCTTTTAGGAACCTTAGATCTTCAGACCTAAAAAATGGATCCAAAAGAGAAGAAAAAACCAAACAAGGAAGAAGCGGGAAATTCCACTCTTAGGAAAATCTGCAATAGGCTCAAGGAGGACGCTGTATAAGAAAGCCAGTGTTAGAATAATGCAGACCATGGTTTTTTTCCCTTATTTTAGGCTGTGTGGGACCTCCATGCAGATTTTTAGCAAAAATAAATCAGTTTAGAGGGCTTAAACAGATCTCCCACAATCAACACTAGCTGAAAATTAGCTAAAGGTGAGAGCTGGGTTAATAGAGAAACCCTCCTTCAGGAATTGCGCAGTTTCTGTTGGAAGTCACTAGAAATTAGTCATTGAACCCATATTATAGTATGGTAGAAAGAAATCAGATCCATAATGAAGTTCCCCTGTAGAGGCATTAAGTTTACATGAAGCAAGAGCAAGAATCCTTCAGAAATTATAGCTGAAACACATGGAAAAACTGCAGAAAGACTTGGCAGCATCATATATGAGGAGCTTTAGAAAATGTAGGTTAAAACTCAGATCTACAACTGATAAATGGCTGAAACATCAAATCCATACCAGATCTGGAAACTACTCAGCCTTCTTAACAACATTCCCTTGGGGTTTTATCAAAATAATACATAAAAATTTGTAGATCTAGATTTTAATACACTGAACTGCAGAAAACTTCAGAGATTTCTGAAGATGGCTTTCATTACATTATATATCAGATATGAACATGAATATATCAGCAATCTACTTTACTAATCTCAAAGGGAGAGGCAAGCCTCAATCACCAGAGAGCAAGTACAATAAGAAATCTAGACAACATTGAAGCATGTACATGAAAATAACGCAATATATGGAAGAGAATGCGTAGTAGCTGGAATGAGCTGATACAAAAAATCAAGATTACATATCTGAAACTGAAATAAGAGTAATATCCTCTTCCGAGTTGTCACAAGACACCCTCCCTGAGAGAAATCTCCTCTAAACAACTAGATCTTGCAGATCTAGTTCTCCCACTTGCTGCAAATCACAAGTAGCTGCAAAACCCTCAACAGGACTAGCGCTGCTATAGAGATGAAGCTTGGCTGTAATGCCGGATATTGGAGAGATGAATCACAATGCCCTCCAAAGAGCTACTCCATGGAAGGAGAGAGGATTCCTAAATAGGAAATCCTCTTCCCTTAGGCTAAACAACCAAGAGACTTGAGTTGCTCCAAGAACTTCTCAAAATTCTTCAACAACCTTTACTTGCTGCCTCTCCTTCTTTTTATAACATGAGGGCTTGCCAAAACCCTAAACCACCTTCTTCAACTTATCCTCTTTCACACATGAGAACCTCCTCTAGAAGTACGTTGTGCTTGATGGATAAGCTTCCCTCCAATATGCGTTGTAGGTGGGGCCAAGATTGACCCATGCAAATGAATTTCCCCTTTTCACACTTAGGGGTGTTTAATATAATAGCCCAGATTTATACCCTTTCACATTGGGCATGTATTTATTCTCAACTTAGGATTTAAATAAACCTCCTTCACATTATTTTATTCATGAATTAAGCAAATTGAAGTTAAAATGCAATGTTCCCATTAGCTGTAAAAATTGGGAACATTACAGTCTCCCCCGGAAAAAATTTTCTTGCCCTCAAGAAACTCTTATTATAGATTCAAACCATCCATTCCCTCCAAATTGCATCCACATAAGGAAGGCTTCTTCCATTTTCTACAATAATTTATGTATGTTTGGTTCCAAATTTGTCTTCTACCAATGCATGAGATGACTTCCAACTGTGAGGTTAGATGTCCTCCACTTATCATGAAGTACAAGATGACAAATACATGATGTCCAACATCATCACAAACACATGTGAGACATAAAGTAAGGTAGCTCTTGCCATAAAGGAAGAGCTTCATCATGCAGATCATTCCTCCATCCCTTATTTGTGAACTTGAATAAGCATTTCTATGCCTCCATTCTTTAGCCCTGTTGGCCTTGTTGGATCCAAACTCCATCATTCCAGCATTATGCAAAGAAGAAGAGAAGGAGTAATATGGGTAAACAAAATATGTCAAGCCATATTCTCCGAAAATCAACAACCTAAGCAAGGCCCATTGCTGCCATCCTCCATCTCCTTCATGTAAGATGGATAAGCCATGCTTCCCAGAAGATGATGTGCATGCCTTCCTTTGCTACAATTTATCTTTGATAGATAAGGCATGAATCAGAAAATTATGAGCCATGGGGTGGTCACCATACTCATTCAAAGCATCAAAACAACGAGTGATATTTCTGCCCTCTTTCCTCCTCATGTGCATTAGGAAACAAAACCATGCTAATGGACATATGATGTGTCACATTAGCCCAATACAAAGCACCATCATCAATGCACATCTTGAGATAGTCATACCAACTTTTTCACCATGCAAAACACATAGACATAGGATATGTCATGTGGTGGCCACACCTTCTCAAGTGAAAAAAAATTGTACATGCCTTCTCTTGGTGCAACATAACATCGAAATCCAAGGCATGACTCAGAAAATAATGAGCTATTGGGTAGCAACCACACTGACACCCAAAAGCATCCATAGCAACAAGGACTTTGGAGCCTTCTTGCCTCATCAACATGTGTCTCTTGGAGCAACAACACAATGATTAACATGTAGAATGCCTCATCAACATAGTACAAGAAAGATCCTCTTACCACATCATGTGGGAGTCATTCCTCCTCCCAAGCCAAAGTTCATGCATGAAATATACCTCCAACAAAAATGCATGTGGACATATGAGACATACTTCAAGCATAGGTGAATACATGGACATAAGATTTAGCATGTGATGTCCAACTCTCCTTCTAACAACCACATCATCTATGCTTCCTCTTCATATATTCTACTAATGATGTACCAAGCATGAGATAAGAGAATGAGAATCCTTGGGTAGGGATCATGCTTTCCACAAGGCAACCAGCGCTTCCATGCCTCCTTGTACATGTCATAAATGCTCTTCAAGGCATAGATTAGAAAAATAGGTGCCTTTGGAGAGTGATAGGAGTCTCCCAAGGGAAACCAGCGTAACCAAGCTTGTTGGTCCACATATGTATGCAAGTGATCATGTGACCCCTTGCTCACCATCCTCATCCACTCACTCAAACATGGAAGTTGATTGATGTGTTGCAAAATCATGGGATTCTCTATTTGTAGAATACCATCTCCTCAAACCCACTGAAGAACTTTGCATCTCATGAAATACTGAAATGCATCTTTGTTGAGATCTCTTAGCGAGACCTTCCACTCATGTATGATCTTCCAAAACCAGTGAATATTTGGATCTGTAGCAATACCTTCAACAAGCTCCAAGAATGATGAAGCCTCTTTGTCACAGCCACTATGTGATAGCGCTGTGATATACCTTTGCTTCAAATCAGCACTTTGATCTAACCCTTGGCTATGCATGGATCTTGAAATATTATGTGCTTGAAATCTCATGCATAACTTGGATCAAATGATATGTGGGAACCTCTTGAAAGAACACAAGAGTTCCTCCATCTGGATCAATGATGTCTCCAACTGCTCGCAAGGATGATGGCATCCTCCCTTCAAGTATACCAGCATTGGAATTTTCTTCTCCTCCTCATGCATCTCCTGATTTATGCATGGGACCCCATATGATAATAAATCAAGAATACCTTGCAAAGATGCAAGTGCCTCTTCTCTAGATGCAAGCTCCTTAGCAGCAGGTAGTGAAAATGGAGATCTCTTGCCCAAAGTGACAAGAATGACATTCTCCTTTGTTTCCTTGGGAGATGTCTCTTTGTAGCTCTTCTTCTTCCTCTCCTCCTCAAAATCCTTGATATTTTCTTCAATACTCTTCAATGCTTGAAAAAGAAACAATGAGATCTCTTCTTTAGTCCTTCTCTCTACCTTGTGATAACAGGAACTATATGGCTCTTCCTCTCCATCTTGAAACCCTTTAGGAGTTTCTTTGCATCTCTTTTCTTCATTGCTATACCTATCACCTTCTTCAAAGAAAGTGGGCATAGTGGATCTATGAGGAGATCTTGGATCCTCTGGTCTTCTACTTTGCTGATAGGAAGTGCTAGGGATTTCTTCTTCTTCTTGAAATCTCATGCAACTCTTACTGCAACTTGCTTCTTCTCGAAACCCTCTAGGAGTCTCGGTGCTTCTTCTCTTCCTCTTTTGATTTACCTCTTGAAAGAGGCCCTTCTTAGATCTTAAAAATGATGAGAATAATCTCATTTGCTCCATCCATCTATTCTCTACTTCTGCTCTTTAATTCACTGGTAGCTTGATCTCACAGGCTATGCCAGAGATCATGCTCTGATACCACTGTAATGTCCCAAATGGGGAAAAATAGGTTCAGTAGGGAATATATTAAGATATTCCACTATGGAATCACAGAAATATGGAATTTCACCAATAAATCTAAACCAGAGATAGACTGGTAGGGCATTTATCGGATGCATCACCTTCACAAGGAAGGGTGAAATCCAGAGGCTTCTTGGCCCGTTCCAGACTCTATCTATATAAGATTGGTGAAATACAGCAAGTGTGGGAATGACACACTCCTCTTAGATTTTAATGCTCTTAGGAACCTCATATCTTTAGATCTAAACAATGGATCCAAAAGAGAAGCAAAAAACAAACAAGGAAGAAGTAGGAAATTCCACTCTTAGGAAAATCTGCAATAGGCTCAAGGAGGACGTTGTATAAGCAATCTAGTGTTAGAATAATGCAGAACAAGGTTGGGTTCCCTTATTTTAGGCTGTGTGGGACCTCCATGCAGAGTTTCAGCAAAATGAAATGAGTTTAGAGGGCTTAAACAAATCTCCCACAATCAACATTAGCTGGAAATCAACTAAAGGTGAGAGCTGGGTTAATAGAGAAACCCTCCTTCAGGAATTGCATAGTTTCTGCTAGAAGTCACTGGAAATTAGTCATTGAACCCATATTACTATATGGAACCAAGAAAATAGATCCATAATGAAGTTCCGTTGTAGAGGCATTACGTTTACATGAAGCAAGAGCAAGAATCCTTCAGAAATTATAGCTGAAACACATGGAAAAACTGCAGAAAGACTTGACAGCATCCTATATGAGGAACTTCAGCTGATGTAGGTTAAAAATTAGATCTACAACTGATAAATGGCTGAAACATCAGATCCATACCAGATCTGGAAACTACTCAGCCTTCTTAATAAGATCCCCCCTTGGGGTTTTATCAAAATAATGCATAACAATTTGTAGATCTAGCTTTTAATACACTGAACTGCAGAAAAATTCAGAGATTTCTAAAGATGGCTTTAATTACATTATATATCAGATCTGAACATGAATAGATCAGCAAGCTACTTTACAAATATCAAATGGAGAGGCAAGCCTCAATCACCAGAGAGCAAGTACAATAAGAAATCTAGACAACATTGAAGCATGTAGATGAAAATAACACAGTATATGGAAGAGACTGTGCAGTAGCTGGAATGAACTGATACAACAAATTAAGATTACAGATCTGAAAGTGAAATAAGAGTAAGATCCTCTTCCAGGTGGTCACAAGACACCCATCCTAAAATAAATCTCCTCTAAACAACTAGATCTTGTAGATCTAGTTCCCCCACTTGCTGCAAATCACAAGCAGTTGCAAAATCCTCAACAGGACCAGCGCTGCTATAGAGATGAAGCTTGGCCATAATGCCAGATAGTGGAGAGATGCATCACAATCCCCTCCAAAGAGATACTCCATGGAAGGAGATATGATTCCTAAATAGGAATTCCTCTTCCCTTAGGCTAAACAGCCAAGAGACTTGAGTTGCTGCAACAACTTCTCAAAATTCTTCAACAACCTTTGCTTGCTGCCTCTCCTTCTTTTTATAACATAAGGGCTTGCCAAAACCCTAAACCACCTTCTTAAAATTATCCTCTTTCACACATGAGAACCTCTTCTATAAGTACATTGTGCTTGATGGATAAGCTTCCCTCCAATATGAATTTTAGTTGGGGCCAAGATTGACCCATGCAAATGAATTTCCCCTTTTCACACTTAGGGGTGTTTAATATAATAGCCCAGATTTATCCCCTTTCACATTGGGCATGTATTTATTCTCAACTTAGGAGTTTAATAAACCTCCTTCACATACTTTTATTCATGAATTAAGAAAAATGGAGTTAAAATGCAATGTTCCCATTAGCTGCAAAAATTGGAAACATTACAAATGTTTCCAGATCTATATGCAGGTTCGTCTCAGCAAAAGCGCGTATATACGCATTTTCGTTTCAGCAAATGCGTGTATGGAATATAGGGTTTTGCTGAAGTATGCGGAAGGAAATTTTTGATATGTTTTTTTTTAGTACTGTTGTCTGTCAATGATGTATTCATACAGATTTGGGTTGTTTGAATATTGATTATGTTGTTAGTTGATTATGATTAAATATCAGTGGTTGGTTGGTTGATTGATGATTCAATAAATGAATTGATAGGGTCACGAGTTTCATTTTGATGTATATTATTTGAGCTTAAATGTGTGGAGTGGGTCCAATATGAAAATCTGATGAAAAGAGGTCTTCAAGGTGTGTTGTGTGGAAGCTTTTGGATCCAGTGTGAAAATTGATGAAACGTGGTCTGTAGTGGTGTTGAGGGTTGGAGCCTTCAGTGAGGGGGTCGTAGCTCCCTTCGAGTGGTGGCTCATAAACGAGATCAGAGGGAAGTATCTCCCTTCTAGGAGTGGCTGGTAAACGAGATCAGGGGGTTGGAGCTCCCTTCTAGTAGTAGCTGGAGAATGAGAGAAGTTTGCAGCCTTCTGCAGGTGGGTGCCTGTGTGCTCGCATGAGTCTGCACCATTACAATATTGTAAGTAGTTTTCTTTATAATAAATATTGAATATAGATATGATAGCAGCAATGGTTTTCTCCCGACTTGGGTTTCCACCTTAAATCCTAGTGTTCATGTGTATTTCTTATGTGTGATGATCTATTCTGCTCTTACTACACATGCTTACTGCTTACTAAACATATGATGAATTAACGATGCACTGATCTAAGTAAATAATTATCTGCATAATAAGATCTCTAGACATAGGTAATTTTCCATAGATATATCCCTGTGTATATGCGATTTGGGTTCATTAAATTCATGTATCAAATTCAGTAAAGAAAAAGTTAAAATTATTAGTGAGATCTAAATAATGATTCACCCCCCCCCCCTCTCAGTATTTTTCCCAACAATGAATTGACTACTGAAATAAAGAGAGGGTTCATGGAACCAACCTGGATCAAACAGAGATGACAACCATCCACAGAATCGATCGCAATCAATAGCTGAAGTTTGGGGGAAAAGCTGGTTCAGAGCTCCAAAATCCAAATGGTAACTTTCAAATGGTAACAATGAATGGTAAATCTCTTTTAATTAGTCATTTGATTATTTTAAAATAATATTTATTGCTGTGACTATGGTTTTATTCATTTTTTATCATGAAACATGTATTTTTAATCCATTTGATGTTGTTCTAAACAGGTTTTCAACTGGTGAGCAGATTAGTCATGCAAATTTATTTTAAGAATTATTTGACCACAAAGCATACTTTTATCCTTATTTTCCAAGCTTTGATAAAAAACGAAAAAGGACTTGAAGCCCACTTTCATCTCTTTTTCGAGCTTCTATAAGAGTGAAAAAGGAACCCCTGGAGTCTTCTTTTAGATATTTTCATACTTCGATAATGTGAAAATATTCCTGAGCACTTGTATTTTCGAACTCGTAAAAGTAAATGAATTGATATCTACTTAGTATAAGTTTAACCCTTTTCCAGACTGAGATAGATTATTTACGAAAAAGGAATACCTTAGTCAAACATGACTAAAGAGGTTCTCTCAGATCTTATTTTACACCTTTTCAGATTTGAGTGACAACTTTACAAAAAGGTACTTATGGAGTTTTCTTTCGTCCTCTTTTTCAAACTCTCTAAATATGAAAAAGTATCAGGCTGTCATTGTCGTTAGGCTCATTAAACATAAAATAGAAATGGGCTTGTAGATCATGGAAAGAATCGAGTTTCATTCATCGCCAGACTCATTAAATTATTAAATAGTGATACATTATTCACTCAAAGGGTTGAATTATAGAACAAGCATATGTTATCCTCCTCAAGCTTGTTAAAAAACTAAAGAGGTATTGGTCGACAAATGACCTGGGAAAATTTGGGAAAGTCAACAGAAATTTTTACAGTAGCAGGTCACTCTTGAACATGACATTTCACTCCATCACTGCGACTGTTTAGGTTGGGTAATCTTCTTGACGGTTCATTCATAACTATGGTTCATCATACCTTCACTTCAGTTTTGGGTAAATGCTGCCAACTCATCTCAGTGTCGCCGATATGTTTAAGAGAAGTCATCTAGTGAATACTCATCCTTCTGCAATACTCATAAACCTTCATTCTCATGACAGTCATCCATGAACATTGTTATATCAAGTCATACTTTGTCTCCAAAATTAGTAACTCCCATTTCACAATAAAGTGGCTTCCTGTCGATGTCAAATCATCATCTAAGAAGTTCACTTAGAAACATCATCTTCCAAGACCATGAGGCTTGTTACAGCATCGACAAGATCCTCGCTTCAGGACTTTTGACCGAAAGATTTTTATTTGGCATTAGACATAAAATCATCTATTCACGCCTTATGAAATGTACTACAGTACCTTAAGGGCCATTAACATCAATGGTCGTTCTCTCACGTTTGTTAACGGCTCACATCATTGGCTGGTAATCAAACAATTTCTTACCATGTTCGACTACAAATCATATATTTGCATGGCTAGAATTGTACTCGAACGATCGAGTGAATGAGATAAGAAGACCCTGGATCTAGTTTCAGCCATCCAGGCTGCGATTTTAGGATTGTTGTACACATTATTTGTACGATAACCTTACATAAAAATCGTCATCCCAACATGGGCCTATAGCTATAGGCATGACTGTATTGGGAAACATTCCAATATAGATGAATTTCTGCACTATGTACATGTTATTATATAGTTTATGTGTTGAGCATGGGAATGCCTTCCCTTAGAAATTCGTGATCAAGAGGATATATGGTTATGTAATGTATTGTAATATTTATGCAGGTCACCACTCCACTTCAACTCCAACCCATCACAGTGTAAATAATCTCATTAAAAAAATATTGTTATTATTATTTTGACTTCATGCTTTAGGGGGGAATTTGTTATAGATCAATTTTGGCACCATTCCCAATGACCTGATTAAACTGGACATCATCCCAAAACTAATGAATTTTTAGAAAAATTATATATTATGGAGCAATGCAACACATAAAATATGCGGAAAATACAAGCACACAAAACACATAAAACCAGAGAGACACAGATATATGTGGTTCACCCAGTTTGGGCTACGTCCACCTTGAACAGCTAGTCCTTCCTTTCTATTATCCAGCAAAATGAAGAGACAAAACCTACAACAGATCTGCTATAATATCCTCTGTTCTCTCTCACAGTCTCCCTCTCTATTTCTCGCTCCAAGAATACACATACAATGCACAGCCATAATACAATACCCTCATAAAAGCGAGGGGTTGCCTTCTAGGGAAAAAAACCCTAATCTAAACATAACTTCTACTGTCAGATCATCTGCCTATGAATGACCCAAATTGACTAGAAATTATTATACTTTAACAAGGCAATTTTACATCTGTTTTTAGCTTAGGGGTGTTGCCCCCGAAACCCCCCGCTAGGGGGGGGCTCCGAAAAGCGTTGCCACCCCCCCTAGACCCCCCATGGCAGTGATTAATTACGGGCGGCGTTTCCAAGCCTTTTAAGGTAAAGGGCTCCAATGCTGTGATACAAATTAAACAAGATAATCAGGCTCCACACCCAACAATCTCCCACTTGGAGACTAATTGTAGCAACTCCACCGCTGCTTCATTTGCTGGACAATGAATCCTCTTTGGACCTGGCTATTCCTCATCTTCATCGTCATCCTTGAAGACCAATTTAAACTGAGCACATTCTCAGTTTCTCCCTGGTTACAACTTTTGTTAGCATATTTGCAGGATTCTGGCTAGTGTGTATCTTTTCCAGCTTCAACTCTCCATCTTCCAATACTGACCGTATGAAATGGTACTTGAGATGTATGTGTTTAGTCCTGGAATGAAATGTTGAGTTCTTTGCAAGATGAATGGCACTTTGGCTATCACTGTATAGCGTGCCCATATCATGCTTCTTACCCAATTCATTCATAAACCTTTGTAACCAAATCATTTCTTTACTAGCCTCTGTAGCAGCAACATACTCTGCTTCTGTTGTTGAAAGTGCAACAACACTTTGGATTTTTGAAACCCAACTGACAGCTGTTCCACCTATAGTAAATACATATCCTGTAGTGCTCCTCCTATTATCTTTGTCACCTGCCATATCTGCATCAACATATCCCTGTAGAGCAATGTTTGAACCACCAAAGCATAATGCTTGATTTGTGGTACCTCTCAAATATCTGAGAATCCATTTTACTGCCATCCAGTGTTCTTTTCCTAGATTATTCATGTACCTGCTTACAACTCCCACTGCATGTGCAATATCAGGCCTTGTGCAGACCATTGCATACATTAAGCTTCCAACTGCTGATGTATATGGAACTTTAGACATATAATCCATGTCTTCTTGGGTCTTTGGGCACATCTCCTTACTAAGTTTGAAATGGCTAGCAAAAGGTGTACTAACTGGTTTTGCATTGTGCATATTAAATCTTTTCAACACCTTTTCTATGTACTCATTCTGAGACAGTGTTAATTTACGATTTTTCATGTCTCTAGTTATCCTCATACCAAGGATTTGTTTTGCAGCTCCCAAATCCTTCATTGCAAATGAATTTGCCAATTTTCTTTTGAGCACATTTATTTCCTGCATGTTAGATCCTGCAACAAGCATGTCATCTACATACAATAACAATATAATATAGCTGCCATCATTTTGCCTTTTTAGATAAGCACAATGATCAGAGTGACATCTAGTATAACCTTGTTCAGACATAAACTTGTCAAATTTTAGATACCACTGCCTTGGAGCTTGTTTTAAGCCATACAAGCTCTTCTTTAATCTGCACACCAATTTTTCTTTCCCTTTTACCTCATATCCTTCTGGTTGCTGCATGTATATCTCTTCCTCCAAATCTCCATGGAGAAATGTTGTCTTTACATCTAAATGTTCAAGATGTAAATCTTCTGCTGCTACAAGACTTAAAATAGTTCTGATTGAATTCATTTTAACAATAGGAGAAAATATTTCATCAAAATCAATACCTTTCTTCTGTGCAAACCCCTTCACCACAAGTCTAGCTTTGTACCTCTGTTTTCCTCCATCTTCTTCCTTCAGCCTGTAAACCCATTTATTCTGCAATGTAGTTTTACCTGTAGGAAACTTGACTAAGTCCCAAGTCTGGTTATGCATTAAGGAGTCCATCTCTTCATCCATGGCTAGCTCCCACTTCTTCCTGCTTTCAACCTGCATTGCTTCTTCATAACATTCGGGTTCACCAGAATCAGTCAAAAATAAATAATATAATGAAGGACAGTATCGTTCAGTGGGTCTACTTATCTTGGTAGATCTTCTAACACCACTTTCAGATGTTTGAGGTGCCTGTTTCTGTTGTGGTGGTTGCTCTTGCTGTGGCTGTTGATTATTATTATTTTCAGGCACCTTTACTTTTTCAGTTATCTCATCAAGAACTGTGTATTCCTTTCTTTCTTTTTCCTATTTCTTTTCCTGCAATTGATTCTTATACAAGACCTTTTCATTGAATATTACATCTCTACTCCTAATGATTTTGTGATTTTCATAACCATACAAGCGATAACCAAAATCATTAACACCATATCCAATAAAGGTACATTTATTTGATTTTTCCTCAAGCTTTGTTCTATTTTCTTTATTAATATGGACAAAATCCTCACAACCAAAAGGCTTTAAAAAATAGTAGTTTACCTTTTTACCTGTCCATGCTTCCTCTAGAATACCACCATCCAAGGAACTTGATGGCCCTCTGTTTATTAGATAAACAACAGTATCTACAACATCTGCCCAAAATTGTAAAGGCAGTCCTGCATGCAATCTCATGCACCTTGCACACTCCATGATTGTTATGTTCATCCTCTCTGAAACACCATTTTCTTATGGTGTTCTTGGAACTGTCTTCTCTCTACAAATTCCATGCTCTAAACAGTACATATCAAAATATTTGCTGCAATATTCACCTCCATTGTCTAATCTAAGACACTTCAACTTCTTTCCTGTCTCAATCTCAACCAAAGCTTTCCATTTCTTGAAATTATCAAATACATCAGAATTATTTTGAATACAATAAATCCAAGTTTTTCTAGTTGCATCATCAATAAACGTAACATAATAGCGAGATCCACCAAGAAATGATACCTGAGCAGGTCCCCATACATCTGTATGCACAAGCTCCATTTTTTCGCTCTTCTTTTCTTTCCCAACTCTGAGAAATCTGACTCTCGTTTGTTTTCCATAAATGAAATTTTCACAGAAATCCAAATCAACATTCTTCAAACCTGGCAACAAATTTCTTGAGTGAAGAATCTTCATCCCCTTCTCACTCATGTGTCTGAGCCTATGATGCCATAATGTTGCATCTGCTCTTTTGGAGGTTAAAGCATTAACAAAGTTAGAAATACCATTGCATAAATATAATGTACCAACCTTTTCTCCTTTTTCTATTACTAGGGCTCCTTTGGTGACCTTCCAAGTTTTATCTGTGAAAGTTATCACACAACCTTCACCGCCTAACTGCCCTGTTGAAATCAGATTTTTCTTCAGATCTGCAACATGCCTTACCTCCTTTAGTAGCCATTGGTTTCCATTATGTTGTTTTACAATAACTTTACTGATTCCAACAATTTTATAGGGTTTATCACCACCCAAACGAACTTGTCCAAAATCTCCTTGAACATAGTCATGAAACTTTTTCTTATCAAGTGTGGCATGGAATGAAGCCTCTGAATCTACAACCCAAGAATCATTAACATTTTCGAAAGAAAGAATCAAAGCATATTGTAACACATCACCTGTCACATTTTCTTCATGATTATTTTCTTGCTATGTGTCCTTCTTTTCCCTTCCGAGATCTACAGTCTTTCTCTAGGTGTCCTTTCTTTCCGCATTTCCAGCACACTATCCCCGATCTAGACTTGGATCTGCCTTTCCTTGATTTACTGCGATATCCCAAGCTCTTTCCTCTTTCCATTCTCCTTCCCCTAGACTCTGCACTCAAAGCATTACCCGATGTCTCACAGGAGCTTTTTCGTCGCATTTCCTCGCTAAGGATAGCACTGACAACATCATCATACTTTAAAATACTAGATCCAGAGACATAGTTACTAATGGCCATTACTAAACCATTCCAAATATCTGGCAATGAGCACAAGAATAACATAGCTCTAACTTCATCATCAAAGTTTACCCCTACAGAACTTAACTGACTGGTAACTATATTAAAATCATTTAAATGGTCTGCAAAAGATCCACCTTCCGACATATTCATATTAAATAGTTGTTTCATAAGAAATACCTTGTTTGAGGCTGAGGGTTTTTCATATAGTTTCACCAACATCTGCATCAAACCCTCTCTTGTTGTTTCCTTCGAAATATTGAAGGCAACTGACACCGCAAGGCACAATGGTACTGTTCCGAGTGCCTTTCTATCGAGAATGTTCCATTCCGCATCTGTCATGGCCGCCGACTTCTTTGTTTTTCCGCTCAATAGTAGGTACAGATCTTTCTAATACAGATAATATTCCATCTGCATCTTCCACAACGGGAATTTTTGGCCGTTAAATTTCTTGCCCCTAAACTTACCATCTTCTGCCATTGCTCCGACTCGAACTAGGAAACCCTTCTTTCTTGCGCGTTTATCATCCAAATATACCTTCGGCTCTGATAGCAGTTGTTAGAAAGATTATATATTATGGAGCAATGCAACACATAAAATATGCGGAAAATACAAGCACACAAAACACATAAAACCAGAAAGACACAAATATACGTGGTTCACCCAGTTTGGGCTACGTCCACCCTGAACAGCCAGTCCTTCCTTTCTATTATCCATCAAAATGAAGAGACAAAACCTACAGTAGATCTACTATAATATCCTCTGTTCTCTCTCACAGTCTCCCTCTTTGTTTCTCGCTCTGAGAATACACATACAACGCACAGCTGCAATACAATACCCTCATAAAAGCTAGGGGTTGCCTTCTAGGGAAAAAAACCCTAATCTAAACATAACTTCCACCGTCAGATCATCCGCCTATGAACGGCCCAGATTGACTATAAATTAATATAATTTTACAAGGCAATTTTACATCTGTTTTTAGCTTTGGGGGCACTGCCCCCGAAACCCCCCACCAGGGGGGGGCTCCGAAAAGCACTACCGCCCCCCCATGGACCCCCCATGGCAACGATTAATTACTAGCAGCGTTGCCACCCCTTTTAAGGTACAGGGGTCCAATGTTGTGATAAAAAGTAAACAAGATAATCAGGCTCCACACCCAACATGAATAGGGTCTACCATCCCCTATCATTTCAGCTGCTACATTCCCTAAGACAAAGAACAAGAAAAAATCATCCATGAATTCGATTGCAATGTTTCCAAGATTTTAAGTACATGTTATATCACCTATGATCTCACCAACATAGTATATCAAGGGACTAACTGCTTTGCATATGCAGTTACCTCCATTCAAGAGTGCTCTGCAAAGCACTCCCCGACACTCAAGGGTGCGTTGGTCAATTTGGAGCGAAATTCTCATTGTTCCAAAATCTCCACATGGCCAGTGCCTTCTAGAAGAGTCCATATGTGTAAAAATTCGAATACATGTGTCCATTCGACACCTCTGAGCTTGGGAACATGTCTTTCCTATTATTAGAAAGTCATTTATTTTGAAACTACCTTCATCTCATCTATAAATTGAGCACAAATCCTAGTGCTTGAGAAGGAAGAAATTTGGTAGAGAAATATTGTTGGATTCTCAATTGAGTGTTTGATTTAAGTGATATGCTACAGGAGAGATGTTCATTGTCATGAGGCTGTGATGATGCTAGATTTAGTTACATCAAATCAATCATTGGTTGTAACCTCCCCCTTCTATCCATTAATAAATATTGCTGCTCATTTTCCCACATATGTATATGTATAAGATTCTATATTTCATATTATGGATTCTTAGATGATGCATATGTTTCATGTTTCATTGATTTAACTAATTAAGACAAATATCCATTTGTATATTGCAATATCTTTGTTGTTTAGTGTTCATACTTGCAGGAACTAGTCTGGTGATGAAAGTTGGATTGGAAGCTACAACAAGAGCAACAGAAGGAGAATACGAAGTGCTTGGACCGCAAGTAAGTTTCTCCATCTTTTTGTGTGACTCTTTAATCTTAGGAAAAGTTTCTTCAAAGTCTTTAATCTATTGTTCTAAATGAGCACCACATTTAGGTAATGTGTTTTATCTGTAATCCATAATTCCGCATAAAACGTATGAAACTTCTGGGCATGGATTTAGAGGAGATCATACAACACTTAATGCTGGTATATATTGCTATAAAATTTATGTTTTGACGTTTTGTTGATTGGCACATTTTCCGAGGTGAAGTTCAAGCACAGAAATCGAGATAACTCTGTATTTGTGGTTGCTGGAATTTTTACCGTGTTTTTCAGTTTCTCTGTAAAAGCAATTTAAGAAATAAAGAAGAGCTCTCAAACTAGTTTTCCCCAAGAGTTGTAGGGGGATTTTCCAGGGTCACTTGACCAAAACTCACTGTGTTATTTTCTTTGTGTGTTTGACATATTTTACTGTGTTTTATTTCTACATTTTCCAGCAGTTGTGAAATCTCCAAATTTGAGTTTTCAGAAATTTCTGTCACTTCCAAATTTTAGTATTTATATCATGCTTGGATTTAAAACTATATGGATGGAGAGATAAGGAAAACTGATAACTAGAGTGGGGATTGAAATTATACACCATGCTCTACCATGCCCACATTATTGACTTTAGGGGTAGGAGCAGGGGGACCACAGGAGCCGAAGGTAGCTCACCGTAGAGAATACTTCGTGCAATATCAGTCTTATGGGCCAGAGTTCATATATGCGCTCACCTTCAATGAATTATGCTAAATTAAGAGCAACAAAAAAATACGTGGCCAAAACTGAGAAGGAGGGTACATGCAGGGCAATGACCTGCAACGTACCGTAGGCAGATGTTACTTGCCTACTTTTGATGGGTCATCGAAATTTTCAGCCAAAGCTTGGGTGGAGAAGTTAGAAATCTACTTCCAGCTTAACCAAATAGCAGAGGTGGAGAACATCAAGGTGGAAACGTTGCATCTTGAGGGAGAAGCCCATGATCGATGGTTCCATGGGATGGCTACATTGGGTCATGCAGGAGTGACATTGTATGATGATTTCACCTAAAGGTTGATAGAAAGGTTTGATTGGAAAGACCTGGAGGAACATTTTGTTGAGCTAACCAAGCTCAAACAATCAGGGAACCCATAAACTGACATTTATGAGTTCTTGAAGCTCTCATTGATGGTTCCAGACTTGTCAGTGCCCAAGAGAGTGTTCATTTTCATTGAGATACTGGTTGAACCCTTGCATGGGCTAGTAAGGTCTACTAGGCCTACGACATTGCAAGACACAGTAGGGAGAACTAGAGACTTGCAGGAAGCTGGGGCTCCTTTTCTCCGCAAACCAATGTTCCAGCAAAAGGGGAAGGACGTGGGAGCCCCACCCCCGAGAGGGAATTAAGGTCGAGGGAATTTTGATGATGACACCTGGAGAGATTTGGGAACAGAGGAAGATTTTATTCACCGCGTGAGCTATGTGGAATCAACAGCAGATGTGTCTGAGTTTTGAATGTCTCATCAATTAGTATAGCTCCCCACATTGTTATAGTCCCCATATTATTATTTATCTGTAACCCCCATTCCCATCATTGCCCAAAAATTGTTTACTTAGTCAAACGCTGGGACAGGCATCGCGGGCCCACTCAGGACACACATGGCCCTTACGGGACCCCAGGTTTTGTATCATCCAAGAACTGTTCATCTATGTAATGTATTGGAGGTTGCCCCCGGCAGCGAAGTGGCTCATTTTAAGGCGTTGATATCTTTCAGTTGTTGAGTTTGCTATACAACATTCTTTAATGGTTTGCAAATCCACTTCCAAAAATAGAAGAAAAGGGATGTAAACGCCTTAGAAATGAGCCACTTCGAGGGGGCAACCTCCAATACATTACATAAATGAACAATTTTTGGTTGATACAATTCACAAAACCTCCTTTCTATATATAGGAGTCCATGGGGCCATAATGTAATCCTAGTGGGCCACAATGTAATCCTAGCCGACCTAACAATAATAGTTTAAGGGCACAATAATAACAAAATGGGGCTTACAAGGGTACAATAATAACAATAAGGGGTTTACACTAACAATAATAAGGGGCTATACTAGTGATATAGGGACCTAACATATTCTCCGATAGTGAAGGGGAGGAGGAGGCATATGAGGAGTTGAAGGGAGATGCTAGCAGAGGAGCACCCAGAGTGGATCATCCAACACCACCTCCCCCAAAAGCAGGAGGAGCAACGTTTGCACCCACAGGAGGGGTTTTTGCATCCTTGCAGGAAGTTCCAAAATACTTAATACCGAGGGTCCGAGGGTCAGTTCAGCGACAGCGTGTCTCAGTTTTGGTGGACAACAGGGCCATGCACAACTTTATCGATGCCCAGATAGTGCAGAGGAGGGGCATACAGAAAGAAAGCATTGATGGGTTTTATGTGTTGATTATAAGTGCTAGGAACATCCACTTCATGCATTATGTCTTGGAATTAGCAATGACCATGGAGACGTACACAGTGACAAATCATTTTTTCATGCTCAATATTCCATACACCAACTTATTTTTGGGTGTTCAGTGGCTTATCACACTTGGGAGGTCACTACATATTGGGAGACTCTAGATATGGAGTGCGTTATCACACATAAATTTTTATTTTTTGATGGATAGGGTCATCATAAGCTTCACCTTGTCTCCTTAGGCTAGATCATTCATTTGATGAGAAATTCACTTAATGATGTTTATTATAGGTCATAGACACTTCAATAGTCTTGTCATTACGGCCATATCCACAATAATCCACCTTGGGTTCACTTGCATAGTCATCAAATTTAAAAAAAGAGCCACTAGCCACTTTTACACATTTTCGTAGCAAATTGAGTGCAAAATAGGCAGATTTCGCTACGAAACTGGCTAATAATTTCGTACCGAATATGAGGATTTCTCTGTTTTTTTACTTTTGAGAAGTCAACTTATAGGGTCGTTTCTAGGCAAACATAGAAGTATTTTAAGAAACTGAGAGAGCTTATTGTCAAGCACATATCAAATAGTATTAACCGCTTTCACTTTTCCTAAAGGTGCTACAAGTTAGGAGATTCTGAGATGTCTTTCGGCTCTATTTTCATAATTCCAAATTTTCCTGTTTTATACATGTTTTTAGAATGTAGATTTTGGATAGCTGGAGATGGTTTTAAAAAAACGAAGAGATTTTTTTTTTTTCACGAAATACTGACCTACAAAAACCTCCTTCAGTTTTTCAATATCTATCAAGATAGGGAGATAAGAGCTCATCTTTGAACCCTATGTTTTTAGAAAAAACACAGTAATTTTAGTGATGAATAAACTTGCTAAAGGTGAAAATGGTGTTTTTTGAATAGGGTAAGAGGCAAGTTTGCATGATCATATTTCATTATATCAATTTTTAGACCTACAGATGAAATTTGGAAGAAAAATAAATATTTTGGAATTTTTTCCATTATCAAGTAGTTTCGTAGCGTGCTCCACGCTTGAAGGCCAAAAAAAGCTACGAAATTTCTGAAGATGATTTTTTCCCTATAAAAACAATTTTTTGAAGATCCAAGGAGGGAGCTTGATTGTATTCACTCATTTTGACCTGAAAAACATTGTTTGACCAGCACAGGTGGCAAAAGGAAAAGATAAAGGACAAAAACAACCTCGCTACTAAACTATGCTACGAAAATGTTTGTACATGATTTTTTTAGCAGTCAACTTGAAGTTTGATTTTAGACCAAATGAAAAGGTATTTTTGAAATCTGAAAGAGGTTTTTCTTCAGAAACAGACCTTATACAAAAAAAGCTCTCATTTTTTACAAATCCATCAGGGTTTGGAAATTATACACTCATATTTGAAGCCTATTGTTCAGAATTTTCACTAACCAAATTTGTGAAAAAATTGTAAAAACTCGACTTGGAGGAGGTCTAGCTCAGCATCCACATGGCATAATGACACATCAGAACTCTAGTACACTCAGAAAATCATTTGGTTGTAGTTGATAATGTTTATTAAATTTATTTTTTGAACTATTAATGAAACAAGCGTCATTTTTATATTCAAACTCTACAAAACATAAATATCCCTAGGAAGTCTCCAAGTGATGGAATCATGTTTGAAATAGGTATCTAAGGTGGGAATTTGAAACTAGCAAGGTCGCATATAATTTTATGATTCCTCATTCTATAAATGAGATAGTTTAAGAGTTTTAAAGGGTTGGGAGATGTTATGAAGGCACTACTCTTGTAATCTTTGTTTATCAGTAATATACAGTTTCAGCAGCCTATTTCAAAGATGAGATTATTCTATGTGTTCTTATGTAAGTTTTTTCTATTATTCTTTTACTTTATCTACAATGTTCTAGATGTATAATCACTTGGAATTCATGATCACATGCTCCAATTTCCTGTTTACACCTAGTCTGTTCTTTTGTCAAGATTTATTTCTTTTCTTATGCATAATCACTTGGAATTCATGGTGACATGCTCCAACTTCATGTATGCATATCGCTTGTTGTTTTTTCCTTCATGTATGGCTTAATAAGAATATCATTGCCTTAGCTTCCATGAGATAATTTAACTTGTGACTTAGTTTTCATATCGACTCCATAAGCCAAATGGTAGTAAACCTTGTACATCTTTCAGCTACACAAAAACACATTCAATCCAATTTAGAGTTATCCATCTAATTTCAAGTTGTTAATTGAATATCCGTTATCCTTTGAGAGATCCCTATGAGACTGGAAAGGCTAATTTCCAGTTACAAGTGGTTTAAAATAGTTAATCCAAGTTTACCATTGAAGCAGCCCCACAGGACTCCATTTGGTGATAAAATTTTGGCGCCATTGTCGAGGACCGGAGCTGTAAATTTTCCCTGGGAAGAACGACAAAGTTTAATTTCTAAGGTCTGAGAGCAGCATACACTTAGACACATATGGGCTGTATTTCTGCTCTAGTGACACCACACATAAAATAATAAATTGGAAGGTGACTCCACTTCTTGAGGATTAGTAGCTTGATGAAGTTCCAAGATGACATGCATTACAAGGATAAATTCCAGTTATGCCCCTATGAATCAGTCTCACGTCCCTGGTTTTCCAAATCCTATGCCAAAGGTCGATTGGTTAACTGATATTCTCATATTTAAAGATGAAAATAAAGACAATGATTCTCTTCATTTGGTTATATTCCATATTCATGTACACAAACTTAAGGTTCAGTTCTAGGAGTATTGTCACATGAAGATGTTTATGGTCACTTTAGAAGGAAAATCATGGTATTGGTATGAAAGCCTACCAAATGGTTCCTTATATTCTCTTGCTGATTTTCATATTGCATTTTATGAGATGAATAAAGAATTTCATTCTTCCTTATTGTTGGTCAAAGACTATTGTAAACATTTTGTGAGTTTTATTGAATATATGGAGAATTGTAATGAAGACGATGAGTTCATGGATGAGGAAATTTTAGAGGCCCTTCATGAAAATCCCTTTCATCACCAAGAAGTAAGGATAGCCTCTCTCTTGGATGAAAATGAAACCCAGTAGGAGTTTATTTATTGATGCAGGAAACCCTGCAAACCCAGAATCTCTCCAATACTATGCATATAAAAAGGCATCACAAACAAATTTCCCAAATAACTCTTCAATGTCTGGGCAAATTCACACATCATCATTCACGGAAGCTTCATCTTAACAATCATTCCCTATGATTATAAAATCATACAACCAATTCTCATATGCGGAAGCTCTTCAAACATATGGTTCAAAACCATAAACCCCAACAATCTACTCTTTCAAACTTCAAATAGCAATAAAAACCCTTATAAAAGGCCTTAACCAACCACTAGTTTCATTGCTTAAATTCCAGGCTTTTATGATTTAAAACCCCAATGCTTATCATGGCATGAGAATGGTTCAACAATACTTGTACCTCATATACCCGCCACTCTATTTATGGATTCAAAACATAATTAAAATCCCCTTCATTCTTATTGAATTAACATTCAAATTTTACATCATAACCCCAAGTTTAAGATGCGCCCTCCACTTATGGACTTTGGAATATTTGTTTGAATTTCATGTTTCAACCCAATATATATAATACACCCAAATTCCAAAGATTTAAAAATCACTTTGGTTCCATTAATTATGTGTGCCTCGCCTTTAAAAAAAATTTGACATTATTAATCAACCAACCCATTCAACACATAATAAAACTGCCCACGGTAAATACAAATGTGCTTACCTCCATGAACGCCTCTGCAAATTCATAATTTGCCTTCACCTTATTCAAGTTTGACTAACACTTTCACCCATCGACTTAATGCCTCTGCCTCTGCACGTGGACTAGGTAGTTCATCACAATTCTGTTCCAACTTCTTACACGCAGAACAAATATACGGAGAATCTTAAATCGAGTGCTACAGCTGCACCTTTGTCCCTTCCACGTTCGATTTCAACCAATGCCCAACACATTTAATTATGCATCTGCAAAGGTGTGCGTTGGCCCACACCTCAAACCTTGACCAACATCAGTTTTTTTTTAAACAGCTTGATACTGCTATTTAACGCTCGTTGTTACACCATTCAACGCACAACACAAATGCATCAACCAACTGAAGTCCATCTACTGGATCAATATCCACGCTCGACCATTCGATCATCTGCAGTGTGACTCGATCAAGCTGTGAACTACGCCTACAATTATGCCAAAAAAACATTAAATAACATGTAAATCAATATAATGTAGGCAAATAAATATTTTCATATCAGAATCGAACCGCAATCCAGCAATGATCCACTTCTCTGACTCAACCTTTCACCGGTCAGGCTTCTCCATTCTCGGTTTCACATAAAACCCAACGACTCCTTGTATTAAGGTCTTAACACAAATCGATATCATTGTTTAATCTATTCATAATAGATAGAGTTTAAACAAAACTCTGCGCCTCTTCACACATACTAGTCATTCAGATTCAGATTAGGGCGATTACACCATCCATGAAATCGACTTTTCAAAGCCGATATGTCAACACCACTTAATTGA
The DNA here is from genome assembly GCA_034641835.2 of Pinus albicaulis. NCBI lineage: Eukaryota > Viridiplantae > Streptophyta > Pinopsida > Pinales > Pinaceae > Pinus > Pinus albicaulis. The sequence continues at coordinate 1,077,913,400 of CM076582.1, read as the reverse complement.
TATTCGATCCAGGATGATCGATCCCTTTTCCCTGTGTTCTTTTCAAAAAATGCAGATTTATTCAATTCAATTCAAGCATGAATCGATGTTAAATTAAAATCAATGCTCTCCTCTTACGCTTTACACTGAAATTCAAACATTCTTTCCTGTGCTAGAATGTGTTCATCAATTCAACTCTAATTACATGCATAATATCACTTCAAAATCCAACTTCAAAAATATAATTTCTCAATCAATCAATCAATATATATAATTCTGAAACAAAATGAGATCACTTACAAACTTTTTCTTTGGCCAGATATTAAAAATTCATGGCCCTTTCAATTGCCGGAGGCTTACAAATTTGGTTGTCCAAACCTCAGCTCACAATCACTCTATTCTCCTTGATCTATTTGGCCTTTGAGGTTCATTAATTTATACAATTTTAAAATGATCTAATTTGAGTTCAATCCCTTCAATTTCTCAACAAAATCCTAAAATCACTCTTGAATCCCTAAGGATCCTCTCTCACCCAAAATTAATGAAACTAATTTCTAAATTAATATTTAGAAAAATCTCTCATCCCTTTACATCCTCAACTGACCAAATTCTCTCATATTCTCAAACATTTGAGAATTATTTACAATATTTAATTAAAAATACATAAAACCCACTCAAATAATTCATAAAAATCTAGCTCTCTTAAAAACTTAAAAACCCCTAAGTTTTAATAAATACAAAGTATTTCTCTTTGCCTAATGCTCCTACATCAGACTTCCAAGGTTGAAAATAATCATGATCTCCTGATCATAAATTTAAGTCTTTGTCCTCCTGGATCCCACACTTTGTTCTGCAAGTTATCATCAATTTCTGTTGTCGTATACTGCTTTTCTCTAGGTCTCCATATCTTATGCTGTCTTGCTCCGCTCTCTGTACTTTCATAGTCTGTCTCTGTCTTCATTTTGTTGTTTCTGCTGCTTCTCTTCCTTGCTGATTTCTTCCTCTGGGATACTTTCAACATGATTCTTCTAATTAGTTTAATTTATCGGTCCAATAAATCTTCAGATTGCTAATTTCTTGCTGCCTCCTGAGCTCTTACTCGTTCAGTTCTTACTTCTATGCTTGTTTCCGTTCTTACACGCTCAATTTTTACTGCTATGTTTCCTTCTATTCTTACTACCACCCAATCATCCATGCCCTCTTGTCTTCTACAATGGAGAACTTCTTCTCTGCCTTCTCCTATTAGCAACTTACTGGACCGGTACATTGTGTACTTCTTTCTGCTGTCTTCATCCTCTTGTATCTGCAATTCCCAATTTTGAAATTGAGATTCTTCCTGCACTAAATTTTGATTATTCAGCATCCTTTCCAGTAACATAACGTCCTCATCCCATGGATTAGAAATTTCCATAGAATTTTCTTCTTCCTTCATTTGACTGCTCAACTGAGTCAAATGTTCTTCAGCACCTGCAATAACACTTGCATTCACAAAACACTTGTTAAAACAAAAATCATAAGGCCTCAGTGCATTACTTCCCTCTGCCAGCACCTGAGTATGTTTTTCTAAATTTTCCATCTCAATCGGCACATCAGTATGCTGATTCTCTCTTCCCAAATAATTCTCTGAAGAATTCTCAAGACTTTCAACCAGTCTTTCTCTCACACCATCTGTCTCCAGGATGTCTTTCTGCTCTCGTTCGCTGTACTAAACTCTTTCTTCTGCAATCTCTCTGTCATACTCTAAATTTACCAACAAGTATTCCAACAATACAACTTCTCTGTAGCATTGTTGAAGCATTTCACCATGACTTACAGTCCCTGCATTCACACATAAACTTTCAGTTTGAAAATCACAAAGTTCAACAGTCTCAATTGTTGGTTTATATACCAACTCTTCAAGCTGATCCTCTTCTCCATTCACATGAACTTCCTCTTGTACTGTAACAGCTTCAAGTACAAATGCATCACTGCTTTCTTCTTCCGAGTACTTATCTCCTGAAAGACTCTTTTCCACACTTGTGACAACGTCACAAGATTGCGCATCCTCTTCAGTAAAACATGTAATCACATCACAATTGTTAGCTACAAAAACACAATATTTTACATCATCCAGCTGGTCTGGATCTGCCCAATAACTCAAGAAATAATCCATGATCTCATCCTCTGTTTCATTAATGGAAACCTCCACTTTCAACTCATCTGCTCTGAGTTCTTCATGATGTCTCAACTGTATACTCATCATCTGCTCGAGCTTCCTCAACTCTTCTATTAACTGAATGTTTATCTATCGATCTATTTTCTGTTGTAGCCTCTGCCACTTCACTCTCTTCCTCATGAGCCAACCAACTCTCTGGTCTTTCATATTTTCCTGTAACAATTCCATCAATAACTCAAGATGAACTGCTATCTAAGATTTCTCTTTCTCATACTCTTCATCATTCAACTGTTGTCTTATGCCATTTGCCTTGGCATCTTCTTTCTCCCTCTTTCTACTGGGGCCTCTTTATAAACCTATGCTCTCCCCTTTATGACTTTTAGTAGTCATATCCTTCGCCATGAGTTTCTCACCCATGAGTTGCACCAAGCCACTACAACAACAAGCTATCCTGCTGCCACTTACCTCACCAATCCCTTCCTCCGGATCTGGTCTTTTGGTAATCACTGGTCCTCTGCTGGAACCTTTTGAGCATTTCTCCACTGCTTCTTCAGGCTTCACTCATCTGCAACTTTCAAGAACACACTTTTCCTTTTCATTCAACCTCTGTTGAATCTTTAGGTTCTGCCACTCTCTCTTAGAATCTCTTGCTGGACCCCTTCATCACTGCACTCCAGCTGTGATATGCTCCTTTATGCTGAGACTTTCTTCAACCTGCTTGCAACCTGAATTTTTCAAGCATAACCTTCAAACTAGAGTTCAATAATAATGATCATTAACTTACCTCCAAGATCCTGTTGATCTCGCTTTATCTTCCAGCTGCACAGCATCTCTGTGCTGTAACCTTCATTAGTTTCAAAGTCTGATATTCATTCATCACATGCAATTAACTCAATTTTTAAAAACTTAAATCTTCACATAGAGCTATTCCAGCTCTGATACCAAAATGATGCAGGAAACCCTACAAACCCATAATTTCTCCAATACTATGCATATAAAAAGGCATCACAAAAAGATTGCCTAAATAACTCTTCAATGTCTGGGAAAATTCACACATCATCATTCGCAGAAGCTTCATCTTAACAATCATTCCCTATGATTATAAAATCATACAACCAATTATCATATGCGGAAGCTCTTCAAACATATGGTTCAAAACCATGAACCCGAATAATCTACTCTTCCAAACTTCGAATAGCATTAAAAACCCTTATAAAGGCCTTAACCAACCACTAGTTTCATTGCTTAAATTCCAGGATTTTATGATTTAAAACCCCAATGCTTATCATGGCATGAGAATGGTTCAATAATACTTTTACCTCATATATCCGCCACTCTATTTATGGATTCAAAACATAATTAAAATCCCCTTCATTCTTATTGAATTAAGATTCGAATTTTACATATTAACCCCAAGTTTAAGATGTGCCCTCCACTTATGGACTTTGGAATATTTGTTTGAATTTCATGTTTCAACCCAATATATATAATCACCCAAATGCCAAAGATTTAACAATCACTTTGGTTCCATTAATTATGTGCGCCTCTCCTTTAAAACAAACTTGACATTGTTAATCAACCAACCCATTCAACACATAATAAACCTGCCCACGAAAAATACAAATGTTCTTACCTCCATGAAAGCCTCTGCAAATTCATAATTCGCCTTCACCTTATTCAAGTTTGACTAACACTTTCACCCATCGACTTAATGCCTCTGCCTTTGCACGTGGACTTGGCAGTTCATCACAATTCCATTCCAACTTCTTACACACAGAAAAAATATACGGAGAATCTTTAATCGAGTGCTACAGCTGCAACTTCGTCCCTTCCACGTTCGATTTCAACCAATGCCCAGCACATTTAATTATGCATCTGCAAAGGTGTGCGTTGGCCCACACCTCAAACCTCGACCAACATTAGTTTTTTTTTAAACAGCTTGATACTGCTATTTAATGCTGGTTGTTACACCATTCAACGCACAACACAAATGCATCAACCAAATGAAGTCCATTTGCTAGATCAATATCCACGCTCGACCATTCGATCATCTGCAATGTGACTTGACCAAGCTGTGAATTGCGCCTTCAATTATGCCAAAACAACATTAAATAACATGTAAATCAATATAATGTAGGAAAATAAATGTTTGCATATCAGAATCGAACCACAATCCAGCAATGCTCCACTTCTCCGACTCAACCTTTCACCGGCCAGGCTTCTCCATTCTTGGTTTCACATAAAACCCAACGACTCCTTGTATTAAGGTCTTAACATAAATCGATATCACTGTTTAATCTATTCATAATAGACAGAGTTTAAACAAAACTCTGCGCCTCTGCACACATACAAGTCATTCAGATTCAGATTAGGGCGATTACACCATCCATGAAATCGACTTTTCAAAGCCAATATGTCAACACCACTTAATTAATATTCGATCCAGGATGATCGATCCCTTTTCCCTGCGTTCTTTTCAACAAATGCAGATTTATTCAATTCAATTCAAGCATGAATCGATGTTAAATTAAAATCAATGCTCTCCTCTTATGCTTTACACCAAAATTCAAACATTCTTTCCTGTGCTAGAATGTGTTCATCAATTCAACTCCAATTACATGCATAATATCACTTCAGAATCCAACTTCAAAAATACAATTTCTCAATCAATCAATCAATATATATAATTCTGAAACAAAATGAGATCACTTACAAACTTTTTCTTTGGCCAGATATTCAAAATTCATGGCCCTTCAATTGTCGGAGGCTTACAAATTTGGCTGTCCAAACCTCAGCTCACAATCACTCTATTCTCCTTGATCTATTTGGCCTTTGAGTTTCATTAATTTATACAATTCTAAAATGATCTAATTTGAGTTCAATCCCTTCAATTTCTCAACAAAATCCTAAAATCACTCTTGAATCCCTAAGGATCCTCTCTAACCCAAAATTAATGAAACTAATTTCTAAATTAATATTTAGAAAAATCTCTCATCCCTTTACATCCTCAACTGACCAAATTCTCTCATATTCTCAAACATTTTAGAAATATTTACAATATTTAATTAAAAATACATAAAACCCACTCAAATCATTCATAAAAATCTAGCTCTCTTAAAAACTTAAAAACCCCTAAGTTTTAATAAATACAAAGTATTTCTCTTTGGCTAATGCGCCTGCATCATTTATGAAAATCATGTTACATCATTTCAGTTTGATGAAATGTTGCAGCAGACTTGTCATTATTTTGATCATCATGAATATGAGAATCATTTCAAACAACAAGAGGAAATACTGGAAGATACTTGCTCTAATCCTCAAGTAAAGGAAGAAGTTTATTCTCTGTGTCATTCCTTGCACTGGGCTACATCAAATGAAGAAAATTTTGAAAAGAAAATTTTAGACAATCAGATGGGTATGCTTGTTGAATCATATGAAGAGTTACCTTTAGAAATTTTTGCGGTACATGCTGAGGAAGTTCCTTGTGAAAGTGTCCAAGAGTACTCCAAGTATTTATTTCTCTCAAATGAAAATAATGATCAATAGATTTTTTCTTTTTTATTTGATAAAGGACACAAGGGTTATAATGAAGAATATGAACAAGGAACACCATCAAAGGATCATATTTACTCACACTTTCTTGTTGATCAACACGAATTATTCATGCATACTCTCAAAGATCCTTTCGCAGTTTTGATGGAATATTCTACAAGAATGAATTTGAATATGATTTTTAGTTATTTATACAAATTCAGATGGTGGAACAAATTCTCACCTCTCAGGATTGGCTTTATGATCAAAGAAGTGGAATGTTCGTTCCAACCCAGTACTCAACTTCTTGATTTTCTTCATTGGAAGAGTGAGATCACTTGATTTAGTTTTTAAGCTGAGCAAGGAAATTAGGATCATTTATATATAAATAAGCTTGAAGATCAAGTATTTTGTCAGTTTCAGTTTTAAATTTAGCATGTGTACTTTCAATTCTTTAGTAGCTATTGGTTTTTTCAATTCCAAGGTTACAGGTCAGAACAGGTTGCAAGTTTTCATTTTGAAGATGAGTGTAGCCTAATGGAGGTGGCACTAGAACTAGTAGTTCTTTGTTGTACCACAGGAGCACACTATCCAAAGTGGAGCCACTGTTATCACACATAAAATTTTATTTTTTAATGGATAGGGTCATCATAAGCTTCACCTTGTCTCATTAGGTTAGATCATTCATTTGATGAGAAATTCACTTAATCTTGTTTATTATAGGCCATTGAAACTTCATTAGTCTTGTCATTAGGGTCGTATCCATAATAATCCACCTTGGGTTCACTTGCATAGTCATCAAATTTAAAAAAATATCAACTAGCTACTTTTACACATTTTCGTAGAGAATTCAGTGCAAAATAGGTAGATTTTGCTACGAAACTGGCTAATAATTTAGTAGTGAATATGAGGATTTCTCTGTTTTTTTACTTTTGAGAAGTCAACTTCAAGGGACTTTTATGGGAAAAGAGAGAAGTATTTTAAGAAAATAAGAGAGGTTATTTTCAAGAACATATATTATAACATTAACCTCTTTCACGTTTCTTAAAGGTGCTACGAATTGGGATATTCATAGATGTCTTTCAGCTCTATTTTTAGAATGTAGAATTTTCCTATTTTATACATGTTTTTATAATGCCGATTTTGGACAGCTGGAGATGGTTTTTTTAAAACAAAGAGAGGTTTCTTTTCAATACATACTGACCTACAAAAACCTCCTTCCGTTTTGCAATAAATATCAAGGATATGGAGATAAGAGCTCATCTTTGAACCCTATGTTTTGAGAAAAAACAGACTCATTTTAGTGATGAATAAACTTGCTACAGGTGAAAATGATGTTTTTTGAAGAGTGTAAGAAGAAATTTTCCATGATAATATTTCATTATATCAATTTTCAGACCTATAGATGAAATTTGGAATAAAAAAGAAGATTTTGGAACTTTCTCCATTGTCAAGTAGTTTCGAGCATGGTCCAAGCTTGAAGGCCAAAAAATGCTACGAAATTTCTGAAGATGCTATTTTGCCTATAAAAACAATTTTTTGAATATCCAAAGAGGGAGGTTGATGGTATTCACTAATTTAGACCCAAAAAACATTTTTTGACCAGCAAAGGTGGCAGAAGGAAAAGACAAAGCACAAAAACAACCTTGCTACTAAAGTATGCTACGAAAATTTCTGTACATTCCCGTTTTAGCAGTCAACTTCAAGTTTGATGTCAGACCAAATGAAAAAGTATTTTGAAAATATGAAAGATTTTTTTCTTCAACACAAGTCCATATATAAAAACCTCTCTCAGTTTCTGCAAATCCACGAGGGTTTGGAAATTATACACTCATCTTTGAAGCTTATTTTTCAGAATTTTCACTAACTAGATTTATGAAAATTTTTTAAAAACTCGACTTGGAGGAGGTCTAGCTCAGCATCCACGTGGCATAATGACACATCAGCACTCTAGTACACTTAGAAAATTAGTTTTTGCAGTGTATTCAAACTCTGAAAAACAAAAATATCCCTAGGAAGTCTCCAAGTGATGGAATCATGTTTGAAATAGGTCTCTAAGGTGGGAATTCAAAGCTAGCAAGGCGGCATATCATTTGTATGAAACCTCATTCTATAAATGAGATAGTTTTAGAGTTATAAAGGGTTGGGAGATGTTATGTCTGTCAGTAATATACAGCTGTAGCAACCTATTTCAGACTTGAGATTCTTCTATATGTTCTTAAGTAAGTTTGTTCTACCAGTATTTTACTGTCTCTCCAATGTTCTAGTTGTATAATCACTTGGAATTCATGATCACATGCTCCAACTTCATGTTTACACCTATTCTATTGTTTTGTCAAGATTTATTAGTTTTCTTATGTATAATCACTTGGAATTCATGATCGCATGCTCCAACTTCATGTTTACACGTAGTCTATTGTTTTTTCAAGATTTATTAGTTTTATTATGTATAATCACTTGGAATTAATGGTGACGCGCTCCAACTTCCTGTATGCATATAGCTTGTTGTTGTATATTTCATGTATGGATTAATAAGAATAAAATTGCCTCAACTTCCATGAGATAGGTTAACTTGTGACTTAGTTTTCATATCGACTCCATAAGCCTAATGGTAGTAAACCTTATACATCTTTCACCTACAGAAAAACACATTCAATCCAATTCAGAGTTAGCCATATTCTTTCAAGTTATTCATTGAATATCCTTCATACTTTAATAGATCCCTCTCAGATTGGAAAGGCTAATTTCTAGTTACAAGTGGTTTAAAATAGTTACTCCAAGTTGACCATTGAAGCAGCCCAACATGACTCCATTTGGTGATAACAGAGTGGATGGCCAATAAGAGTGGGAAGCATGTGATGATCAGAGGTATGCACACATACCCTCCACGGACAGTCTTAGTACATCATATGAAAGCAGATTTCTGGAAGGGAGACATAGAGTGGGTAGTGGAGCTGAGGATTTCAGAGTCAGGTGTCTCAGGTCAGCCTTTGTACCCGGATGTGAAGACTAACCTAAATCGTTACTCTACAGTTTTTGGGGACATTCCACCATGACAGCCACCGGACCAGGGGTTTTAGCACACCATTGAGTTGGATTAGGGAATTTATGCAGTGATCACCACTCCCTATAGGCACCCCAAAGCCTATAGGGATGAGATTTAGAGAGCCATACATGATCTCTTGGTGTTAGGGCACATCAGGCCCAACACGAGTCCATTTTCTTCTTTATTGGTTCTACTGAAGAAGAAGGATGTCACACTACGAATGTGCATAGATTATAGGTATTTGAACAAGAAGACCATGAAGAACTGCCACCCTATCCCCAAGATTGATGAGTTGATGGACGAGTTGAGGGGGGGGGAATTTCTTCTCCAAGATCGATCTGATGTCGGAGTACCTCCAGATCAAGGTGAAGGACCAGGATGTCCCTAAGACTATGTTTCACTGCCACTACGACCATTTACAGTTTTTGGTGATGCCCTTTGGGCTGACACACGCTCCGACCACATTCCAGTCTTGCATGAACCACATATTCTATGGTCGGTTGAGGAATTTTGTGATGGTGTTTTTCGATGATATTCTCATCTACAACAGCACATGGGAAGAGCATTTGCAGCACATCGATGTTGTACTGTGTATCTTTGAGGAGAAAAATTTCTATGCCAAGCTATCCAAGTGCAGGTTTGAGCTAACAAAGATGCTCTATTTTTTCATATCATCGGAGTGGGCGGAGTGAGATTCCATGAGGAGAAGCTCTGGGCCATCGGGGATTGACCAGAACCAAAGACTATGGCAAAACATTGGGGGTTTGTGGGAATTTTCACCTACTATCAGAAGTTCGTAAAAGGGTTTTCACAACTTGCAGCACCCCTCACAGACCTCAAGAAGAAGGGGGATTTCAGCAGGAAAAATACTACACAGAGGGCCTTTGATAGGCTCAAGGAGGTGATGATCAGTTGCTTGGTGTTGGCATTGGTCGACTTCATGCAACCCTTTGTGCTGGAGTGTGATGCTTCAGGAGAACGAGTAGGTGTAGTATTGATGCAGGGGGGTCATCCCATAACTTTCGAGAGCTAGAAGTTGGTACTGCATGAGAGGTTGTATCCCATATATGAAAAAGAGATGTTGGCCATCATGCATGCATTGGCCAAGTTTAGGAAGTATATTGTGGGGAACGGGTTCCAGGTGAGGACCGACAACAATAGCCTTAGATTCTTTCTTGAGTAGAAACAGTTGCAGGAGAGTCAAAAAAAGTGGGTTAGCGAGATCCAGGCTTATTATTTGACGTCAAGTATGTCAAGGGGAAGAAAAACGTGGTGGTGGATCTGTTGTCACAGAGATCGGAAACGCTATCCTTGATGAGTATTGACACAGATTGGAGGGCTCAACTTTTGGTGGATTACTCTAAGGACTATTTTGCATGCGAGGTGCTAAATGGGCAGGGGACAGATGACCGGTACTGGGTTATGGATGAGGTTATCTATTATAATCATCAAATATTCTTGATGGGTAAATCCCAACTCAGGGAGAATATTTTTCATGCAGTCTAAGACTCACTGATTTCAGGCCATTAGGGGTTCACAAGAACATACAGGGCCATCAGGGAGAGGTTCTCTAGGAAGGGCCTCAAGTAGGACATACTCTAGCAGGTATGGGAGTGTGGAGTTTGTCAGTGTAACAAAGGGGAGCTGAACCATCCAACGGGGTTGTTACAACCGCTTCCCAATCCTGAGGGGAAATGGGAAAGAATCTCCATAGAATTCATCACCGGATTTCTCATGGTGCACGACAAGGATTGTATCTTTGTAGTGGTTGACCAACTGATGAAGTATGATCATTTCTTCGCCATTTCATCTCGGGACATTGCTTCGCAGGTGGCTAAGTTATTTTTCTGAAATTTCTTCCGACTCCACGGTCTTCAAAAGACCATAGTCAGTGATAGGGATAGTAGGTTCATGGAAGGCTTTTGGCAGGAGTTGTTCTATTTGGTGGGCACCGAGTTAACACCTAGTACCAGCCATCACCCACAAACGGATGGATAGATTGAGATAGTGAACAAGTGGTTGGGAGTCTACTTGAGAAACTGTGTCACGGGGCAGCAAAAGGCTTGGCTACACTGGCTTCATTTGGGGGAGTATCGTTACAACACCACATTCCACATGCCAATTGTTATGTCTCCATTTTATGCATTATATGATTATAATTCTTTGAGAGTGCAAGCTTCTGTGATCCATAACATATTAGATTATAAATCTTTCGGGAAATCACATGAGAATTTTAGGACCGACGCATTTCGAACTACCAACTGTAGTTCATCATCAGGATTTCCCAATGATGATCTTCCTGATGATGAACTACAGTTGGTAGTTCGAAACACGTCGGTCCTAAAATTCTCATGTGATTTCCCAGAATATTTATAATCTAATATGATTATAATTCTTTGACTTTTGTTGATGTGATATTTGATTTTCATAAGGCCCACAGGGCCAAGGACTGGATCCAAGAGAGCTAAGACATACTCTGGGCTCTCAAGGATAACTTAGCTACAACACAGAACTAGTAGAAGCTATACTTAGATAAAGGTCAAGTTGAGAGGAAGTTTGAGGTGGATGATTTGGTATACCTCCATCTTCAGTCATAAAAGCAATCTACGCTGAAGCAAAAAGGGGTTGAGAAACTCAAGCCACACTTCTATGGACCATACAGGGTGATCAGGCAGGTTGGGAGGTAGCATATGAACTGAAGCTACCAACCAGAAGCATGATTCACAACATTTTCCATGTTTGATGCCTAAAGAAGGATTTGGGACAATAGGTGATAGCCACTGTGGAGCTTCCACCTACGTATGATGAGGGGAACTTAGTGCTACAGCCAGAGGCCATCTTGGACACACACGAGAGGCATTTAAGGAGTCAGATAGTGAAAGTATATTTGATCAGATAGCGAAACCTTCCAGATGAGGATACCACTAGGGAAGCAGAGAATATCCTGCAACATCCATCTCTGTAGTTTCTTGAGGACAAGAAAATTTTTGGCGGGAGGACTATAATAGTTGAAATTAGAGGTCAGCTAATTTGAATATAAATTTTGTCAAATTTTACCTTTTTCTAAAGTTAGCAAGAAATAAGATGGGTGAGGGTGACCCAAAAATAAACTTTATAACTAGAAAAATTACCTAAAGTCACTAAGGCAAGGATTAAAGTTGGAGTGGGACTTGTGGGGCTAGAATCATGCAGTAGAGAGCAACCTAGTGGAACCACATGAGAGTAAACAATGTAGGAAACATAGGGACAATGTGGGGATAGTCGTTGTGTAGTGGCACCGTAAGGATTGGAAGGCAGAGGTGGTAGCACAGTCTAGTGGGGCCCAAGGGAAAATTGGGGGCTCATCTAGGTAAAAGAGGATGAGAGTAATCCATTCCTCATTCATTCAGTCATCAACTAATTTTCTGTCTGGTAAACGAGAAGCATGCTTGAGCTCTTTAGCCGAGTCTGCAAGTGTTGTTTAACACAAATATTTGCGAGTGGAGATCTCAACCTCATCCTCATCCTTGGGGGACTTCGAATTCCCACTCAGGAGGAGTCCCATTCAGTTTTGGAGAGAGGAATCACAGGTACACATTTAGGCATACACAATCCCTCTAGGACAGTGCAAAGGCCACAGAGTCAGCAAGAGGATTACGTAGTCCAATTGCGGAGCAACTTTGGGGAAGGAAGAAGAAGGAGAGATTTTAGCCAAAAGTTTTGCGAGGATGTAAAGCACTTCTTCGTAGTGTTCTTGAGCATATTTGATAGTTTTTTTCCAATAGTATAGCCAAAAACCTAGTGTGCCCAACAGAATAGCGTACCAATCCCAAAGGGGGTGAATTTCTAGGGTTAGCCTTTCAGGAATCCTTCGCGGGTTTTTCCAAGTTCGTTGAGGAGTTTCCAATGTCCAAGTCTCGGAAATTTTTGAGCAGTAGAAAAGCCTCAACACGTAGTCCCTTTCCATCCAGATGTAGCAATTCTAGACAGGAAAACGTAGAGGAGGAGCCATGCAAAGCAGCAGAGCAGAAAGGTTTTATGAGTATGGTTTGAGGGATTATTTCGGCCTCCCTTGTGTAGGCCAAGGTGGCATCTTACTAAGGACCATATTGTACCTTTCCCATTTAGAAAATTAATAAAAAGGCTCAGAATTTTTGGATCATTCATGGTGTTTGTTGGAACAAGGTCTCCAACAAGCTATGATACTGGTCCAATTTTGTATATTTTTTATTATAATTAGTCTAGCGCAGGGGTATTGGGGTGGGTCAAAGCCCTAAAATGATTGTAATGGGTTAAAGGGTAGATCTAGAATCCGCAACCACGGTTTGCAGACCATAGGAAATACTAGGCTAGATTATTATAAATAGAGGAAAATTTTGAATTCTAAGGCAAGAAGATGATGAGATTTTGATGCAAATTGTGGATTAGTAGATCTGTTTGGGTTTTTGGGGAGAGGACTCCTACTGCTGTTTGAGCGGAGATCTCGAGTCCTGCTGTGTGCGGACCCTGCTGCTGTGTGCGCAGGCTGGGTTGGGTATGGTAAGAAGGAATTGACAGATTGATGAATAAGAAAGGTTGTTTGGGTAACTGAATTTGTGTGTACTATTTATGCAAATTTGTGGTAATTATTGTTTTATGCGTACTCTGTTAAGCTGCAAAAATACTGTATAATTGGTTTTACTTCATCTGATTCTATTATGTTCTATGCAATACTGCGCTACTGTCTTAAAAGTATATAATTTGTTGAGCACTATAGTCTAGTTGACCTTGCACATGTGCATGCGAAGGAGTCCTGTAGCTCTGGCTCTGTAGTAGGAAAACGGTTCATTGTAAAGCCAGACGCAGCTCTGCTAAGCTTACCTACCCTCTCTCAGGGTGCGAAAACCTGGTTCCAGCACCCACCCATACTACTTCGGGTGAGACTTTGACCTGTGCAAGCCGGTCAATTGCGAAAGGGCTAGTAGTATAAGGGTTTGTTGGAAAAAATTCACCTTCGAACCTGGGTCAGCCCCCCTGGAGCCAAAAAATGGTTTTGTTGCCGGGACTGGGTGCAATTTGAGAGAGGGATTGGGTAATGACAAGGGGGTACTGGAAGCCTGAAAGGAAGGAAATTGAAGAGTGGTTCGAAAAAAAGATTCAGGAATTTGGAATAAAGGAGAATTGCAACATGAGGTTAACGATGAAAAGGAGGAGAAATAGGTACATTCTTACAGAAAGCTACGAAATTTTCTTTGCAAAATTTGCAACTGAGCTTCAGGAATGGCTGGCTAGGCTCGTAGAGTTCCAAAAGTGTTGGAAGGACGAACGAGTCACTCAGTGGACTCCAGAACTGATCCAACAACTGGAAAGGACTGATAATACCATCACTCGGACAGTGGATCATTGGGTGGGAAGTGTGCTAGGAGGATTTGTGACAAAATTTTCCATTGATCAGTTCATATCCTACTTTGAAGCAGGGCGGAGATTCTTTAAAGGGTCCCAGGGCAAGTTTCTTAAGACATTACCTCTGATAATTAAGGTATTACTGTGCGAGAAGAGTATTTTGTGTAGTCATACCGAGTGAATGAACTTGGATCTAGACGAGAGCACGACATGCAGTGGTAAATACTATTGAACCAACCTTGAAAGGGGGAGATCTGTCTATAACCTTCTGCGGGAGACGACTGTGTAAAGCCCCTCAGCCGCACCACTGTCTAGCCCATGCAAGGGTAAGAATTCGCCCATACCACCACCTCCGTCGGTCAATGATTTGGTTGCACACCTAAAAATACCTACCTTCAAGGGGGTAGGAGATGAGGATATGGACCAATTTTGGTTTGTTGCAGATTCCGTATGGACTGCGCAGAATGTGACAAATGATACGGTAAAGAGGGCACAAATGTCCCTGGCATTCGAAGAAAGAGCATTGGACTGGTATATGCAATACATATCTTATAATGGAAATGCATCTATTCAAGATATTAAGGACGCTCTGAAGCAAAAATTCCAGAAGCCAAAATATTACTCTCAGTTGGTAGTATAAGTAAAGGACTTCAACCAAGGCTCGTCTGAATCTGTATGGGATACTGATCAGTGACTAAAGAGAGAAATCAGGGAGGGAGGATTTGAGTATGAGGATAGGCAACATATGGAACAGTTCATCGCTATGTTGTTGCCCCACCTGCACATGCCAATGAGTCACCAAACCTTTGAGTCGCAGGAAAAAGCTGTGGAAGTCGCCATGAAACTAGAAGTTTCGCCCAGAGAGGATACTTCATTAGGAGTACAGCAAATTCAGGATCATATCGGAGCTATTCACATGGAAATTCAGACCCTGCAAAAGGAATGAGGAAAGGGAGCCAACACGGATCTATGGTGCATACGATGTCGGGTATCTGGCCATACAAAGGATCAATTCCCTCTATTGGTAGATTACATGCAGGCAGGAGGACCTAGTCTGGCTTGCCCAGGAGAAAATGGAGAATCCAACTTAGCATGTCCAGGCTTAAGAAGGTCTGTGTTATGGTACGATGACTGCCACGTCGTAGGGCTACACAATACGAACCATTGCCCCCGGCTAGGAGCATATGTCCTAGAATTGACACAACAGTGGTGCAGGTTCTGTCGATCGGTAGGACATGATGAGAAGAACTGTCAAACTTATGACCTGATGATCGATCGAGGGAACTTATATAGGGTACAGTCAGACCCTGTGTCACCTAGATCTCCCGCGAGCTTTGGTGGCTCTCCAGCAAGGGGCAGGGGAGGTCGAGGAGGAAGCGCAAGTCGAGGATGTAGGCAGCTGATCTCTTATAACTATGGGGAAGTAGGACACTCTGCAAGGAACTACCCCAATCCTACGAGGAAATCTTGAAAATATTGTAGACAGCTAGACCATGTGATCGAAGATTTCCTGATTTAAATAGCCAAAATGCAGGAAAAGAAGCCCACCCCTACGCAGAATGTGAAAAGAGTTAAAGCCGAGCTGAGGAACATAGACCCAAAGGTGAACATCATAACACGCAGTGGGATGGTCACCCAGGGACCAAAGGAAGGGGCTACCAGGGATCCTCTGACCTGTCAAGAAGGATCGAATATGGAAAAGGGACAAGAAACCATGGCCGTAGCTAACCAGGATTTCGCAGCTACTGCGTAGGCACCAACACACCCCAAGACATATGAGGGGGTTGAGCCCTTTTTGCAATAATGTATAAAGTTTCTACATAATCTGAAGGCTGTCGAGAACCTTCAGGGATTAATGAATAACTGCACAACACGGCCCAAGTCAACCAAGGATGTGCACAAACTATACAGGTATAAAAAACCCATTGGAAGAGAAATGCGCCTGACTGCGCAATTTGGTGACTACGAGATGGATTAGGATATTTTAGACATTGGATCGGATGCAAACATTCCCTAAACAAACATGGCAGCAAATGGGAGAACCTAAGTTGGAATGGTCCACCATCCAACTGCGCATGGAGAATCAACAGAATATCATCCCTCTAGGAAGGCTCCCAAAGGTCATGGTAGATATTGCAGGAGTAAAGGCCCAAGCTAACTTTCAAGTAATACAAATCGTAGAAGATTCAGACCCCTACCCTGCGCTCCTAGGATTGGACTGGGCTATAGATATGGGGGGTGTTATAAATCTCAAAAAGCACAGCATGGTATTTGAAAATAACGGCACATGAGTAGTAGTACCATTGGATCCCGCGGAAGGCACTCGGTATACAGAGCCAACGCAAGATGAGGAGGAAGTGGATCACATTTACAAGCTCACTACGTAGGACGAGGATTGGATTAACCCCATGGCAGAAGGAGTACTCTACTGGGAAAAGGATAGTGAATGCATGTCTTACTCTGATGAGGAACTAAAGAATTGGCAAGGCCGGTTGCATGAGGTGTTGGCGTTGTGATGTCTTCGGGTCACCAGGAATTTCCACTGCATCTCCTCCAAGGTAAGAGACCTGCCCTACATTGAGGATTCAGGTAACATTAGGGAATTCTTATGCGCATTCGAAGTATAAGTGCCCCAGGGATGCAAAATAGGGGCCCTTAAGCTAGCCCTGCGTAGAACACCTACGCACTAGTGGGATACGCATTGGGAGGCATTCTGCGATTAGGAAGAATGTAGGGATAAGATGCTCCTACGGTTTGAGGCTCCAGTTGAGAGACGAATCCAATAGTTCCTTGGGTCAGAGGATCCATGCAGATATTTTCTCGCATGGGAATCACAATGGTGTGATAAAACCCCAAATGAATGGGTCCACCTGATTTTCCATGCTCTAGGACTGTGTCCAGCTGCATGGTATTTAGATGCGGAGCTAGATCAATGCACTTTCCATTGGGATAATTTGAGAGATATTTTTATGCGAACATTTAGGGTGGTAGATGGCATAGGAGCACTCGACGCAGCCCTGCAAGCCACCGATGCCTTAAATCAGGGTAGTCCAGACTCGTACATCACCTCAAAATCCTAGAAAACATCGGTGCCACACATGGTGGAATACTGCAGCCTCAGCCCAATAGATGGGAAGGATGATCCCCGAAGTACCCCACCCGTGGCACTGGACAGGATGCGCATAGTTTCCTAATCGATTAGACTGTACCTGAATTGCATTACAACACACTAGACATCGGCCATAACTCGGTGTGCACAAGCAACACGTATGCTTCATCCAAGGTCGGTAGATACGTGGGAAGGCCCTCGAGTGCGAATGATGACAGTCAGAACAGTGAACTCTAGTAAAAATGGAATATTACCGTTATGGAAAATAGGCAGCTAGTAATTAATTCGACAATTTATGGTGATTTTTTACCGTTTTCTTGATGGTAAGTTCCAAGTTAGATTCACTATACCGTTGGGTAGCCACGGGCACTATAAGGGTGAAAGGATAACTCTGATCAAGGCCCTATATCATCCCTGTAATCTGTTGGTCTGCTGCTTGATTGTCGGGCCCTTTAGCATTTTTCTCATAACCGATCAACCTACTTCTGCTGTCTACAAGTGTCCAAATTTAGAATCCCCTCCTTACATTTCTATGGCAGTCCCTAATCCTGCAGACGTATCGGTGCCTACCAATCCAGTGCTTGCAAACATTCTGTTGAAAGGGTCTAGGGGCACCGAGATTGATGCACTCATTTCCCTCTGGCTCCCTAAAGGAAAAATTGACTTCACAGCCTATGCACACTGGCGTCAAGACTATATGCTGGACATTAACGCCCTTTCCAACCCTGGGATGATTGTAGGCCCCAGCTGGATGGGCTCAAAAGCAGCCATGCAAGATGATATGCAACTCCCACAGATCACTATGAGAGCAGACATAGTCATGTCGCAGCTAGTCCCACGAACAACAGGGCTGACTAACATGGGTACTACATCCCCCCCGGGGTACGAAGCGGCACAAGGATACATCACACCCTACCAGCAGTACTGGGCTAATTACCAACGAAATCCATGCTTATTCACTGGTTGGCGCCCACCTTCCCATCACTACAGGACTCCAATTTGACTTGGTGCAGCTACCCCACGAGGCATTACATGATTTACACGCCGTTGTACTTCATGAAATCCACCATCGCAAAGGGAACATGCAACAACCGCTCGATGTGGCAACACCACTCATCGCATGATAGACCAAAGATGTCTCCCTTGTTCACTCGCATACGGGGCAGCTCGAACCAATGGTTCACCCACCCAGCACCGAGGTCCTAGAGGAGCTTACCATAGAAGGATTGGTTATGGCACTCAAAGCGTCCTGAGCCAAACTAAAAACCCTCAAGATCCAAAGGGTCCACCAGGTCACCATGTTACAAGACTCAATATAGCCTGCCACACCTCTAGAGGTACGAGCACTATGTGCTGCACTGGTGATTGAAGCCACATATATCATTAAGGGACATCTTACTCTGGGTACTCAGTTACTTGAAGCAGCCATGCAGCTTTGGATAGTGGTCAAGTTCAACCCGGTTCTTCATAATGTCAAGAAGGAATTACGACAGAAGGAAGCCGCTTTTGATCAGATCGAAGCTACCTTGCCCACCCTAGTCCTAGCATAGTGTTTGGCACTCTTGAAGAATAGCAACGCATTCCGAGACACGATTATGGATCTCCAACGAGCTAAAAATACCCTTCAAAAGTGCTTCAAGCCATGAGGCGACACGACCTTATAGATATCACAGGGTGCTCATGACGCAATCGCGTGGCTCAACCAGATATTAGAGCAGGTTACCATGGCTACTGAAGAAACAACCTCCCAGAAGCTTGTAGACATCGCACAGAGTGTTGCTCCCTAGAGTCAAGAAGTGTTACCTCTGCTGATCAGCACCATCAATGCCTTATGTGCGCAGATAGTGACTCCACCACCACAATGACTCAGGACGAGTCACAAGATTGTGTTGGGGGACTGTTGGAACAGGGTCTCCAACAAGCTGCGAAACTAGTCCAATTTTGTATATTTTTTATTATAATTCGTCTAGCGCAGGGGTGTTTTGGGTGGATCAAAGCCCCAAAATGATTGTAATGGGTTAAAGGGTAGATCTGGAATCCGCAAACCATGGTTTGTGGACCATAGGAAAGATTAGGCTAGATTATTATAAATAGAGGAACATTTTGAATTGTAAGGCAAGAAGATGATGAGCTTTTGATGCGAATTGTAGATTAGTAGATCTGTTTGGGTTTTTGGGGTGAGGAATCCTATTGGCTGTGTTGGCAATATGATGTAGAGTGTTGTCCTTGATGGCAACCCACTTGATGAAGATGATGGCAACCTACTTGAAGAAGTCGTTCTTGATGCTTGTTGAGTTTATTAATGATGTAAATCTGATGTTCTACAATTAGCTCAGAAGTACCAGAGAAGTAAGGGATAGAACAATGATGTAAAGTGTGTATCACAAAGCATACGCGATTTTGTTTAGGCTAAGTAGTGTATGTACACGGAAAAGTACGTGCTAAGTCACGTATGCCTAATTGCGCTCTAAAGTTATAAATCCAGGGGTTCTTGCCATGGTACTGACCCATTTTATTGAGCGTTTGAATATCTAATTGATCTCGTCCAGGAATACCATTAGAAGTAATGTGATTTTGGCTCATGGTATTGACAAAGGCTAAATCTATATAAGGAGAAGAGAATCATTGTGCAAGAGTGTGCATGAGTGTGAGTTTGAATGAATACTTCACTCTGAAGTATGTCTGAATGGAAATGGTAACAGTTTGATGATAGATCTGATTCTATGATGCACCTATGAAGAAAATGATGAAGAGGGATCTCTAGATCTGAAATGTATATGTATTTTCTAGATCTGTTTATGGAATGATTAGATCTATGATCTAGCGAATTTGAGCCGAAGCAAAGAATGAAGATCTGAGCTGTTTATCTGTTCTGGAGAGCTGCACTGCCCTAAAATGTTTGAAGATCTATACGTAGGTTCGTCGAGGAGAAATCGCGTATATACGCGGCTTGTATTCAGAAAAAGCGCGTATGAGAATTGAAGTTAGCTCTAAAATGTGTGCAGATGTATACGTAGGTTGGTATTTGTGAAAGTGCGTATATACACAGGTTCAGTGAAGAAAAAGTGCGTATGTAATTTAGGGTTTGCTGAAGTATGTGGTATGAAATGTCTGATCTGTTCTGCTATATTAATGCTATCTGTCAATGATGATCTGGATTGTTCGAATATTGATTATCCTAATATAAGAGAAAGTTGTTGGTTTGAAGAATGTTCCTTGAGCTTAATTGTGTGGGTTGGATCCAGTATGAAAATTGATGAAACGTGGTCCACAAAGGTGCTGAAGGTTGCCTCACTGTGGGGTTGTAGCCTCCTCTGGTGAGGCTGTAAATCAGGAGCGGTGGGTTGTAGCTCTCCGGTGAGAGGTCAAAACGAGTCAGGGGGTTGGAGCTGCCTTCCAGGAGAGGCTGGTAAACGAGCGCAGGTGGGTGCCTGCGTGCTGGTCAAGTCTGCGCCAGCACATATGTTGTAAGATGTTTTCTCTATAATAAAATATTGAAGGCTGAGCAACTGCAGCGGTGGTTTTCTCCCGACTTGGGTTTCCACCTAAAATCCCGGTGTTCATGTGTGATGCTTATGTGTGATGGTTTATTCTGTTCTTACTACACATGTTATCATAATTTAAACACATGTGATGATGCATGATCAGAATTAAAGAAATAAATGACACGTGTTCTCTCCAGGGGTATACGAGTTTTATGAAGGATATACGTGTGTATACGCGAGTTTGTCTCAATGAAGTAGCGTATGGGTTTTAGAGAATAGAAAAGTAAAAATATTTGAGTATGCCCTAAATACTGATTCACCCCCCCCCCTCTCAGTATTTTTCCCAACAGGCTGTATGCGCAGAGATCCCGAGTCCTGCTGTGTGGAGACCCTGCTGGCTATGTGCGCGGAGATCCCGAGTCCTGTTGTGTGCGGACCCTACTGCTATGTGCGCAGGTTGGGTTGGGCATGGTAAGAAGGAATTGAAGGATTGATGAATAAGAAAGGTTGTTTGGGTAACTGAATCTTTGCATACTGTTTATGCAAATCTTTGGTAATTATTGTGTTATGCGTACTCTGTTAAGCTGCGAAAATACTATATAAGTGGTTTTACTGCATCTGATTCTGTTCTGTTTTATGCAATACTGCGCTATTTTCTTAAAAGTATATAATTTTTTGAGCATTTTAGTCTAGTTGACCTTGCACACGTGGATGAGAAGGAGTCCTGTAGCTCTGGCTCTGTAGTAGGCAAATGGTTCATTAGAAAGCCAGACGCAGATCTGCTAAGCTTACCTACCCTCTCTCAGGGTGCGAAAACCTAGTTCCAACAACCACCCATACTACTTCGGGTGAGAATTTGACCTGTGCAAGCCAGTCACTACTGAAACGGCCAGTAGTATAGGGGTTTGTTGGCAAACCTTCACCTCCGAACCTGGGTCACGACCCCTCGAGCCAACAGTGTTTTTAATGTGTACTTATGTTTTCTGTAGTTTTAGTCTCTGTATGCTTTATATTATTGTTTGTTCCAAATTTTGGATATTATAGAAAATGTTATAATAATTGAACCAGTCATTGAACCAGAAAACCTTGTGGACTAGGAACAGGTCGGAACTGAACCGGAATAGGAAAAAAATTGGAAAAAAAGCCGGTTTACCAAAAACCCATAAAATACTCATATTTTAAAGAAAAAAAAAGATATATTCATGTACATCCACATGAATCCAAACCATTTATACACAAATATGCAAAATTTCTCATTTATATAGCAATTAATAATGCATACAACCAAAATATCAATTAGTGCAAAACATCGTTGAACCAAAAATGTTACAAAAATCAAGAAGGATCTAAAAGGCCTTTATAGTCCAAAATAACATCATAGATCATAGTATTATACTACAACCTCCAATAGTACAAGACACAACTAGAACAAATCAATGATAAAATAATCAATCATCAATCATCATCAGAATCATCATCCTGATCATCCTCCTTATGCTCATCTGAAGAATGAGTACCATCCAAGTCTACAATGGGATTATGGACTTGATTCCCATGGCCCTTGATTTACCCTCTAAAATTTTGGAGAAGATTAGCTCCAAAATCCTTTGAAATAAACTATGTAGCAGCTCCAACAAAAGAAAATAAAAATTTTCCACCAGTTGCAAAAACCACTGAAGAAAACCCAAAGATATTTGGGAAAAAAAAAATCTCTGAAGTAGCTCAAAAAATTGCCAACCCAACAACTCTCTAAGACTCTAATCATATTTTCAAATCTGCAAAAATTCTCACATAGAACAACCCTACAAAAAAATCTCTGAATTATCCTCACCGAACTCAACTCAATAATTGCAACAGACTCAAATGAATAGTGTGAGTGAAATAGAGGTGGTGGTGGTGTTTAAGTAGCTTTAGGGGGGCTAGGGTAGCATTAGTAACTAGGAAAAATAATAATTTGAAGAAGTAAAATATATATATATATATATATATATATATATATATATATATATAAATGCGCAGGCTTGTGAACCAGTGGAACTAGTACTAAACCAACTGGTTCAGTGCCGAAATCGATCGGTTTGGTACGGAACTGGTCATTTTCATTTCAGAAGGCCGGTTCGGACTAGTTTTGCCTCCAAACCGGTCGGATTGCCTGGTTTTCGAAAACCGGTTTAGTTCCGATAGCACTGATTGCAACAGAAAAAAAATAACACTGGAAGGATAGATGCACATTACACACACACAAAAATACACAGTTGTGTTTGAACTAATGATGCAAGCCTAAAGCCTACAATACCCAGGAACTTTAATCTATGTTCCTATACAAATGCATCATCATCATATGCCCAAATCACTGCACTTCAAAACTTGGCAAATTCACACTTTGCGCATATGTTCTCAAAACCCATATTCTCATAAGCGGAAGTTCATAACATGTTTTCATAATTTCTCTATTGGCTTTGAAACTCATACAAGGTTCTATTATGAAGCCCAACTCAAATCTTCATATAAAACTTTATGCAAAAGTATAACTCCATGTTTACACACTTCATACCCATCATTCATATGAGATTTAATTCAAAACCATGCGCCTTTTCAAATTTTATTCACAATCAAACTTTAATCAAACAAAAGCGCCTATGGACAAGTGAGATTCGAACTTGACCATAATACCAGCATTCTGCTTCATATTCAAAATATCCAGAATTGAAATTCAATTCTCATTAAATTCAGTTCATACCTTGACCAAATCCATCTTTAAATTTCATATTAATTTCTGGGTAAGTTGAAGATCGCCCTCAGTAACTTCTGAATTGTTTTCACAATTCATCTTCTGTCATATTGATTTCAGGCTTTGTTTAAAATCGAATGTTATCCGGAATTTACAACGTACTTACCAGTTTTGCGTCCATTTATACAGCGCTCTTACCATATCATTTCATTCACATATATATCTACGCTCTCTCTGCAAGCTGCATGGAAAGTCAGATGTCAATCAAGATTCCCATCTGGCAATTTCATAAGACAAATTACACTCAAGCCAAAACTGTTTTTTTTTTAATACAACGTAGCAAGAAATCTTCAACTATTCTGGCCTTGTCAGATTTCACTGAAGCGATCCTCGCAATTCGTTTTCTAGCCCGAGAAGAGAGAATCTGGCTCAACAGCATTTGTCTCCTCTCATCTGCTCACAGGTTGTTTTCATAAATAAATTTCACTAATCGACCCACTGGTCTTTTGCGCCTCCACAAAGAATAATCTTGCCTACGCAACGTTCACTGCTTCTGCATCCGGTTGTCAACATTCCGCTCCAATTCACCAATCGATTTCGTCATAAAACTTCTGGATGTAACCTCAAGCTCAAACACCGCAGATTAAACCGGATTTTCATTGGTGTTTCTGTTCCACTCGTTGAATCAAACCTGCGCCTTACAAACTGCAGATTAAACACTTAATCGATTTTACCAGTTAACAATTATACTATAGTGCCTCCAAATTCTGATAATATCGATCCTCCTACATATTGAATTCAGTTTTACATAAGATTATATCTTGTTGCCTTACACATTTACCCAATGACTATTCCTGCAATCAGTCCATTGCATCAGCGCATTCACTGTCTATTGAAAACACAGTTCTTTAAATAGAACTCCCTTTGATTGCTTATAAGCTTATGATTTTATATTTACTGGGCGCTCTCAACGCACTAACGAATAGTAATTTCTGCTATCGACCCCTCAAGATTACACAAGTTTGACACTGCAGACTTAAAATGTATTAAAATGCTGGTGCTCTCCTTTTTTTCATTTTCTATTAATCGAATTCAGGTCGATATAACAAAACCATTCATAAGCTCATGCACAGATAACAATTGTTATATTAATCCCTTTTAGCTTGAACACATAAATCGATCTCACAATTTCTTTCATAAGCTAAACACCATTCTTTGCACATAATAATCCAGATTTCAAAGAAGAACGAATTTCCTTTCACACAAATTCAATCTTATGCAACTCAATAACTGACATTCAGTAAAAAAAAACAATTGTTGTATTAATACACTAAACACTTACAATACAACTTCCTTCCATGACCTGATTTCCAATAAATTGGCCCTTACAATTGCCTAAAGGCTTATAGCCTTGGCTGTTCAAGCCTGCTCTCCACTCCTCTCACTACCTCTAATGTGTTTTTCTCTCAAAATCCCTTCCTATTTATACAATTTTTAAAAATCATTTAATTAAATGCTCAATCCCTTCAATTCCTCAACAAACCCCTAAATCTCTCAACATCCCTAAAGGATAGGTCTTTATCCCTAAAATCCTTCAACTAATTAAATTCCCTCATATCCTTTTATTAATAAATAGATATTTACAAAAATCCTCACCTTCTCCTATTTTATTCAAATTAATTAATAAAATATTAAAATCATCACACCCCCTTTTAACATATTTACAAAATAAAAAAAATGCTCTTGATGCTCCTGCATCAACTAAGTCCCCGGAAAAACCCAACTCAGGAAAATTGGTGCAGAAATTGACGATTTGATTATGATGCAGTAGTAAATCTGAGTACAAAACTATGGATGCTTAAATCTAGAAATCCATATAGAGAAAATAACTAACAGTAAATTTAGTGAGATAAATCTCACTCCCACTAGTAATCTCACACTGACCTTAACTCAAATTTAGTTGCTCCTTGCTGCTTCTATGCTATCACTGTGTTAACCTACATAGTACTATGTCCCACAAACTCAGAACTACTTCCCCTCTCACTATATGATCAGTTGTGGTCTGGGATATGGATCCTCCTAGCCTCTGGAATCCCTTTCCAGCTTCTGGCACTAAAGCACTACTTCTCCCTAGAAAAATACAGAATCTCTTGTGAAGTAATGCATCGTCCCTTTGTAATGCGCTCATTGAACTGGAAAATATTCCTCTGACCTTACTGTCCTTGCCCCTCTCTCACTGCTTCGAGCTCACTAGCTCTCACTTTGGCAACTCAGTGCTGCTACTCTAAAAATCAATCTACCAGTGAAATTGAACTCAACAATTGTGTTCTCCAAGCCCCATTGATTTTATTCTTATAATCTTCCGTTGAGAATTTAACGGACATGATTAAAACTTAATCGATGGCTAAGATTAACTAGAAATCGACCAAATTCTTTTTCTAGAAGATTCTCACCATAACTTAATCAATTCATTTTAATTAATCATATTTCACACTACCTCTGTCATCACACTAATTCATTGTTGCCTCTCGCATCGCACACATTGCCACCTCCCTACTGATACACGCTGTCGATGCCTACCGTTGTCGCTGCCGCTGCCTCCCTCTCATCGAACCTCCCATGCTGTCGCTACCCACCGACCTCCCACGATGTCTCTTCCCACCGACCTCCCATGTTGTCGCTACCCAGGGACCTCCCATGCTGTCGTTTCCCACACACCTCCCACGCTTTCATTGCCATTGTCACTGCCTCCCTCCCATCGTACCTCCTCCCACATTGTCGATGCTTGTCGAGGCCTCCTCCCACGTTGCCTCCCATTGCACCTCTCATGCACCTCCCATGTTTTTGTTGCCTTCAGGCTGCCGAGACCTCCTCCCACTCAGAACTGTGCCCACGTCTAAGAATTGTGCCCATGTCACACAACTCAGCAATTTCCAGTGCATTTCTTTCTCACAGTAAGTTCCTCCTCATGGTAAGTTCCTCCTCACTGCTATATACTGTAATTTAAATTTTTTATTTTTTTTAAAGTTTCTTGCAACGTTGTGTGGTAGTTTTTTTTTCCAGTTTAATTTTTTTTGCAGCATTTATAACACAATAACAGTAATTGAGTTGTGCCTGATTATTTTTTGAAGTCTGGAACTTTGAAGTTAGGATGTAATTTGAAGTAACAGTAAAAATGTGTTGTTTAGTTTTTATTTTTATTTATTTATTCATAGAATCATACTGTTTTAAAAATTTCTAAATCAATTCAATGATTTATTTTTTTTTAATTTCGAAATTGAAAATTTTAATTTATTTGTAATTACAGCCTACAAGTTTGAAGTTACAAGTTAATATTTATTCCGATATAGAAATATGAGCCAAATTCATTCCAATAACAGTGGTAACTGTGACAACACCTATAGTGGTAATGAGTCAGAAGATGCACAAGAAAAAATTCAAAGTAGTCACAAGAGGGCAGGAAATAGGCCTGTAGATTATGAAGGCCCACCAAGAGATCTGGAAAAATTTGCAAAGGGGACATTTAATCCTCTAAAACCACTTCTAATATATGCAACCAGACTTCCTAAAAAAAAGGTCCAAATGTTGGTGGTGGCTCATGTAATTGGATCTTCAATATTTGTGGGCATCAGTTTGTTGGAAGCTATACCAAGGTGAAGCAACATATTTTAGCAATCACAGGTAAATGAGTCAATATTTGTCTCTCAAAGAACCTAAATCCAACTCAAAGAGAGTAACTTTGGAGGCTAGAAAGGGCAGCCACTGGAAAAGGATTGTTTTCTAGCAAAAATGTTGATCCATCCAGTGCTTCGTCAAAAAAGACAAAGGGTTCTAAAGGTGCATCTCATTCTTCTAGAATGGGTGCTACAGTGTCTGGATGTACAATGTTCTAGATCGAGATGACACAGATGATGCAATTGGAAAATTTCTTTTTACCAATGGAATTCCCTTCCATGTTGTTCGTTCAGCTTATTACAAGGAAATGGTCCAAGAAATTGCAAAAATAGGGCCTTCATATGTACCACCTAGAGAACATAAGCTAAGAACAATAATTTTAGATAAACAGGCGTCTAAAATTAATGTGAAAAAGAGAGAATGAGACAATCATGGTTGAGGTTTGGTTGCTCTATTGTTATGGATGGATGGACTAAGATCCGAAAAAGCCCACTAATCAACATCATAGTGACATATGTATAAGGTCCATCTTTTCTTAAAGTTGTTGATTGTTCTGGAAAGTGCAAAGATGCATCTTTCCAATTTGATCTTATTCGAGAATATATAGAGGATGTTGGTGTTGATAGTGTGGTGCAGGTTGTGATAGATGCAGCAACAGTTTGTAGATCAGTTGGGTTATTGATTCAAAGAAGGTATCAACATATTTTTTGGACTCCTTGTTGTGTGCATGCACTCAATAATGCACTGAAGGACGTTGAAAAAATTAAGTGGATATCAGATTTGGTGACAGCTGCTAGAGATGTGCAGATGTTTATCTGCAACCACCACACCTCGTTGGCCATGTATAGGGCTCAAACAAGGAAGGAATTCCTCAAGCTCACTGATACTAGATATGTTGGCTAATTTCTCTTATTGGAGAGGATGTTAGAGGTACAAGAACCACTACAATTCTTGGTTGTAAGTCCAAAGTGAGGAAGGTGTCCAATATCAAAGACAGGCTCAGGGAAGAAGGTCAAACTTCAAGTGTTGTACAATGATTGGTGGGCAGATTGTGCTTATTTGGTGTCATTCTTGGGCCCTATTGTGGAGGTCATTTGTTACACTTATTCAGATTCTCCTAGTATTGGAGAAATCTGTGATACCTTTGATAGCATGTTGGGTCGTGTGAAGGCAGCTATTCAGCAGAGGGAGCCCTCATTAGATTTCTATACATCTTAGATTTGACCCATCATTTAGCATAGGTGGGATCGCATGACCACACCTTTTCACATGGCAACATATGCATTAAACCCAAAATGGTATGTTGAAAGGCCTGGGAGAGTGCCTTCTATTAATGATTCAGAGGTAAAGAATGGTTTCCTAGCTACAAATGCAAAGATGTACAGTAAGGAGGAGGGGGAATAGTTGCAAAGATAGTTTTTTCAGTTTGCATCTTTTAGTGGCCCCTTCAACGCACATGGTGCTTGGGCAGATCGCATAGATATAGCCCAATATGGCCTCATTGGTTGGTGGAGGATGAATGGGGATGGTGCTTGAGAGCTCAAACATCTAGCTATGAATTTGTTGTCTTAGATTGCTATTTCCTCTGCAGTAGAGAGGAATTGGTCCACATATAGCTTCATCCACTTTATCAAAAGGAATAGGCTTACCTCTAAAAGAGATGAGAAGTTAGTTGTTGTGCATAGTGCCTTACGTCTTTCGCATAGGAAGACACCTGAGTATTTGAAGGGACCAGAAACACGATGGGATGTTGATCCAGAGGATGATGCACAGGTAGATATGGAGGAGAGACTTGATGGGACACAGATGGGGTTTGTTGGTGTGCCACCTAGCATGTTTGAGAATCCAAGTAATTCTGATTCAGATGGTGACATGGTTGATCCCGATATATTTGTGCAGCAACTAGATGCAGAGACTATTGGGGCGTTACCTTGAGAAATTATGCTCATTTATGATGATATCAATTGATATTCATATGTTATGTTATTAACTTATTTTCTTTTAAGTTTTTTGCTTCAGACTTGAGTTGTAGACTTCAGTTTAAACTTTATTTTGAATCTTGATATAATATGATATCTTAAATTGTATTTTCATTGTATATTGTTAGTAGTTACATTATATAGTTACAAACTTACAAACTTACATGTATGATTGTATGATGTATGTTTTAACTTTTAAATTTGTTTCAATTATATGATCCATCGATTTATAATTTTATCATTTATCCTTCATGATGTAAGTGTTATATAATGATAAAGATAAAGACAACTACATTATAAATATTAAATTTTCAATGATATATCATATATTTTTATATTTTATAATTTTTACGACCCCGACGTCCCCCCACATTTCCTGAAAATTGGTAGGGAGCTTTTGCATAGGCCACTCCCACATTTCTCCACTCCCTCTCCCCCACCTCTAGGGTACTTGGTGGAACATTGATCAATTTAGACATGTGGGTGAGAATGTTCTAAGTGAGGTGGATCAAGTCTTTTCTAATCTCAGTCATCAATTAGAGATTAGATCACGACCATTGATTGCTCAACAAGAAAAGTATTAAAGGAAGACTTGGGGTCAGGTAGAGAAGATACACAGAGTGGCAGCACTTGAGCTAAGTCAAAATTTTGGGGTGTGGTTTGCTGAGAATTTTCCAGTGAGCTTGCAGTGCAGTGAGGAGAATATTGGCAATGGGATTTCAAATCCAAGGCCGAGAATACATTGGCAGAGAGGTAGATTCGTACTAGAGAAGCGCAGAGACCTAGCAAGGGTGACGCAAGCCCAACCAGAGCAGCGCAGAAACCTAGCAAGGGTGACGCAGGTCCAACCAGAGCAACACGGAGGCAGCGTAGGCCCAACAAGGGTGACGCAGGCCCAGCCAAAGCTGGGCAGAGACTCACACAGGGTCATAGGGCTAATGGAGTGCTGGGAAAGGAAGCGTTGCGGTTCTAATGGGCCAGAAAGGACTCATTTCCAAAAAATCCAGAAGGTGTGAAGTAGCCACACTGAAGGGTGACATCCATAGGTACTGCAGCGTTGGGGTTCCAGTGGGCTAGAAAGGGCTCGTTTTCAACAAATCCAGAAGGTGTCAAGCAGCCACACTGAAGGGTGACGTAGTGACTCCGTAGGTACTTGTGGGGTTCTTCATCCTCAACTGAATCAACGATATTTTTTGCCTCCAAGAGATTGAAGTACAGTTGCCATGATTTTCTCTATGTGGGAAAAACATGTCTGGTGCCCTTGAATGTATTCAGAATTATGCATAATAACCCGGTTTTCCCACATTGGGTTTTTCCGAGGACATTTGTCCAAAAATATTGTCTCCTTTGTCATGTGGGCTTTATTCTTCAGTGCTTGATCTATATGTATGTGTAGGTTGCAGTAGTGCTTCCTTTGTTGTTTTACTAAATATTTTGGAAAAATAACTTGTTAATTAAATCAAACAAGTAGGAGAAGTAAATCAGAATACTCCAGTAGGGTTTTTGTAATTTGGATTCAAATTTTTTCACACATAATAGATATGAAAGTACTAGAACTCCATGGTAATATTTCCTTGTTATGAAGTCTATTTAAATTGAGAGTGCAGTCAACATTGATCCCAACAGGAGCTAATACTGGCATGATAGCATTTATACCCAGATCACTAACAAATCCGTGCATGTGTTTGGTCAGACTTCATATCAGGAATGGAAAACCTCTTCAACTCAGTCAAAAACTCCCTTTTATGTAGCTTTCATGTAAACTCTGTCCAATATACTGAGGAAAATAGCTTTAGCTGGTGGTCTCTTTGCAAATAGGTCTGCTTCATGTTTACTCTATGACTCAGTAATGGTGCATAGAAATTTCAGGATTCTCAACACTTTCCCATGTGCTACAATTATCTACAAAGTACCCTTGTTTACAACCATTTCAGATTTATCTTTGCAAATTTGATGAACAAAACAAATTTCAAATATAAAACTACATACTATACTTTCATCTTCATTGATTTTCAGAGCCTAGTTTTAGTATTCCAACAAATGTAAAAAGCATAATGCAAGCTGATCCATGATAAATTGAATATGAGGAGTATCAATATAATCTATAGAAACAACACCATCTGCAGCAACCAACCATCAAGCACCTATGCACGAATACCAAGACCACCAACCAAGGAGAATGAAATCAACAAACAAACAATAATCATCAATAGGAAGACCACTATGTTCAACCACCATCAAGCCAATAAAATTCCCTGAAAGTTACCCTTGAAAATACAATTGTCACTCGTATTCACAAGAGGCAACAACCCTATCGGTGCAAATGCTGCTCCCATTAAAAACATCAACTAGCACAACTTAATATTGAAGTAATAATATAAAATCGATGATAATTTGTGTGTAAGTGGATGCCCACACGTGAGGTGTGTGTAGACATCTGTGTGAAACTGAGAGTGTGTTAAGGTGGAGTTGTGTGTTTTCAGTGGGTAGGTCCAAACCCAACCCTAAACCTTGTGGTCTAATATAAATAGAGCATTGGCATTGTATTCACTCACTTTGCATCAAAGAATATAATACGATGGAATCTACTTCGGTATACTTTTTTATGTGCAATGGTCCGCTTGTTTTTAATGTAAAATGGTTTACTTTTTGTTTGTAGTTCAATCACTTTATTCTGTTAGCATCTATTAAACTTCAAATTCATGAATAAACGACAAAATACGTCTCCACTATATTTTCGGTAGAATATTTGAACATTTCACTCAATGCATCGTACGAATGTGTTGGTACAAGCAACTTACAGATAACCTGGAAAGTCAGTGTTTCCATTGTGGTTGTCTTCACTGTCACTTCCATCAAAAAAATGGCGTGTTTCTAACCCAAATTATCGGCTTCATCATCTGTTCACAATCTTCAATGCAAACTGAAATCCTTCAAAATGTGACAACAAAATAACTCCATGTTCAGAGTAAGGATGGATGCACCTACTTTCTAAATTAAAATTAATTACTTTGATGGCATGATAAATATGCATTTAGAAGATAAAGCGTTGCAGAATTTATATAATATAAACCAGCCTATTCCCAAAGGTGCAACCCGGCGCCCTCAACCCTAAAAGATCTTAAGACAAAATTTGGCGAAGCTTACCTAGGGTTAACGTTTTGGGGGCTGGCATGCCGATCTTTGGTGAACCCAAAAATATGAAGCTCGAAATAATTCTGCTGAATTATTAATACTGCAATCAATAATTTTGAAAACCTTTTTAGCTACCTGATGCCCATTTGCTCATCACTTCAAATAATATTTGTTTCAGAAAAAAGGCATATACAGAATAATCCCGTTCAATATTAAAGCAAAACCATCTTTAGATAGTATTAATGAGAGGGTTTTAGTATCTATGCATATACCTGGATAACGAGTGGATTAGGTGTCCAGCTTATGTAAATAGTATGTCTGTGCAGATCAGTTCCAGGGCAAGTGAGTATAAATATATATATATAAGGAGAAGAGATGCCTGTAGATTTTCGTAATCAAGAGAAACTGGTTCACGAGTTTTTCTATTGGCTATTGCCGCACTTGAACTTTCAACGAGAGCAGATTCAAGTTTCCCACTGAAACCGAGGCAATCCCTATATATACAATAACTGTGCACACGGAATTTTTTCAAAATTTTCCACTAAATTTCTGATGAAAGGGTCACCATTCATGAAATTTTTTCCAAATATTACATTTAACAGAGATTATGTAAATAAAATTCAAACTTTTGCTTCGCAGAAACCTGCGCGGGAAATTGCCTCTGCCTTCTAAGTATAAAATGCCGAGATTTGCAAAGAGCAAGGACTAAATATATGTGCGGGAAATTGCCTCTGCCTTTAAACTATATTTATTTGCGCTCCAAGCCGCAACACAAATAGCCTTTGCTATTTACGGATTCAAAACTTTTGTGACCGGTTGCCTCCGCCAAAATAAAACCGAGTTATCTTTAGTGTTATTTATTGAAGGTTTTTTTTTGGATTTTTTTGGTGTAATTTCTCTAAAATGTGGCATAAATTAATAGAAAATAGAAGTTTGATGAGTAATTTTGTATAAAGAAGTTTGATGAGTAATTTTGTATAATAAAAGTGTTTAAGAGTTTTTTAGGGTGCTAAATTCATATATTAAAAAAAAAATCAATTTAAATAACAAAAATCAAGACAAAAACTCCAAAAAATCACCAAAAACAACTCCAAATAAAACTAAAAACTGTCCAATAAAAAAAATTAATACATGTGAATGGTTTTAAGAAAACATAATGTAGAAAAACTATTTTCCATCGCATTATATTATATTACTATTTTCCTTTTTCTATCATAGTTTGTTATGTTCTCCCAATGTTTTAAGGTTCAATTGCGTTCCTTTTTCTATCATAGTTTGTTATGTTCTCCCAAAGTTTTAAAGTTCAATTGCGTCATGGATGTTCGAGCATGATTCTAATTGTATCATGGATGTTCGAGGACGATTGATATAGGGGTGGCCAAGGCTAATGGTTAATGCATATTTGTAAAGTGATATGAAGGGAGGGAATTGTAATGAAGTTTTACAAAGATGGTGTGAAATGTTATGCCATATAGGGAGGTTTGTAATGAAGTTTTATAAGGATAATTGTTTTAAATATTGTGTTATGTAAGGTAATGAAGTTTTATATGGATGGTGTGAAATGTTATGTCATATAGGGAGGGTTGTAATGAAGTTTTATAAGGATAATGGTTTGAAATGTTGTGCTATGTAATAAGGAGTTTATATGTAAGGAGGGAATTGTAATGAAGTTTTATAAGGATAATAATTTTAAATGTTATGGTTGTGTGTTTATTTATGTATTTTTAATTATGGTGAATTGGTAATTGGTGGAACTAGTCAGTTCGGTTGTTTTTGGCTCAAAATTGGTTTGAATCGGACCTCCGAACTGAAATAGGCTAGGTTGGTTCAGGATCGTTTTTGTGTACCTATGTCGGCCAGCATAAAAAAATTGCATTTTTTTTATTTTTTCAGTTGTTTGGCACACTTCTAATTCTCCCCTAAGCTAGCCTAATATTCAAGCCTATGGCCCTCAACCTAATAATCAAGCCTATGGCCCTAGTATTGCTATGCAATTCATGGTAATATTAATTTCTTAAAGTGATAGTGACAAGCTAATTCTTAAAGTAATAGTGATACTCTCCTTTATATTTCATTTTCATCCTTTTATGTATTTTTTTAACATTACCATTGAATGACTCAGGATGTTTGAGAGTGGTTCCATCCTCATTAGATTTCATATGGAGAAAGTAGAATTTTTCATATGGGGAAAGTAAAATTTTAGGTTTCACACAAAATCCACTGACTTAAGAGTTTTTCAGGATTTCGGGATTGGGGAGATTCTAATGTTTACATTGGATTTTTTCATGTACGAGGGTATGGAACTAGCATTTAATAAAGAGCACCAAGCCCTCTATGTACTTTGATGCTAGTGGCATTGGTTGTCAAACTCCTCTATCATGACTCTACTAAAAACATACCCAGCACTCAAACAAAATCTTGAGATGACATGCTATGTTTTTTCTATCTTATTTTAATGCGTAAATGGTTATATTGATGATGAAGACCTCAATATAGGCAATGATTTTCATGATATGTGGGCGGTTGTTATAGCATGATATTTTTTGGAAGCTAGAGGTCATCTAGAGCCTATTCGATGATGTATTTTTGGTTCAGAGATGGATTGCACTCTATGTTATTTTGGTTATGTTCACCCTTACATGTTATGTAAATGAGAACTTCTGCCTATTTGTGTATAAATGGTTTGGATTCATATGGACGCACATGAACATATATGTTTCTTTGTTGAAGATTTCCGAAATAGTACTGTGTGATTTTTGTGATTCATCCAACGTTTTACATGGTAACTCCATTGATCATCAAGGACTAGAGAGCTTAGTGAGTAAATGAGTGTGGAAAAGCCTATTTATAGGAAAATTGAAGAATGAATCCATTGGATTAATGGTAAAAAAATATAATGAATAAGATAACATGACTAATAATAGTGAGACATTGTTTGACCGAATTTGAGAATTAAATAATAAAAGTTAGTTAAAAGTTAATGATGAAAAAACGATTAAATTTAAAATCTTAATAATATTGAAATAAGATATAAAAGGGATTAGTAGATAAAATATGAATTAATTTAATTAAGAGTTGAAAGTAAGAATTCAAATATGAATTCCCCGATGGGGGTGATCATTTAATGGGCCAGTTGGAAGTGCCTTGGATCGTGGAGCCAGAGGGGCCTCCAAGTGCCACACGAATGTACTGAATAGCCTTTGGAACCCTTACCCCATTCCCCGCGAGAAGTGTTTAATACCGCACAGGGACAAGTAGGAGGTCATTCGCAGGGGTTGGAAAGTGAAGAGAGAGTGACGGGAGAGAACAAGGTGTGGTTTGATTGCGTCCTAACTCAAGCTGTGGCTTAGGGAAATAGAACAAGATGAGACCGTTGAATGCGGAGGGGATGGGAATTGGAACCTTCGTTAAGAATGGCCATGGGATCCGGGGGAAGTTTTCTTTGTCCAGTGTAACGAATTATTCTGTCTCTGGCCTGGATTGCGAAGGTCGAGAGCAGACACAAAGTTTTCATCGGCCCGACACTATCTTTGGTTTGAGCAAGATTCATTGGATCATCAGTCTGATGGAGGAAGCGAATTCAGGTGCCATTCCTAGGGTTGTATGACCTTCGCGAACCCCGGGGCGTATGGTGTGTTCCTACTTCTTCGTTGCTTGTGGTTGCGGTGTTGCTACTCGGGAATTCGAGCTCGTTCCTAGTTGGATAGTGTTGTCCAACGGCTCTGGTATTGTAAGTGGTGTTTTATTTCAATATTGTTAATTTAGTATTTCGTGGTGTGGTTCTCTAGTAAGGTAGTACACTTATTGTGGTGGTGTGGCCGATGGTGATGGAGTTGGTAGTATGCCTCGACAGCGAGGGCATGCTCGAAGGGGGGTGTTGGCCCATGCATGGATGAACACTGACAACATGGGGATCCTAGCTCATACTCTGAGTCAATTGAGAGCCGCCACTCCATTGCGGATATGGCCATCTCTTCAGCCCACTCCCCGGGCCACATAGAAGCTTTGGTCATGTTGTAGTCCATTGCAACCCAGTTGGATCACATACAGCTGAACATAGATACACTGAGGGAGCAGAGGTACGAGGATAGGAATGAATTGGCTGCCTATATCAGTGAAATCCAACATATGCATAAGGAGAACCTGGATTCTGGCATCAACAACGACACACAAATGAAAATATTCACACCCTGGAGGCTTGGGTGGAACACATTAATTACCATATGAATGAAGGTGTTGGTCTTTTTGTTGCACCTCCCGCATTCCCTCCCAATCCTCCTCCTTAATGTAAAATTATGAGATATGAAATTTTTTTCTTTTTGTGCCAACAATAACCAAAGATGTTGGTTGTCTTGGCTTCTATTCACGCTTCTTACTATTTAGATTATGGCTTGTGCCAGCTCTTCAGCCTGTGTCATTGTATTTTGTTGCAGTGGTGATGTATTTTGTTGACACTTATGCTATGATAATATAATGAATAATTTTGACCGAAAAAAATAATATATATATATATATATATATATATATATATATATATATGTATATGTATATGTATATGTATATGTATATGTATATGTATATGTATACATATATATATATATATATGTATATGTATATGTATATGTATATGTATATGTATATGTGTATATGTATGTGTATGTGTATGTGTATATGTATATATATGTATATGTATATGTATGTATGTATGTATGTATGTATGTATGTATATATATATATATATATAATAAAAAATAAATAATTCAAATATGAATTAATAAAGTGGATGGTTGAGATTTAATATTAATAATTAAATAATTAAACTAACCAAAGAAGTGTTGATCAAATTTTGCAAAAAAAAAAATATTAATTTTATTATAGAGAAAATTATAAGGATTCAAAAATGAGAATTAAAGATGAGATGATTAAGATAAGGCCAATTGAACATAAAGAGGTTAAAAGATTAAAAATATCCAAATTAATTCAACAATTAAACATAAAATCCAATAAAAATTAATAAAATTCAAATGAAATTAAAAAAAATGTAAATTTAAAATAAATTAAGAAATTGTCAAGATGGTCAAATTTTCAATTGAGGAATAAAATATTAACATTATTTTAATTGTTTTAATTAAAATAATAGGAAGGTATAGAGGGAGGGATGGGCCCCACAAGGGAGAGAGGGTAACAAAGGGAGGGCAGGGAATCAATCGGTGATATGATGGATGACAGGTTTCCAAGATTGGCTAAGCTTGTAACCATACTCCCTATTTAAATTATGAGGGTTCTTCTTGATTTTGAGAGCTTAACGGATAATACGAGAGTTATATAATGGGGCAAAGGCTAGGATTTTGGATTGATAAAAAAAATTTAGGTGCTTCGATAATTTATAAGTGTCCAGTGATGGCAAACATTGAAAGATGGTTATGGTTGATATCAGCTATATGTTCCTTGAGGCGAGGTTTGAAAGGGAAACCATTTTGGCCAATATAATATTTACCGCAAGAATAGGGAATTTGATAAACCCCCGATCCTAACATCAGATCAATATGTGTCTTTGGGAAATCAAAGCTCTAAAAATCTTTGCTCCTCGGTTTCTTTCAGCCAAAAAATCCCATATGGTCAAGGCTTTCAGCCAATGGCTATTCCTTTGCTCAGATCACTAAGGCTTTCCATTTTGTCGCTCCCCCTACATCCTCCAATTCTAATCCCTCTCCGTCTTGTGCCCAAGTTACCTTCCCTCGCATCAAAGGAACCATTGGTCTTATTGCTAAGATTTTGGCCTATAAAAATATAATCACGATATTTAAACTATATAAAACCCTCAAGAAATTTCGCTGATCTCCCAAAGACACATCTCATCCCATGTGAGGATCAGGAGTTTATCAAATTCCCTGTTCTTGCGACAAGTCTTATATTGGCCAAATTGTTCGCCCTTTCAAAGCCCGCCTCAATGAACATATATTTGATACCAACCATAATTGTCTTTCAAAATATTCCATTGTTGAACACTCTTATAAATCCAAGCACCTAATTTGTTTTGATCAATCCAAAATCCTAGCCTCTGCCTCATTCTATAACTCTCATATTATCCGTGAAGCTCTTGAAATAAAAAAGAACCCTCATAATTTCAATAGGGAGGATGGTTACAAGCTTAGCCAATCTTGGAAACCTGTCATCCACCATCTCACCCATTGATTCCCAACCCTCCCGTTATTACCCCCCGCCCCCCTCCTGTGGGGCTGATTCCCACCTCTATACCTTCCTATTCTTTTAATTAAAACCATTAAATTAATGTTAATCTTTTATTCCTAAATTGAAAAATTGACCACCTTGACAATTTCTTAATTTATTTTAAATTTCTAAAATTTTTAATTTCATTTGAATTTTATTAGTTTTATTGGATTTTATGTTTAATTGTTCAATTAATTAGGATCTTTTTTAATCTTTTAACCTCTTTATGTCCAACTAGCCTTATCTTAATCATCTCATCTTTAATTCTTGTTTTTCAATCCTTATAAATTTCTCTATAATAAAATTAATATTTAAATTTTATGTGAAATTTGATCAACACTTGTTTGGTTAGTTTAAATATTTATTAATTAAATTTAAATCTCAAACATCCACTTTTAATTCATATTTGAATTCTCACTTTCAACACTTAGTTAAATTAATTCATATTTTATCTACTAATCTCTTTTATATCTTATTTCAATATGGCGTAGTCTAACGATGCTACGAATTGGTTTTTGCCGCTACCGTTTTTTTTAATCTTCCGGCACGTTGATACCTTCCGCTAACAACCATTTTAACCAGCCTGCCATAGGGCATTTAATGCGCATATGGCAAGCCTTTTGACATAGCATGACCATACATAGCCATCTCCAATTTGAAAGATTTCTTAGTGATTGTCGCTGCCTCCCTTCCACGGTGGCGTGCCACGCTGGCTGAATCACCGTGCGTTCAAACCACGGTTTAAACTCACCTCCCGCCATAATTTGAAGTGTGCATTTTTCTCCCACTTCCGAACCAGTTGGTCGAGTTTACCTGAACGCCCCTCTGCTCCACCGAAACTCGCATCGGTGATCGTTGAATCGGGATCCTCTTCGAAACCGGTTGTCCAGGTTACCTGAACACGCCTCTGCTCCTGCCATCGAAACTCGAAGTCGCCTGGATCGGTGATCATTTAATCGTTTTACAGGTTTGATTTTGTCACACTAGCTCCTTTATCACTCTAAAATTTTTGGAATAAACCGATACGCTGCTTGGAAACATGAGCAGATAGTTTCCCCCAATTCCTTCATTGGTTACAGCTCGGACGTCTCACTGTATGTGTGAAACCCTCACCAGGCAAACCCTCTCTCTCCCTGCATGTTAGATAGGGTAAATCCCCCGTTGTGCATACCTGTACGCTGTCCTGATTACATCTCTGTATTTTTCTTTGCTTTACAGACCGGCATTGGATACTAATTGAAGAATGCTTTCCGCTGCTTTGCTTGCCAGTTTAGGGAGAATTTAATGAGATTGCAACGCCTCACGAATACCTCAGTTTAGATGATGTGAATGCCTCACGAAATTGCATTGATAGTAAGTTCTTTTAAGGTTTACAAATGGTCTCTGTGTCAATATTTTTATTTTTATTCTCACTCTGCTAGGAACTTGGATATATGATATTTGAGGCTACTATCTGTTTTTTATCATTTTTTTCCATCTAAAGCGCATCTTCAGTTTTGTAGTGGCAAGGTCTATTGCAAGTTTTGCTGCATGATACGTATGTAAGTTTTCCATGTCATGCCATGTCAAGACTCCAGTCTAATAGCTTCCTAGAAATATCTTCTAAGGCCTTTTTGCATTTAAATATTTCAAACATGGTAACTGTGTTTCATTTGTTCAACATTTATTTTTAAGTTAGACACAGTATTCAGTTGTACATGTTGGAGATGTCGTAGTTTGGAGCAAATCTAAAATGTGAAAGAATAACAGTAGATCAACATATCATATGACAAATAATGCTTCATCG
This sequence comes from Pinus albicaulis, assembly GCA_034641835.2. Taxonomy (NCBI): domain Eukaryota; kingdom Viridiplantae; phylum Streptophyta; class Pinopsida; order Pinales; family Pinaceae; genus Pinus; species Pinus albicaulis. The sequence continues at coordinate 1,077,873,197 of CM076582.1, read as the reverse complement.
TGAACAATGCCTGCCAAGATAATAGATGCAATGAAAACCAGGAAAAGGAGAGCCTGGCATATGTTTTCTATTGCCTCTGCATCTGGAGAAGGACTATCAATGTGGAATTTAATGGACTTTCTAATGAATTTCAGGCAGGAAGGGTGCAAAGAAGAGCACACCCCAATATGAAATTTTAGAATAAGCAAGAACTGGGTCACATATGTTTTTAAATCTAATAGGGTGCAGAAGAGAATCCATTGATAACCTGAAGCATCTGATCATATCACCATTTTATTACATCTTCACCATTGAAACCTCATCCTCTCCCCCAAAAAAATGTAATGCTTTGTGATCATAGTTCGAAGAAAGCTTTACAACCTGGAAAATTGCCCAAATTCCGCAGGACCGACTTAAATATTAACATTGAAAAAGTATTTTTGAGCAGACAATTTTGGCTTCAAAGAGAGTCCCAAGATATCTGGATTTTATGGTATTACAGAAGTAAGACATTCCCGCTGATTTTAACATTAAAACTGGGAATGAAAAACCCACTCCATTGTCATCTCGTTGAGTTGATCATGCCGGTTTTCAACTGAGAGATAGATGTATATAATATTTCCATGCCTCTGTTCAATTTGCGGCCTTGGAAAATGAAATGGGTGGTCTCCCATATTTTAATGGAGAGAGTCTGCAATTTTTTTATATGCATTGCCGTGGAAAATAAAGGTGAGATCGAAAATATGCTTATTCCCATGAGGTTTTCCTTTTAGCGTCGAAATCCTTTTTGGCCTTCATTTCCACATCACTTTACGTTTGCCTTTTGTGTGGCCTCTTAGAAGAACAAGCAAAATCGCTCAAACGGTATGCAAATTTTCGAATCTGCCAGCGTGGAAGACAATTGGGATCGCTCTGCAAAAAACCCATGTCGCGTTTTTTTGAATTTCGACTCCATTTGTTCAGAATATTCATTTAAAATTCGTTGTCTGAATAACTCTGCGTTTTTTTAAAATGCTTCATTTTCCATGACATGAAGTTCATCAATAATGTTATGATCCTTGTTTGAAATCTCAGTCAACAAAGCAGCGTCTACAACTGTAGCTGCAGCTTCAATAGAAGTATACCGACCCAATTTGAAATGACCAGAAATATTGATATGGATCAGACATCCTGCGGTTGTACAGACTACAAATTTTGATAAGGAATACAAGATCTTTTTCCAAGTGCAGGTTTATATTAAGCTGACAAGTAGTGTTTTAAAGAACCAATCTCTTTCAAATCTCCTTCACAGGAGAGAGACTTATGTCCAGCTGAAAAACATTAAGTGAATTTCACTATTAAGAGGATAGCTCTTTTTATTTGGACTTACCTCATGAGAGTAATCAGTAATCATCCAGGGCAGCAAAATTCTCTCTTACTCCCTTAGCTAGATTTGGAGGCAATTCTTGAAACTCCAAGGATTCTTCTCATTACTGTCATGCACACTGATACCGTTGACATTCTTTGGAACACCTCCTTGGCTTTTTTTCTGGATTCTTTTACTGCCAAATGTGATGCTTCCAAACTCTTATGATTGTACCAGATTTCTGTCTTGATAATATTGTCAAGCAATGTCAAAGGGACCTTGGCTACACAACTGGAACAGAGGTTTTGAAATACCCCATCTCCCACCAAGGTTCATATCACAGTGTCTTAGATGTGTTTTGCAGAGGAAGAGATGAATTTTATAAACTCTGAATTAGAGTACCACCTCTTACCAGACTAGAATGGAGAAGCCTTTGATTATAGCTTTCTGCTTCTTGGTTCTATCGATTAGAGCATGAAAAAATGTTTTGCTCTTGCCAACAGCTACAGATCAATGCTTCAGGTTAACAATGGATTCTCTTCTGCACCCTATTAGTTTTAAAAACATATGTGACCCAGTTCTTGCTTATTCTAAAATTTCATATTGCGGTGTGCTCTTCTTTGCACCCTTCCTGCCTGATATTCATTAGAAAGTCCATTAAATTCCACATTGATGGTCCTTATCCAGATGCAGAGGAGGCAATAGAAAACATATGCCAGGGTTTCCTTTTCCCGGTTTTCATTGCATCTACTATCTTGGCAGGCATTGTTCACGATGAAGTATTATTTGTCATATGATACGTTAATCTACTGTTATTCTTTCGCATTTTAGATTTGCTCCAAACTACGACATCTCCAACATGTACAACTGAACACTGTCTCTAACTTGAAAATAAATGTTGAACAAATGAAACACAGCTACCATGTTTGAAATATTTAAATGCAAAAAGGCCCTGGAAGATATTTCTAGGAAGCTATTAGACTCTGGAATCTTGACATGGCATGACATGGAAAACTTACATACGTATCATGCAACAGAACTTGTCAATGGACCTTGCCACTGCAAAACTAGATGCGCTTTAGATGGAAAAAAATGATAAAAAACAGATAGTAGCTTCAAATATCATATATCAAGTTTTAACAATGAGAATAAAAATAAAAATGATGACATGGAGACCATTTGTAAATCTTAAAAGAACTTACTATCAATGCAATTTCATGAGGCATTCACATCATCTAAACTGAGGTATTCGTGAGGCGTTGCAATCTCATTAAATTCTCCCTAAACTGGCAAGCAAAGCAGCAGAAAGCATTCTTCCATTAGTATCCAATGCCGGTGTGTCAAGCAAAGAAAAATACAGAGGTGTAATCAGGACAACGTACAGGTATGCACAAAGGGGGATTTACCCTATCTAACATGCAGGGAGAGAGAGGGTTTGCCCGGTGAGGGTTTCACACATACAGTGAGACGTCCGAGCTGTAACCAATGAAGGAATTGGGGGAAACTATCTGCTCATGTTTCCAACCAAATATCATTTATTCCAAAATTTTAGAGTGATAAAGGAGCTAGTGACAAAATCAAACCTGTGGAAACTGATTAAATGATCACCGATCCAAAGCGACTTCGAGTTTTGATGCATGTGAGCAAGAGGCGTGTTCAGGTAACCTGGACAACCGGTTTCGAAGAGGATCCCGATTCAACGATCACCGATGCGAGTTTCGGTGGAGCAGAGGGGCGTTCAGGTAAACTCGACCAACTGGTTCGGAAGTGGGAGAAAAATGCACACTTCAAATTATGGCGGGAGGTGAGTTTAAACCGTGGTTTGAACGCACGGTGATTCAGCCAGCGTGGCACGCCACCGTGGAAGGGAGGCAGCGACAATCACGAAGAAATCTTTCAAATCGGAGATGGCTATGTATGGTCATGCTATGTCAAAAGGCTTGCCATATGCGCATTAAATGCCCTATGGCAGGTTGGTTAAAATGGTTGTTAGCGGAAAGTGTCAATGTGCCGAAAGATTAAAAAAAAACGGTAGCGGCAAAAACCAATTCGTAGCATCCTTAGACTACGCCTTTCAATATTAATAAGATTTTAAATTTAGCCTTTTTTTCATCATTAAATTTTAACTAACTTTTATTATATAATTTTAAAATTCGGTCAAAAAATGTCTCATTTCATGTTATCTTATTAACTATATTTTTTGACCGTTAACTCGATACATTCTTCAATTTTCCTATAAATAGGCTTTCCAACACTCTTTTACTCACCGAGCTCTATGGTCCCTAATGATGGATGGAGCTACCATCTCGAAACGTTGGACGGATCACAAAAACCACATAGTTCTATTCCGGAAATCATCAACAACAATGTGTATAACCGTGGAAGTATCCAATCACTTATATATATGTTTTTTCTTTAAAATATGAATATTTAATGTGTTTTTTGTAAACCAATTTTTTATCGGTTTCGGTCCGGTTACTAGTCCACATGGTTTTTCTGTTCAATATTAATAACATTGATTGGTAACATGCCATGTCCCCAAATAGAATTTTTTGTTAAGGAAATTCTCAATTTTGTAATTTTAGTGATTAATATAGAATTAGATAAATAAAAAATTAAGAGAAATAAGTTGTGGAGTTGTTAAATAATTTTTTGGGAAAAATGGCAAAGATTGGGACTTAGGAAAAGCAGAAAATTAAAGTGAAGATAAGTTGTGGAGGTTGCCCAAAAGGGAAATTGAACCATGGAAGAGTCAAACCATGGTATAAAAGCATAGTGTGAGAGAAATCGAACCATGGTATGAGGAAAGGAAAGAAATTATAAAAGGAAGGCTATAGCCTCATATTGATCATTCTATTTTGGTATTTCATTTTTTATTTTGGAGGGTTTTCTTGAGTCGCTTAGCCAAGTCAAACAAGTGTCGCTTTAGCACACGTGATTTCCAAGCGTAAAATCCCAACTCTCTTTCGGTGAACCTAAAGTGTCACACTAGGAGAGAAATTTGGAGTTGATTGGATATTTATTTTCCTAAATTTTGTGAGCCATTTCATTTCTACAATAGGTAGGCCGATTTTTTTCAAGAGGATGTAATTGTGGAATTCATGGCATTTTGGAGAGCATGCATTTGGTGGGTCTCGAGGGCCGATAAATTGCATAAAGTTGTCTTAGTCGAGGACGAATTTTCTTAGAGATTTTCGTGAGGAAATAAAACTACTATCGAGAGGGCCGAATTTCTATGATTAGGGCCTACACAGGGGGTTTTTCCGGGTCATCTATAGCAAATAGATTGAAGTGGAGATTTTGTACGGGACTTGAGATGATATTTCGTATTATTTTCCATAGAAATTTGTAGCATAAATTATAGCATTTGAGTGAGGAAAATGGAGCTAATTTGCAAATGGGATATTCTTGGTGGCACACAAAACCCATTTGTTGGGAATAACGTCCAAATTTGGGTATTTTTTGGGTTAGCTATACTTAGCCAAAAAATATTTATGGGTTTTTTGTTGGTTTTATGATGTTATGAAGCTAGCTCCAAGAATATAAGAAAAGAGAGATAAACTCCTTAGAAATAAGCCAATTTGAGGGGCAAACCTCCTTTACATTACATAAATGAATAATTCTTAGAAGATACAAATGAAAAAAACCTCTTTTCTATATAGTGGAGTCCATGGGATCACAATATAATCCTAGTCGACCTAACTATAATAATGTGACGGCACAACAATAACAATATGGGGGGTTACACGGTTACAACAATAACAATAAGGGGGCTACAAGTAACAACAACAACAACAGACTACACTAGTAATATAGGGACCTAACATGCCCCTATTGTTAAAAAAAAGTGTTGTCCTCAACGCTTGAGTAGCTCGGGATGCTTCTATATAAAATTCTCATCCTCCCATATTGAATCTTCGGAGGCTAAGTTCTTCCACTTGATGAGATACTCGAAATTGATCGATTTCGTAGTTGTTGAGTTCCCTGTTTCTGTGATCGCTTCATGTTCTAATATGATTTTTTCCTTCCTTGTCAAGTTTTGGAAATATTGTTTGAACTAGAAATTTGTCACCTATAACCTTGTTTAAGCATGAAACATGGAAAACTAGATGCACCAAGAAGAAGCAGAAGCTCCAATTTGTATGCCATAGTACCAATCTTTTGAAACATCTTGTAAGGACCCAGTAGTACTTTGGAGATAATTTATTATCCTTCTTAGCTTGCTCGAGGGACATTTTTTTTGTATGGTTGTAGCCGTAAAAATACCCAGTCTCCTACATCAAAAAATTCTCTCCCCGCAATGTTGATCTACCTGGTGTTTCATTCGATTTTGTGCCAAATTTAGGTTATCCTTTAAGAGTTGGAGAACTTGTCGTTGATGTTCGATGTGATATTCATTGTTTGAATATTAGAATATTATCTTAAATATGGTGTGACGAATGGTGGATGATATCCATAAAGGGCCATAAATGCGATCATTTTTTCTGCGAGTATGGAAGGAAGTGTTATACCACCATTCGAGCAAGAGGTAACCACTTGACCCATTGTGTTTGTTTATCGGATACAAAACAACAAAGATATCCTTACAAACATTTTTCACTATCTCAGCTTTGACCATCGCATTGAGGATGATAAGATGAGCTATGAGCTAGTTGAGTACCCGAATAAGAAAATAATTTCATCCAAGAATTTCCAAGAAAAAATGGGATCTCTACCTCTATAATAATATTTGGGTTTCCATGTAGCTTTTTGAATTGTGTCCATAAATGTAGTAGAAACTTTACTTGCTTTAAATGGATGAGATAATGCACAAAAATGTTCATACTTGGTAAGTCTATCAACTACCACCATGATGACACTCTTTCCTTTGGAATTAGGTAAACCCGTGATAAAATCCATTGAAATCTCCTCCCAATGTTGACTTGGAATGGATAAAGGTTGTAGAAGTCCCAGGGTCTTAATTTTCTCAAATTTATTTAATTGGAAAACCAAACATTCTCGCCACAAACTTTTGAATATCGGATTTAAGGCCATCCCAAAAAAAATTATTTCTTCACCCTGTGGTAAGTTTTTAAAAATCCTGAGTGTCCTCCTAAGGAAGAAGTGTGAAATTCCAAAATAATATTTTGTTTTAGTTGGGAATTTTTACAAAGATATAAGCGATCTTTGTACCATAAGGAATCATTTTTCCAACTAAATGTATCATATGTACTAGGATCTTGCTACAAATTTTGAATGAGTTTCCACACTTATTCTTCCTTCTTCCATTCATCCCATGCTTCATTTATCCCATATAGTTGGATAATAGAAATGGCACAAAGCAATGCTTCCACCTCTTCATTATTTCTTGAGAGTGCATCTGCAACAACATTAAGCTTCACTTTTTTGTAGATGATTTCAAAGTCATAACCCAACATCTTTGTGACCCATTTTTGTTGCTCTTCCGAAGATACACTTTGTTCTAAAAAAATATTTAAGACTATCATGATCAGCTTTTTACCTTGAAGTGTCTTCCCATTAGGTAAGGTCACCATTTCTTTAGTGCATGTAGTATTGCCAGCATTACCTTCTCATCAATAATTTTTTTTGTAAATACTTTCCTTTTATTGGACGAATTTCAAAAGAAATGGGTCTTCCTTCTTACATTAAAACAACACTAATTCCATTTCCCAAGGCATCACATTCCACAAGTAAAGGTTGTTGTGAATTCCGGTGTAGCTAATACCTGGGTGCTAGGCACATTTCTTATTTAAGATGCTCAAAGGCCTTAGTTGCTTTAGGAGTCCATGAAAATGCATCTTTCTTCAATAATTTTGTTAGAGGTACTCGCTATTCTCCCATAATTCTTTAAAAAAAATTGCGATAATACCCTGTTAACCCAAGAAATCATCGCAACTGCTTTATGGTTGTGGGGAATTTCCATTCTTTAATGGCTTTAATTTTGTGAGGGTCTACCTTAACACCCTCGTGAGATATAATATGGCCCGGATATTCCACCTCTTATACTCCAAAGAAACATTTGGAGGTTTTCTAATAATTTGATCACCTTGTCAACATGTCAAACATGACCCTTCTAAGACTTGTTGTAGATTAGTATATCGTCAAGAAATACTAACAAAATTTTTCTAAGGAAGGGTTTGAAAATAGAATTCATCAACCCTTGAAATGTAGAAGGTGCATTGGTAAGGTCAAAAGGCATGGCCAAAAATTCATAATGACCCTCATGAGTTCGAAATGTTGCTTTTGGAATATCTTCTGTCTTCATTCTAATTTGATGATATCCTGAACGAAGGTCCATCTTGGTAAAATAAATTGATCCATGTAATTCATCCAATAATTCATCAATCACAGGAATGGGAAATTTGCCTTTAATAGTGACCTTATTGAGCTCCCTATAATCCGAACACATGCACCATGATCCATCCTTCTTGTGCACCAGTACTCATCGTAGCGAGATAACGAACTTTGACTAGGTTGAATTGATCCAGGTAAATTTATGATACCCTTTTAACCAAGACCTTTTACTTCATCTCGATGTGTTAGAATTAAATTTTATCAAAGCATTAATGAACACATATGGAGATATAATCAAGAGGTCAACATGTCAAAAATCACAGAACAAAAATGCAAGCCGTTTAATGACGAAGTTTGTCCGAGTGTGGACTACGTCTCTAGGCCTCGATGTCTCAATGGTGTTGGTCGCTTCATTTGGTGGCCGGAAAATGTGATGATGTAAATGGACATTTTTGACTTGTCATGCAAGGAAAAACCCTCAACATGAGTGGCCAAGCCTCTCCACGATACGTTCCCTACAAGGAACTCTCATTCATAAACAAACATCCTATCAACATGACAACTTTGCACATGGTGACAAAGAGTATCCCGCCATCAAGGTAACAAATGGATCTCACACATAAATCAACATCTATGATAAATATATCCCACATCAAACACACATAAATATTCTACATCTCACATCAGTAGGAATCAATAACAGCAAACAGACATGAAGAATTTACATCATACATCAAGCAAGAATTGACATGGCATAAAGCATCCTACAACAATAATCAATGAAGTACATGGAAACAACACTTCATACCCCTCAAATCTAATTTTGGTTGAAGAATAGGCTACTCAATCGCTGGACCTGAAATCACCATCGCAAACATGGTGTCGAATCGCAAGAAATCGACTGTCCACATGCTGATATTCGACATCGTCATCCCATGCTAGGAAAATGAACAAAAAATATAAGGCTCAAATGAAAAATTTGACTCGCACCGTTGGATTCGTGTCGTCGAGAGTTGTAGAATCGACTATCAATTTGATGAATTATGAAACTCGTCAAAATACGGGGTCGTAAGGAATCTTTTTAGATTCCACTTAGATTCGTCAAAGGTGATGCTCCACAAGGAATATGTAAATCTACAACTTAAGACAAGAATATAATCTCACCATTGAGATCTTCATGAAATTCTAAGAAGAATGAGTATAAATTTGACCTCATTTGACATCCTCGAATTTCGGCCTCCAAGGAATTTGAAAGATTCCCTCAAGATTCCTAAAGATTCTCCTCCACGAGGGAATCAGCAAAACGTGATGTCAGTCGTGGAGGAGAATCTTCAGGAATCTTGAGGGAATCTTGAGGGAATATCTGGGCATCAAAGGAATATTCTTCCTCTCGAAATTCATGCCACCGTTCTTCCTCCTCTTCTTTGAATTGTGTGACCATGTCTAGATTGCTCGGCACACTACAGAAACCGAGCTTAAATAGGCTCCTTCCAACTCATAAATCCATTCCTCGACATGCCCCTTGTCAAAGATATCTCCCATAATGCTACTATATATAAGAAATTCCTTCCAAGGTGGAAGTATATCCTCATCATCCAAAGCTAAGGAATAGCCCCCTTCAACCATGATAGTGCCCTCTCCTACTCCCGCAACATCATGCCAAGTGTGAGAGAAAATATGCCCTTGCTCTCTCAAGATAAATCCATGCAACAATAGCCTTTGCTGCCCCCTCATACCTCCATCACACAAACCATGTAATGGAAACATAATTATGAATATGAAGAATGTCATATCCGCACAATGCATCCATGCTCCTTGCTACCCTATGATGCAAATATCCCCGCCAAACTCCTTCCTCCCTCATACCCTTTGAAAAAAGGATATGTCCCAAGATGGCCAAACTCTCTTAAGAGTAGCCAACGTAGCCATGCCTCCTGCTACCCAGTGTCACAAATTTGCAAGTAGCTTCCCAGCTTCTTGCTCTCCATCCACCTCCATTCACCTGTGTGTGGATGTATCCTATCATGCTTCTCCTTGGCACTCCCCCAATGAGTACTACCATCCTCCCAAAATAGATTTCTCTCTTTGTATTCTATGGAAGTTCGAGATGCAACTCCTTGGAGATCTCCTAAAGAAGATCTCACACCAGTAGCCATCTTGAATTCATAAGGATCTAGGTGTGTTGGAGGAAAAACCTCCTCACTGCTATTATATGATAGCGCTATCAATCTTCCCAATGATGTAGTGGTTGTCTCATACTCAAAATCAAAGATGAACATGTGGTTTGGCATGGAATTATTTTGGACAAGGTTCATATTTTCCTCCAAGTTTTTAGACCCCAACCTCAAGTGTGGTATTCAACTCAACATAGGCACATGAGGATGATGGTTCCTCCCTTCCTTGATCAAGTCAAGGTTGCACAGCACAGTTCAATTCTCGTCGCTCTAAATAAACATCATGCAATGATGTAGATCCGTCCATAATGTTTGTTGAAATGATAAGAGATGGAGAGTTAGGCATACCTTTGAAAAATGTGGAAGTATCTTGTATGGTTGCAAGATTTCCTTCCTCCCATGTGTTGGCTCCCCCAATTGCTAAAGGTGAAGGCTGCTCCTCCATGGCTGTGGATAACGCTGGTACATGCCTCCTCAAGTGGTGGTGAGGGCTCCTCTTCCTATAATTTTTTCTTCATCAAATCTCTTGATCATCCTTTGAGTGAGATCTCGAAAAAGTAGATACTCTTGCATGTCCCACATGACTGAACCACCAAGTGCTTGCTTCTGCTTCAAGGTGTAGTGTTGCAATTTATACACCCTCTTTATCTACCACTGGATGTAGTAGGAAGAATGCTTCTAGATTCATCACCCAAACCTTTTCTGCACATGTGAGTGACCCATCAAAATTGGTAAATATAAATCTATTGCCTCTTATCATCCCATTGTTGTAGGGCCTCCTTTCTTCTTCCAAACTTTGAATAAACTAAGGAAGAGCTAGATTTTTTTTCGAAAACTCTAGGCCGAGATTTTTTATTTTTCAAGGCACCTCCTTAGAATTTCAGATTCCTAGTGTTCTTCATGCCTCCGGGTCTTCTCCTCTTCGATAATAGGAAGTGCATGGCTCTCCCTCTTCTTCAAACCCTCTAGGAGTCTCATTGCATCTCTTCTCCTTCATCTCGCTTCACCTCCTCGTAGAGGTCCATTCCCGGATCCGAAAAGTGATGAGAGCAATCTCGACTCTTTTCATCATCTTGATTTCTTATTATTATTATCTTCTTGAGTGCATAATGGCTAGAACTCACAGGGATGAGCCAAGATTATGCTTCGATACCACTCGTAATATCACAAAATATGGAAAATATACAACAATGGGAATATCTTATAATATCCCAAAATTGGAGACACAGTAATACATAAACAAAATAATGAGAGAGCGAGTGATATATCATCACATAGAATGCAGAAGATCCAAATAGCCATCATATTAAGATCATAGCAGAAAATTATACAAGATCTTGAGGAAAGAGTAACTCAAGATAGGCAAAATCAACCTCAAGAAAACATGTACATGAAAGATGAGAAACACTGCTATACAAGAATTCCCATGGCTATGAAAACGTAGTTTATTTAGAGATACTACTGCTAGGAAGTGTCAATAAATAAATATAACAATATATAACTCATATAATGTGGGGAGAAAAGATATATACTCTCAAAATCAATCTCAAGACAATCGTGGAAGGGTCTCCCAAAAGATGCAAAATGTACAAAATGGCGGAGTTGCAGGGTTGAGTAGCAGATGCAACTCAAGAATTGGATGGAGATGGCTGTATATGATGCACTAGCTAAAAAAACCTCCTCCAATGGATCTTCTAAGTGAAAGTCCGATCCTATCACTAAAGATCTTACCCTCCCAAACAATACCGCAAACCCTCACCGCAGATGCTCACCGGAAATAACGTAGTCAATGAGAGGGATTGCACTCGTAGATGATGGAAAATGGTTGGCTCGTTGCCAAATATGATGTAAATCAGCTCAAGTTCTCCCTCACTAATCCTCCAAAGGAAATAATGCTTCCTCCTCCGAAAAAATAGCTCCGAAGTGGTGTTGTAGAACCTCCACTACAACACCCCGCAACACAACGTTATACTTCGAAGTAGAAATAACGCTATAGGCCGAAGGAGGTGGCTTGGCCTTGAGCCCGAGTGTGGAGAAATGATGAGCAAGCTCCCTCAAGAGGCCTCTCTTGAAACGATAAGGAATTCCTAAACAGAAATCCTTGTGCTAAGCGAGATCGCAACTCGCTAAACAACAAGAGGATGCCAAATAGTCTTCCGCACCATAAAATCAATAATCAATAACATGAATCACAATGGTTTCCTTGCCCTCCTTTTAAACAAGTGAAAGGCCTATCACCATGGGTCCCACTCATTAGGGTTCCCCTCAGCAAATAATCTTCCTCCCATTCATAGTGCATTGTCTCTCAAAGTGTTCGACACCTCCTATCCCAGGTGTTGTTGACTTGGTCAAACTTGACCTTGTCCACATGAAAATGACCCCTGTTCACACATGAGGGTGTGAAATCCAGCCTCCTCCGATGATCCCTTTTCATACTATGAGGGATTTTATTCTCATTTCTAAAATGTATGGGCCTTCTTACCCATTTATTCTCCTCCTAAGTGAAATCAACAAAAATCAATATTCCAATTAGTTGCATGCTAATTTTGGAATATTACAAGATATATATATATATATATATATATATATATATATATATATATATATTGTTTTTAATAAACCAACAATACATTTTTAATTCCAATGATTTTTGACTGAAGGAGTCTTTTTAATGACCCCACAAATTTTCCCGTAATCCGACTCGACACTAGCCGGAATCCGAGTCACTAGAAAACCGCAAAAATTGTTGCCTCCTTAACCTCGCAACATTACCAATTCAACCTTAGAACGTTGACCATTTCTAACTTTCTGGATACGAACGCAGCTTAACGAACCGTTCACATCGTTGTGATCGGGACAACGATATATTCAACTTGAAACCGAGTTTGCCACATTTCGTCATTTTAATTTTTTTGAGCTTTCATAAGCCCTCCTTGTCTTGTGTATGTCTCTAGAGCCACCTAGATCATTCCTCCCCACTCGAGGAGCTTTTGGTACTCCAAAATCATCAACAATGATATGCAAGCTGTTGTGTATAATTTCTACAACACAAGTTTCTTGCAAGGTCACCCTTCCTTCTCCGTCACCTTTGTCCTTCGGAGCTATAAGCAATGGACCGACACCTATATCCTATGCAAACTTGTAGTACAATCTCTTGAAAATGACATGCTCAAATATGACCAACTATGACCCAAGCATCCCATACTTGCCACAAGTTTATAACACATACTCGGTGGTCAAATTTACATCAAATGGAATCAATAATACCCTCAGCTATTATTACACAACCAAAAACATCATTATCTCATTTTGAAGTGATGGAAAACACATCATCACTTTTACATAAAAAGAAATGCATCACGTGATTCAAAAAACAAGGCCAAAATATCATGGTTTCTTAACAAGTGATGGAAAACACATCATCACTTTTACGCTTAAAAATGCAACATATACTTTACAAACACAAACTACGACACACTACCATGTCTAGGAAAACCATATTTTTCCTAATAAAGAGGACCACCATGAATGTGGTGGATTCATTTGTTGACCAATTGTTCCAACCGATTCATGCGATGACACTTCGTCCCTTAAGGTGCTGCTCTAGATGGAGCCTCAAGCACGTGGCTCTTTGATGGCCACTTTGGTTGTAATGGTTGTAAAAGGTCTTATTTCTCCGGACTCGCATAACCAATTTATTTCCCCCATTGTGGAGAAGGCTTTCCACACCTCATCCTTCTTTGTGCTACCATTCTTTTCCAACACTCAACAATGACATGGTTATGTAAACGACAAAAACAACAAGTTTTCTTATGCCATGATTTACGTTCATGATTAGAAACATGCTTATAATGAAAATGACTTCTGAAAATCAAGACTTGTTATACCTTTCCTACTGATCTCTAGTGTGATCATGGTGATGAGATATTTTCTTAGCTCTTTCACTCCAACATGCACTTCCATGGGATGATGGTGAAATGTTCCCATCAATCCTCTTCCATGGTGAGTTCAACATTGTCTATTTTCCTTTGATTTCATTATGGCAATGAGAGATTGCCTCAAATTTCTCTCTGCAATATGCTCTGCCATAAGATGATGGTGAAGTGTTCCCATCATTCTCTCTCCTCGATGATTTCATCAATGTCATGGAGGCTTATGACAACTTTGAACATTCTCCTTCAAGTGTATCCCAAACCCGCGTAGCTAGGTCTCTCGCACAACCTCCAATGGCTAAGTTATGCCTTGGCCATTAATGCCAAGTACTCCTCCTTTGTACCCCATCCTAGTAAGGAGTCTCATGCCGCTTCTTGTAATGGGGATCTACACCTTTCCAATAGAAATAATCACATGTGAAGATGAAACTAAAGAATGATCACAACTATTTACCTTAGATGTCGATTTCGAAATGGGTGAAGATATTTTCTCCGAGTCTTCGTTGCGCTTCACTTCCTCCAAGGCCTATATCGTGGCTCATAGTCGAAGCTGCAATCGTCGCTTATCCTCCTTCTCTTCCCATAGAAGTGTCTTTAATGTATCATGACATTTCTAAATACTTTGATCATTGTGCTTGAATCCTTCCAATGCCTCTATCGTGGCTTCCAATTGAAGCTGCAATCATTGCTTCTCCTCCTTCTCTTCCTGTAGGAGTGTCTTTAATGCATCATGATCTGTTTGAAGACTTCCATCATTGCGCTTCAATTCTTCCAACGCCTCTATTGTAGCTTGCAATTGAAGTTGCAATCGATGTTTGTCCTCCTCCTCCTACTGTAGAAGCGTTTTCAACTCAGCGTATATCTTCTACTTGTTTCTCATAAGCATCATACAACATGTCCACTTTCTGAGACACCTTGAGCATGTTCTCATACATGTATTTGACATCCTTCATTGCTTCACGTTCAATGGTTCACACTTGTAGTCCACATCAACAAGAAGACCACTATGATACCACTTGATCCGGGGTAAATTTCTGATACCCTTTTAACTAAGACCTTTAACTTCGTATGATGTGTTAGAATTACATTTTATCAAAGCATTAATGAATAAATATGTAGATATAACCAAGAGGTAAACATGTCAACAATCACACAACAAAAATGAAAGCAATTTAATAACAGAGTTCGTCTAGTGTGGACTACGTCTCTGGGCCTCGGTGTCTCGATGGTGTTGGCCGCTTAATTTGGTGTTGGACAATATGATGATTTAAAAGGACAATTTTGAATTTTCATACAAGGAAAAGGCCTCAACATGAGTGGCAAAGCCTCTCCACGAGACGTTCCCTACAAGTAAATCTCATTCATAAACAAACCTTCTATCAGCATGAAAACCTCGCACTCGGTGACAAAGAGTATCCCACCATCGAGGTAACAAAGGGATCCGACACATAAATCACCATCTATGATAAATAGATCCCACATCAAATACACATAAAGATCCTACATCTTACATGAGCGAGTAAGTCACAACAACAAATAAACATGAAGAATCTGTATCATACATCAAGCAGAATCGACATGAAATAAAGCATCCTACAACAATAATCAATGAAGTACATGGAAAAAAACATCATGCATATACCTCAACTCTAATGCTGGTTGAAGAATATGCTACTCAATCACTAGATCTAAAACCACCATCGCAAACGTGGCGTCGAATCGCAAGAAATCGACTACCCACATGCTGAAATATGACACCGTCATCCCATGTTGGGAAAATGGCCGAAAAATGTAAGGCTCAAATGAAAAATATGTTTGCACCATTGGATACGTGTTGTCGAGAGGAGTATATTTGACTTTCAATTTGTCGAATTCCCGACACTTTCGAAATTTGGGCCATAAGGAATCTTTTTAGATTCCCCTTAGATTCCTCAAAGATGTTGCTCTACTAGGTAATTTGGAAATATACAACTCAAGATAGGAATCTGATCTCACCATTAATATCCTCACCAAATTATGAGAAGAATGAGTATAAAGTTGACCTCATTATGACACTAGCGAATTTCAGCCTCCAAGGAATCTAAAAGATTCCCTTAAGATTCTTAAAGATTCTCCTCCACAGGGAAATCGCAAAACCGTTGTTGAATATGCTAAAATTGAGCATATTCTAATAAAAATTAATTTTACCTCCCCTAGGGAATCTTTGGGCATCAAAGGAATATCCTCCATCTCGAAAATCATGCCACCATTCTCGCTCCTTTGCTTCGAACAGCTGTGCCCGAGTCCGGCTTGCTCGGCGCACCGTAGAGAAACTAAGCTTAAATATAAAAGTTGGGCGGATATAACCACAAATGCACCAATAGTGAAGTGGTAATGCGAAAATCGTTTGAGGGGAGGTCTGGGGGATTAAATCCTTCCTCCCCATTTTGGTTGTATTGTTAATATGTGAATATAATAATAAACTGGGCGAGCGGGTCCACTCCACGTGGCCCAACCCGACCCGAACCCCACACTTCGTGTACCATTTAACATGTATACCATATGTTATGGGCTCCGATAGTGGAATGGTGGTTGGGGCGGTGGGGTCATGTCCTCACACCCCACCGATAATAATATGTTTTTTTATATAGTACGTTGAGTTTTTTTTTATGTGGTGGTTGGGGGGATCAGGGGCGTGGGGTCATGGCCAACCCCTCCAAAATTATATATATTTTTGTTTTTTAATAAACCAACAATACATTTTTAACTCCAACAATATTTGACCGAATGAGCCCTTTTAACGATGCCGAAATTCGCTCGAATCCGGGCCAGAGCAGATCAGAATCTAGTTACCGAAAAACTGCAAAATTATGGCCTCATTAACCTACCACATCACCAAGTCAACCTTAGAACTTTGACCAAATCTAACCTTGGCATACAAACTCTGTTTGATGAATCATTCACATTGTTGTGATCAGGATGATGAGATCTTCAACTTGAAACTTAGTTTGCCACATTTTTTTCACTTTGATTTTTTGAGCTTTCATAAGCCCTATTTGTCCTGTGTGTGTCTATGGAGCCACCTGGATCATGAATTATACCAACCTCTAACATTTCAGAATTCATATGTTTAATTTCGCTCTTTTGGACATAAGGATATCAGTAAGGCCTCGTGTTTGGAGGAACACTGCTTGGAATCAAATGAATAGTGTGATCATGATCAGAAATAGGCGAGAGTCCTTTGGGAGTTTCAAACACCTTGGAATGATTGTCCAAGACTTTTTGGAGATCTAGAGAAATATATGATTTTGATGTTGGAACTTCTAGTGAGCATAATTTTGCAATTACACCTCGTTGTTCTTTATTTAGAAGCTTTTCCATGACATTAGAGCTTATTATATTTCCCGGCTTCCCTATGATACCCCGTAATTAAACTTCCTTTCCTTCCGAAACAAAAATCAAGAAAAGTTCTTGAAAATTAAAAGCTACCGTCCCAAAATATGTAACCATTGTACTCCTAGTATAACATCAGCACCTCCCATTGGAATGGAAAGCATTGGAATATTCAATACATATTCCCCCATGGTTAGCTTGATATTATGGCATTTTCCAGAGAAATTTATAGTTCCTCCATTTGTAACCATCACTTGATATTCTAGTGTTGGTTATAGGAAGCAATCCAATTCCTTGGCTACCTTAAAATGAATAAAATTGTGGGTACTACCCGAATCAATCAACACTATTACCTTTTTATTCTTGATATGTCATTATATCTTGAGAGTTTGAGGTGTGGTAATTCTTGCCAATTCAATACACAATATGGTCTGACTCATTTCTTCTTTCTCTAGGGTTGGTTCCTGGTGTATATTCTCTTGTTTTGAAGTTTCTTGTTCATTTCATTCCTCCTTTTCATAATCTATGTAAAATAATTTCTTCTCAACACACTTATGACCTTTAGTGTATTTCCTATTACAACTATAGCAAATCCCTTTTGCTCTTTTTTCTTCCAACTATTGTGGTGTCAATCTTGTAGGTTGTGGAAGTCTACGAGTAGCAACACTTCCATCTTTATAGATGTGAGTGGTAGGCTTTCTTTTCACCACATTTTCACATTCAATTTTTTCTTTCCAACCTAAATTCCTTCTCCAATGAATCGGGTTCCCAAAGGCGAACCTAATCTTGGATGTTATCATTTAAAGTCCCTATAAAGACATCAATCTTGTGTTCCTCCGGAATGTCAATTACCCTTGTATTAAATTTTTGGAAGTCCTCAAAGTGCTCCACCATTGAACCCTTTTTTTTAGATTTATCAATTGGCTAAAGAAGGTGTTTCTCTTTGTATCCTCATAATATGCTATCATTTCCTCCATAAAAATTGACCAAGTGACAATTTTTTTACGGGAGAAAATCCATTGATACCATACAATGTATTTTGTTATAAATAAAAAGTTGCAATGCATACCTTTTGTGTGTTTTGCACATTATTGAGGTCAAAATATTGCTCCATTTGTAGTATACATGTTATGGGATCCTTGCTATCAAAATTCCTCATATTGATCTTTGGAATATGGTGTGTCCTAAATTCAACATTATAGTTTATGAAATCACGATTAACATTTTTTTTGTTCTCATCATGAGTTTCCTCTATTATCTTTTTGCCATTAGGAATCATTTCTTGTATCAAATTTTTTCAAAAATTCCTTCAAACCTTCCATGTACCTGTTTATATCATTCTTCATGTCTTCCATGTTGTCTTTCATTTTTTTCTTCTATACCATCAATCTTAGCTTCCATGTCTTCCATGCCATTCTCCAAACCATCCATCTTAGCTTCCATGCCTTTCTTCAAACCATCCATTTTAGCTTCTACACCTTTATTCAAATCATCCATATTAGCTTCCATGCCCTTCTTCAAACCATCCATCTTAGCTTCCACACATTTCTTCAAAACTTCCATTTCATTTTCTGTTGCTCCTTGCGAGAGAAAAATTTGGTGCATTTTCTCTTGTAATTTTGATATATCATGTTGCACTTCTTCATCTTCATGAGACATAGTAGAATATTCTGAGGGATTAATGGGTTTTGAATTGTTTTTAGGGGGAATTTTAGAACCCAATACTGATATCTATGCTTCAATATGCCCTTGGAATCACTTCAAACTAATTTTTCAAACAAGACTTATGTAATTCGAAAAACAAAATACACACATTTTCTTGATTTTGAGGAGCTCGATATTGAAACTATTGTATCTCTATAATTTTAGATCTCTGAGATATTATCTTCAGTCCTATAGTAGCCCTATGGATCTTCTTTCCAATGCCATAGGTCCGATGTGATTTGGATTCTTCAAGACAAAGTTATGACCCAGTCTCCCACAATGAACTACTTATGGATCGGTTCAAGTAGAGTGAAATTGTATGGCATGCCACGTGTCACTATTTCTTCCTTTGGCTATGAAATTGATATACAGGAAACTAACTTCTATGTAATTTCGGCCACTTTTTACATAATTCCAATCTGATGCTCAAAGAGATATTTATGACGATTTTCCCAAGGTCAGCTATTTTAGATGAAATTTAGGAGCATGAAAAAACCCTAAATTCCATAGACCATATCTTTGAAACTATTACGAACCAAGATCTAAAATTCTTACATGCATTTCCTCTAGATTTAATAGAAATGGTTTTTTTTTTTTAGTGTCTGAACCCTTGTATAAAAAAATTTATAGTGAAAATGCCATGATGACCTGTTTGAAGCAGGGAAACCCTAGAATCCAAAGCTCTCATACCAAGTGTTATGTAACCAAATCCAAAAATATAAGAAAAGAGAGATCAATGCCTTAGAAATAATCCACTTCAAGGAGGGAACCTCCTTTACATTACATAAATGAAAAATTCTTGGATGGCACAAATGAAAAAACCTCCTTTCTATATATAGGAGTCCATGGGGTCACAATATAATCCTAGCCGACCTAACAAAAATAAATTTAAGGGCACAATAATAACAATATGTGGGTTGCAGGGGTACAAAAATAACAATAAGGTGGCTACACTGACAACAATAAGGGACTACACTAGTAATATAGGGACCTAACATATGAGGATAGGTCCCGGTTAATTTGGTAGAATTTTTTAGCACTTTTAAGGGCGAAAACAAAAGGTTGAAGCTAACTAGTAGTAATAATATTTCCGGAGCACGATGAAACTAATTGAGGAAACCATTCTACCAGTTGGGTCGATGACATTTTTCTGGGTTTTGTTAGTTAGGGTGTGAGGAGCCTTCCTCTAATTTTTCATCATTTTTAGAGCAGTTTTGAGGGTTCGTTTCACAGTTTTCCTCCAGTAACAGAATTTTTTGAGCAATGCATTTGGAAATATTGAGCCATTTGAGCTATAAATTTCACTTATATTCTCACCTGGCTATTGCATGTTTGCAGTAGCAAGCCTAGGTTCTATCATTCCACTCCATTATACTCAGTTCCAGCTTGATATTTAATATAATGGCTCATCACTTTGCCTCATTTCTTTGGTGTACTAATTTGTGTTTGCATGGTTAAATTTTAATGGTTATGGCTAGTGCATGTTTTGGCAATTACTATTGATTTTCCAATTATGAACATTACATAACACATTAATATAATATGGGCGAGGTTCAATTGCAATTATTTTAGTTGGCACTAGAATATTAAGAATATATTCAACAATTTAGAAGAAAAATATACAAATAAATTATGACTTGGCTCATTTCAAGATATCGTGTGGTTGAAGTGCTTACTCTTTGAGCCTTGTCACAAAGGGCCAAACATATCCCTTGGAATTGAACTCGAGTGAATGAAAGAAAAAATCACAATGACTTGAAATGTTATAAAAAAATATTATTATATGGTTTAAGGAGTGTTTATCTCTGAAATAAAGAGATCTAGTAATTTAAATTACCTTCTAGTGTGAAAAATTCAAATCTGCAATTCTACTGCAGCAACTGATTTATTTTTCCCACTTATATTCCATACTAATTTATTTACAAAAACCCTTTAGTAAAAATCAACATAAATTATACTATAGTTATCACATAATTTAATAGAGAAAAGAACATTGAAATATAAGCACAAGAATCAATCACATAAAAATAGTTATTTTTGGACAATTGTCCTTGGAAAAACCCAATGCAAGAAAACTGGTGCAACAGATGAGGGTTTATTTATTAATCTTCAGCAACAATCTCTTTACAAGGAATGATTAGCAGAACAACAGATAAAATTTCATGAAAACACATGAGATAATTTTTTCCCAACCTATGGAGAAATTATGGCATCCAAGAGACTCTCTGGCCTCCAGTGCGTCACCTCTGCATGAACCTCTGCATAGGGACTACGTCCTCAGCTATGCTGCCTCTCTGCGTTGTCCCTCTACTACTTTGTGTCCCTCTTCCTCGACCTCTAATTGATGTCAATACTCTCTTCTTCTCTTGCCCTGTAACTCTCCCCTTGAAATCAAATTCTAAATTCTGAAGAATCGACTTCCCTCAGATTACTGAGTGTTTTCCCGACTTCTCTAAAACTAACCCACAAGTATTCATTTATACTTTTCCTGTTGATAAATCAACGACCATGATCTAATCCTTAATCAATGAATAAAATAAAATTGGAATTGATCCTTGTCACTTAGAAGCTTCTCACACACATGTTAAATTAAATCACTTTAACTATTTAAATTCCCTAAGTTTTTTTTTTGTAAATTGAAAATTTCTATTAACATTTGGAAAATAAGATTACATAGTAAGCAACCAGGTGAGAGAAGAAGCTTCAGCACCAATAAAAAAGAACTGATTCAAAAGAGCATGCCCTCTTAGGAGGCAATCTAGATTGGAATTAGCTGAGAGGGTGACATATTTACAAAAGAGTGGGAACATAGCCCCGAAAAAAAAAATGCCATCCTGGCCTCACATAGAGAGAAGGGAAAAACATGTTAAGAAACTGTACAACACTATGGTTCGAATAGAACATAAGAAAACATGTCATGAGAAAAATGGGAACCTGGAAACTTCATAGGATTGAGTTGGCCTTTAAGCAATATCTTTCCCCGGGTAATCGTCGAGGCTGATAGAGCGCTCCAGGGTTCTTCCTTCATGAATGACATGCTGGGCTTTCGGAGTCGTAGAGGGGCCTACTACCTCCCCTTTAATTTGAGGTATCCCATGTTGACTTTTTGTTCTGCGCTGGAGCATAGTGTAATGGGGAGAATTTTTGTCAACAAAACATCGGTGATGGGCCTCACCCATATAAATCAAGAAATTTTTCATGAGGGAATCTATTTTCTTTTTCACCATGTTTCTGCTATCCCGCTGCTCCTAAAGAGCTAGAGAAAGCATGGTCTTAGTTTTCCAGTGGAGCTCAATATCTCTGCTGAAGATGTTTTCTCACCATTTCTCTTGTTGTTGGAGGACTATTAGGGGAATACCATCATGAGCCATGATCGCGACCTCGTCTCTTAAGGGAAGGAGAGACAAAGTTTCGAGGATGCATGATGATGGAGGGTTTTTGAGAATAGAGGGTTGTGAGGCAGATTACTCTGGGAGTTGGGTTGAACGGGTGTTGAGGGTTGATTGCTACTAGGTTGAGATACAGGGCATAACTTTTGCGAGCAGGGGAAGGGGAGTCACTTGGGAGAAATATCGCAGGAGAATGTGACAGTGAGCCTTGAGGCCAGATATACATAGGACGCAAGCAACGTAGGATGATTGGAAATCGAAGTGAGGGGAATGACGAGAAGGAATGCGTAGGCCAATGGGTAGTTAATGCGATAGGGCTGCATGGAGATGGATAGGCTCCAAGGGTGGCGGACAACAGAGTACGTGGAGGTCGTGGTACCTTCATTGATGAAAAGGATGTTAAGAGTTGTTGAGATCATGATAAATTTGAGGGAGGATCAACCGAAATTCGATATGTGTTATACCTATCTAACATCTCTTTCTTCATTATGATGGCACACTCATATTTAATCATGGATTGCCCAAAATAAAATTCCTTAAGTTTTAAATTAGGCTTCATTTAAAATAATTAATTATTTGAATAAATTTCACTATGGGTGGAATTTATCCAAACAAGTTATGGGTCTTGGATATCTCATGTGTTCTAGCCCATCCACAAAGTTTCAAAGCTAGAGCACATTTGATGCTACCCAAAAATCAACACTCCCTCTTAGCGAGGAATGTGCTCTAGTAATACTTCTTGACCAGAAGCATCAACCTGATCCACGACATTGGTCCTCTGTGTTGTTTATGCTTGGTCTACTGCCCCTCATCTATTGTGTTGCTGCTATCTGTATTGTTTCCCACAACACTGTCATTGTTTCTGTTGCATCTATACTACAGGTCCCTCTAAAGTACTGCACTTATCCGTTTATGCTACTGAAACATATTCTTAATCATCCCCAACTTCTTCCTGAAACAAAAAAAATATGTTCTTCCTAGAGCCTTGGTGAGGATGTTTTCCACCTGTTCGTTCGTTGGAGTGTACTGTAACTGTAGTGCTCCCCACTGGACATAGACTCTGACAAAGTGACACCTGATGTCAATGTGCTTCGACCGATCATGAAACACTAGATTCTTAGAGAGCTTGATGCAACTATGATTATCACATAAAATGTTGGTCGCTTCGATCCTTCTCCTAAATAGATTCAGAATTAGCTTCCTAAGCCATATGGCTTTACAAAACGTTTTGATGACTACCATATGTTTCATCTCGGTTGAGATCAGAGCCACAAAATTTTGTTTCCTACTACAACAAGAATTCATTCCTCTTCCAATGCTGATATAGTACCTAGTGGTACTTTTCTGACCTACAAAACTTCCAGCCCAATCTATGTCAGTGAACCCACTTGGTTTGATGTCATTGCCTTGGGTGTACTTTAATCCATGCTTGACTGTCCCTCGTATATATCTAAGAACATGCTTAGCTTCTGACTGGGGGTTTTGATTACATACATTTAGTGCACAAGTAGACATGGTCTTAGTGGTTTTATTTGGTCCAATTTGTGCACCCTTGATCCTAGTCCAAAGCTCAATTTCACCCAACACATTTTATATTCATTATTTTGGAGCTTGTTGTAGTAAAGTTCCAGGTGCAAGAGTGTAAAAGAAGGCAACATAGAGTGTTTACATTTCATACATATTGGAAGACCATATATGCTTAAGTGAGTGAGTGTTAATGGAAGAAAATGAATCAGATCTGAAGCATGTTGTAAAATGGATCATAATTGACGTTGTTGTAGTAGAGATTGATTCAAGAGCTTTTGTATGTTGATGGATATATTTTTGTTGGTGACTCTCAAACATTTTTTTGCAGGAGATTCTATTACATTTGGCGCATATCCATTGCATTGTATGTTGCTAATTGTAGTATTCATCAATTATATTATGATGTGAGGGTTTGATATGTTGCTATAAATTTTATTGTGGCCACTATTTTTCTTGAGTAGAGAAGCACACCTCTTTTGAAGTTTATATTTGATTTGATAATGATAGCTTGTTGCTGAGATTATGTATGCAAATATCATTTATAGTTGAGCAATGTGTCTTGGATCCATTTTGAAAAATGATGAAAGGAGGTCCGCATAGTGTTGAGGAGTAGTGACTTCATCGTGGTGGAGTAGTGATATCGAAGCTTCAACAAAAAGAAAAATTTTCTCAATCCAACGGTGTTTGATAGTCTAATTAGAGTGGAGTGAGGATCGATTAATCATGGTGGCTTTCAGCAGATTGTAGTCCATAGATCCGTGTGAGAATATAGTCTTCTGAGCTAATAAGTAGTATCAAATATCCTGGTTGATTGGTGTTGGCCTATTGTATATGAGGTCTAGTCTCCATGCTAATGGGAGTCAACAAGCTATCTAAAAGATCAATCGCTTGAAAAATAGAAATTCAGAGTAGAGCAACAAAAACAAGGTTGATTTTTCTCTCGGACTCGGTTTCCATCAGAAATCTTATGTTGCATGTGTGATTGAGGTGATGTGCATGCTTATTGTTTTGTAGCTTTTCTATGGTTTTCAGTTATGTTTATGTGATGCACATGCTATGATTTTTATTATATGTTGGTTAACATATGTGTGATTCAGTAATTGAAGTAATAATTGGAAAAGATTGTATAAAGGTCATAATACTGATTCATCCGCCGCCCCCGGTCCCCCGTCCCCCAGTAGTGATCAAAGGTTTCGAACAACTATAGGGTCTATATGTGTTTCAGGGCCCGAGATTACAAATAGGTTGACTTTGAAATTCAATTCTTGTCCTATATTGATATTACAAGAGGAGAAGCATGGGATATTACAATTTTTTGCCAAAAAATATTGTGCCAGAATAGGGACCATATGTAAGTTACGCCTTTGAAGGATATAACATTATCCTTAGAGAGGAAAAAAGTGGAAAATAAAAACCAAGAGGGCCAGTAAAATATGCAATTAAACATAATATCATTATAGTTTATAATGAGGCCACCTGACTTCCCTAAAGCATCCAAGTAGTGAAAAGACCAAGTAGGAAGGAGCATGAATAAGATTGAAACTAAATTTATTCCTTCGATCATTGCTTCTTATATGAAATTTATATGTGGAGAATGGAGATAGATAATCCTTTTCAGAGCCAATTTCTTTGTGGGGTTGGCTAGATATTCAATGTCGAAAGAGATAAGTCTCATTCTAAAGCCTTTGTGGGGGAAGTTTCTCTAAGGGCCCGAGTAATCAAGTTTTTTATTCCTTATTAAATTTTGCAGAAACATTGCTTCATTTCTATAGAGATATAATATTTTATACCCCTGTGAGGGACAGAGAGGGCGAAATCATTAGATTTTTACAGTCCCTTGCCGGGCTTAAGGAAAAATAGTGCTTTAAGATCTTGAGAATAATCCAAGGGTGGGATAACGAGCAAATATTGTAATATGGAGAGTGAGGAACATAAGGGGGAGTGGGGAAGTGTTCATCTGAGATGAATGAAAGAAAAAAGAGGGAAGAAGAAGAATTCATAGAAGGGAAAGGAGTGAAAAATTTAAGGATAGGGGAGGGAGGTGAGACAAAAAACTAGGGGAGTACAACACGTAAATTTGTGCCAAAATATGTAGTTAGTGGGGTAGATGCAAAGGTGTTTGAAGAATTATGAAAAAATTTCAAGATAAAGGTGAAGAGGAGGAAATTGTATTCATACCCATAAAGGATACATTTTTTGTTGCATGAGTATATTGATCTAATTTCATTGTGGTAGGAGATGGCACTACCTCTTGATAACCCAAACTAGAAACCAAACCTAGTCCATCAGAGGAAGACGTGGAGGCATCCTCTTTGGCGTGCATTATTGTTTAGTAGTACTAGTGTCTAGAATGGGAGAACTATGGACTTCCACCCCATGTTGATATTTTTGAACCAATTTAATTTTTTCTTCCCCAATGAGTAATCCTCTCCCAAGTGTCTATATGAGTGAGAAAAATTGAATTTGAAAAATAAATCTTCATTATCTAGGGTCTACATATGAATTAGATTTCTAAAATGAATATTTATAGTTTTCAAGAGACTTGAAGCTATATATATCCCCACTAGGATATTGGCCATAGCCATATGTCCTAAGATCTGATTTGAATTGTCTTTTTCATTAAAAAAAACTAGAATATTCGTAATCTCACAAAAAAAATCTTTAGATCTTAAATGAAGAGGGATACTTAGAATTCGATCCTAGATCAAAACCAAGGATAGTTTCTTTTTCCTTGCACAAAATCAATTTCCCATTTTTTTGAGGTATAAAGCTTAAGATCCCCACTACAAGAAATGTCGAAGAATTTTTTTTTCATCCCTCCCAAATGTAGTGATCTATCCCATCCAAACCTTGACAAGAATCAAACAACCAAGGGGTATAACTAAGTATAAGAAAATAAAACCTGGTTTTACAAGACCTCATGACCACCATCATCATGTTTTTGGTTGAAAAACTGATCCAGGTGGATATCGGTGACCACCTACCTATTCCATTTGGACCCACACCATCAATTCTTTAAGTTTTTCACTTCCAGCAGCTTACTATTTTTAGTAGGTTTTCGGGTCTTGCACTCCCGGAGCCATTTTGAGGCCTTAATGATCCAGGTGGATATTTGTGGCCACCCACCTATTAAATTTGAACCCCCACCATCATTTCATTCCATTTTTAAGTTTCAACACAACTTACAAATTTTAGCATTTTTTTGGGTCCTCAACTTTTGGAGCCTCTTTGAGGCCCTAAACGATGTTTTTTGGGAAACCTTAGAGAAAAATAAGTCCATGGACCACTGTTGCTCACATAAATTTTTTTTCTCCTCGAATATATATTTCTAACGAGCTATTGAGCACATCAAATGGGGATCAGATGCCAAAGTTACGTCCCTAGGAAGTTGAAACACCAATTTACCCAAACGGGAACCACAATTTTGGCGCTTCATCTCCTAGGGTTATGTTACTGGATGTTTTTGGTTTTACATTGTTTCTCAATAATAAATAGGCCTTCGAGCCTCATTGTAACATAGTTGAGGGGCCTGTAGCCGTCACATATCTTCTCAAAGATACGCTACCAGTGCCCTCACCCACTTAATTCCATTATGTCTGTACTAGGCCTTCGAGCCTCAATGTAACACAGTTTAAAGGCCTATATCTGCCACATATCTTCTCAGAGATATGCTACCAATGCCTTAGCTTGTTTCTACTACGTCTATAAGCCTATTTCAGTCATTTAATTTTAATAAAATGAAGCATTATTTCCGCTGAATCTCTGTTTTTATGGTTATATGTGTATTCTGTTGCGTTCCTGAATAAATTCGAATCAGTGGTATCAGAGCGGGTCTAATCCTTCTCTCTTTTTATTTTCATGTCCCAAAAACAATTAGGGTATAAGGAGTTAGAGCTCGATATGGTTGAATCGTTGCAAGATTAGCCTTGCAAACCCCGACGACCTCCCATGGCGAAAGGAAAGAAAGATGAGGGAGTAGGAGATCCTATCAAAATCTTGCTCTAGGATTCCCTTGAGAAATAGAGGAACGTGATGATGGATAAATTTGCCTAGATCCTTCAATGGCTACCCACCGACAACACATCTACATACAACACGTTTTCTAACAAGTCTGTGACATCCTGGACAAATCTAATACCAATTTCAACATAATTTTCCCCTCTTGGAGGAACTTGACGTAATGGGGACCATTACTTCCTAAGGAGGGAGGAATGATCCAGGTGGATATCGGTGGCCACCCACCTATTCCATTTGGACCTACACCGTCAATTCTTTTAGTTTTTCACTTCCAACAACTTACTATTTTTAGCAGGTTTTTAGGTCCTGTACTCCCGGAGCCGTTTTGGGGCCTTAATGATTTAGATGGATATTGGTGGCCACCCACCTATTCCATTTGAACAGTCACCATCAGTTCTTTTTGTTTTTAAGTTTCAACACAACTTACTATTTTTAGCAGTTTTTCGGGTCGTGAACTTCTAGAGCCATTTTGAGGCCCTAAATGGCATTTTTTGGGAAAATTAGGAGCAGCATGGGTCCATGGACTGATGTTTCTCACAATAAAAGTTGTATTCCTTATATATATATATATATATCTTTCTAACGAGCTATTGACCACGTCAAACGGAGATCAGATGCCAAAGTTACGTCCCCGGGAAGTTGAAACACCAATTTACCCAAACGGGACCCTCAATTTTGGCGCTTCATCTCCTAGGGTTAGGTTTTTAGACGTTTCAGGTTTTACATTGTTTCTCAAAAATAAATTGTCCTTCGAGCCTCATTGTAACACAGTGGAGGGACCTATAGCCATCACATCTCTTCTCAGAGATACGCTACCAGTACCCTCGATCGCTCATTTCCATTATGTCTGTAATAGGCCTTCGAGCCTTAATGTAACACATTTTAAAGGCCTGTAGCTGCCACATCTCTTCTTAGAGATACACTACCGGTGCCCTAGATAGTTTCCATTATGTTTGTAAGCCTATTTTAGTCATTTTATTTTAATAAAATGAAGCATTATTTTCGCTGCATCATTGTGTTTATGGTTATATGTGTATTATGTTTCATTCCTACATAAATTCAGATAAAAAACAACCAAAAAATGCAATATATTTTGTTTTTGAAATATATTTTAGCTTAATTTTGACACCCATAATGAGATTGGTTCACTTAACATTCCTCTTGATGTGTTTCTTGCTATGCTTGGAAATGTTCTTTTTTTCTAACTGAAGGGGTGGCTGCAAGCTAGGAGTGTTTTTACCATCAATAAGCATATTGAGTGTAATGAAATTGCTAAGGGAACAAGTATTGGAAGAGGGTAGGTAAGAGGAAGGATAAATAGCCACCAAATAAAAAGGTAGGGTAGTTGGTTCCTCAATCTTACTTACAACATCTAGAGGGGACCTCAGAGATGGGGAAAAGAAGAAATGGTTTATGAAGAAGAGGTGCAAAGCATAAATAGGAGTGACGAGGAGGTGGGATGGGACTGAAAGTGATGAGAAAATGATCCTGAAGGGATGGAAATGTTGACATCGTGGAGGAGGTCAGGTGGGATGCATGCCACCTCATAATTCTTTGTGATTAAAGTGCTAAGAGGTGTAGGTATTATCAGGGCCACGATATGAGAAATTGATGTGATAAGAGCTAAAGATACATTTAGGGGTTGGGAGAGAATATGGTAATCCGTGTGTGGATCTTCTAAGAAATCCACTAGCTCCTCATATCTTTGAACCATCCAAGCTAGACCATATCCTTCATTCAATCAAGAAGCATACTATATGTTTCATCACATCAATTTTTTTATTTCTTTTTTACCTTATTATTATTTTATTCGAGCATTTTCACATTACCCACATCGAAGTTTTTATGGTTGATGTTTCGAGCCATCGAGTGTGGCTCATCTTCTGAACAAAGATATGAATTCTCATCTAGCCCTAAGAGATAAATAGGTGGGAGATGCAGCGAGAAGAGACATTAGATTAGTTTAATTTTAGGAGGTCAAAAATTAAAAGGGGAATAAACAAGATTCAAATGTACACAATAACTAAAAAGAATATAAACACAAAAAAAAGAAATAAAAATAATTAAAAAAACTTAAATAATAAAATAATAATTATTAAATAATATAATTCAAACAAACCAAGAACAAGTCATTTTATTTAAATAATTTAAAAACTAAAGTAATATTAAAAAATATATATATATCTATCCAACTTTATATACGGGAAATAAATTAATTTATCATGATAATATTATTATATAACATAAATAATAAACTTCTTATTATTATTGGATGATAATATCCCCCTCTAGATTCAATAATAGATAATAACTACTAAAATTAGAAAACCCACAATGATTCTCTAAATAAAATGCTTCCTCCATCTACAAAATTATACATTTTTGTACCTACTACAATTTCTCAACATCATTTAAAATTTTAAGAAAACACAAGCTTAACTAAATGCCCATCAACTGTGAGATCATTGAATCCCTTTTGAAATAATAAAACCCATCAATCCTCCATGAATTATAATGCGTGTCCATCTTTTAAAATGTGATTTAAATAGCTAATAATTAATCATTTTAAAACTCGCCAATCATCCATGAATCCATGTCCATCTTTTAAAACATGATTTAAAAAGATAATAATTAACAATTTGTGGACATGTTTAAAACTAACCATGGTCGGCTATGGAAATAGAATTTTTAATTCTTAAGATAGACATTAAAGAAACACACACACACACATATCACAAAACCCTAAGTCAAGGTTTATCAACACAAAAAGTTACATGCATCACAGGTGGTGGTTGTCGGACTGAGTTCTATCTCTATGGGGAAATCTTGAAGAATTCGAAAAGGGAAAAACCCTCTTCCATCAGAGGCTTTCAAAATTGTGGGTGATTGATTGATTATTGGAGAACCCAGATTTTTCCAAGAATCCAAAGAAATTATGCACGTACATTCTCCCTCATCAATTTTTGTGTAAAAATCTCACCTGGATTTGATTAAGGTAAGTATTTGAAAATCCATTTGGTGTGGGAATCTAGCTACAAAATTGTTGAGATCAAATATCACGATATTAGAGTCTTGAGGGTTAATAACTCCAATAAATGGTAAGAGTTACTTCCTCTGGGTTGGGCAAGTTTTCAATACTCCGAGGGTCAACATTGTTGAAGGTGACATAGCAATATCTTTAACAATGTTTAAATTCTGAGTAACTCTTCTATGTGGATTGAAAGCTGATTTTAGAAGAACACCTTTAGTAGGCAGTTTAATTACCAGATCATAACTAGGTTTCTTGATTTGTAATGGTTAGGAAGTAGGAGGAGTTGAAGTGGGAGGTTGACTAGATGACCCAGTTTCCTTTCCATTTACACGACCCTTAGATCCTTAATCTTGAGATCGCGTTGCAACCATAACTTGAGAGGACTACATCAAGATTTCCGCTAGGAAGTGGAAGCAGATGCATTATGAGAAAACATTTTATTGTCTTGTGAAGGAAATGAATCATTAAGAAAAATAGGTGTGAGTGAACCTTTGACAAACTTAGACACTTCAACTAGATGGGAGCATTATTTTGTGAACTAATCTTCATCACAAATTAGACAAGGATAAATAGGTTTTGTTTTCTCGTCAGAGGGTTCATTTTTATCTTTTTTCTCTTTTGAACAGTTGTTCTATTTTTTTTACCCTTCCCTTTATTTTTACCTCTAGTTGTCTTGGTCTTAGCGGTAGATAAATCTATGACATTAATTTCAGAGGTATTTTCCAGTTGAATCTCCAATTTTTTACCCAGATAAATCCCTCTTGTAGACAAGAGCAATCTCCCTAGAATCCTAATGGAGAACTAGACACAAACAAACATGAGGATATATCTTTCCCTAAGATAACAATTTTTATATTACTAAAACTAGTATAATAGGATGATGCCCTTACTTTTTCAACGAAATGCCTAATGAAGATCCCCCACTTTGTTCGAATGAAGCTCCTCAATGCTTAGAAGAAACATGCAACCAAAAACATGCAAAGGATCAAAGGCATATACAACATAATAATAATAATCTAAAAGCCAACTTAACCTAATGATCAAGGAGATTAGGAAATGAAATTGTCTTAATGAGTATATGAAAAAAAATCATTCACAATTCCAAGAAAACAAATCAGTGAGAAAAATTATTGAAATGTATTATTAGAGAGAAAAAATTAATTTACAACCAAGCCTTGATGTCGTATAGGTTCCTCCCGAATTCCTCCAATATTCCTCCTTGGTTACAAACTCTCCAATCAAAAAATACCAGCATAATACTACTATATGTGAGCTCCCCTAACCCTAAAGTCTCATCTCAATTTATAGGAGAAACCGAGGAGGTTTCAGATCCACCAAAAATAGGTCAGATCCACAAATGGGGATTAGGGTTCCATGATCCAAGGGAATTAGCTCCATTATTGAAGGGGTTTGGCTCGAACTAATATGAACCAGAGGCTTCTAGTTGGGATATATGTGCCCAACTATGCTTCTAGATATTACTTTTATTTTTTACTTTACTTTGAGTCATTTACGTATTTTTTAATGGAAAATAGAGCATATAACTGCGGAGGGAATCTTAACAGTATTAACACATGTGCTGAAAATGACTGTAGAAAGTGGACAAGCCATCTTTAAGAGTGTAAAGATTCATTTTTCCCAAAATTCATGACTCGGTCAAGGAATATAAATGTTTTACTTGCAAGGGAGTATGAGTATTGATGGTGATAGATCCATTTTGACTTTCAAGTGTCATGGTGACAAAATGACATATAACACTTTCCACCTTCAGATCTTTAGGGAGCCCTTACATATAGTTGTCAACTTCATAGAGCATACATTTTCTTTTAGTAGATTCCTAGCATTGTTAACTTCATAGAATATACTTCAGATTTCTTTAATGATGGCTTACACCAAATTGAGCTCATTATATTATGGAACCATCGAGATAGTGGATATATTGAGACATATATGGAGTGCTTATAGTATAGCACCGGATCCTTTGTACTGAGGTATATCACCGAAATTTTTTGGTTATTGTACTGTAGGTTCATAAACAAAACTTTCTTATGATGAAATTTGTCCATGTGACTGTAATTTGCAAAATTTTGTGATTTAGTGTGAGCTTTTGAGCCCTTCTTCATGTTACTAATACCAACAAACTGAAATTTCATCCTTATTAGCAAATTGTGATAACATCGAATCAGTGATTATCTTCTCACTGTGGTCATTACTATGATCCAACCAGCCTTTTGTCATTGTAATTCTACTTGTGAAAAATCAAAATTTCTGTCACTGTGGTATGTCATTGAAGGTGTGGTATTATTTGAGACCTTGTCATATTACTGACATTCTGAGTTTTAACTCTGACACTTGAATTGTGACACATAAATGTATATACTATTAAAACATAAAATTTATAGCATCGATATTTATACTTATGTGGCATCACTAAATGAGGTTACTATGGTTATGTAATAGAACTGAATTGAGGTAGTTCTCAGACTAAGTTTTCATGTTATTTCAAATTATCATCCATTATTTGAATGTCCCTCTCTTAAGTTAGTCCTACATGATTCCTTTGAATCCTTCACTGATCTTCAATACAAATGTACTCAACTCATCTTCAAAAATACCTTTGATCATGACCATAACTATGATACCTTATTAAAGAAATGGCACTTAAATAGTTTCTCTTATCATGAAATTATCTTGTGATATATTTTTATTATTATTTTATTTTACAATTTATATCTTCATATCATGAAGAGTAATGCTAATGAAAAAATAGAAGACGACACAAGACTTAGGCACATGCCAGGGCAAAACCCCAGACTTTGGGGAAAACCGAGTCAAAATTCTTCCTTCATTAGATTTAAGATGAGACAACCAAGATCCTTAGACTGTAGGCTTTCTCCATCAAGTCATTCCTTCACTATGATAACATTGAGATCTCCATGACACCGAGATCTCCCTTGCTTACACTAAACTTCATCCTCATCACTTTGACCTAGATTTAGGTAACACCATAGCACTCAGCATCCCAATAACATAGCACTGAGCACCATAATGAAATAGCATCACATCATGACTGAGATAATGAGTTTTTGTAACACTAAGTTTATATACCATAGTATCAAGAATAAAGACATAATAACACAACATCATGTGACAACTTAGCACCGAAAATTAGCATCACTGTCACACCATCGGGCACTATCATCATACCACTGTGTTACTACACCACTGTAATCTCACCAAACCTTTGTATTATTGTTCGTTCACCGATGCTATTGTAGAGAAGTCCGAACTGTTCCAATGAAAAATTTAGAGACATATTCGAAAATATGAGTTCTGAAATGTGAAATCACAATGGGGTATATATAGTTTTTCTTCCATAAAAAATCTGACTTGTACCATGAATAGACGTGTCATTAATTTGAGCCAACTTGTAGACTAATTGAGGCCAAATTAAAGAGGTAATTTTAATGAATTGCATTACTTGACTTGAAGGTTGTCTTTGATGTAGATTTTTCTTAAGATAAAGGATGATAACCTTGAAGAAGATGTCTTTATGGAGGAGCCTTTTAACAACCTAAATCTACATGACTTAAAAGCCTATGAATTGGATCAATTTAAATCTGTAAAAATTAATCTACAAGTCCACATTTGGGACCTTAATCTAAATATTACCCAAGCATGAAACCCATGCTTTAATAATCCATTTAGTAATAATAATAAATTCTTTTGAAAAACACAATAATAATGAACATTGAACCCAGTTACATTCTTTAACATGGGAGACATGTTTGATGTACTTGGGGATATGTCACAGGCCATGTGAGAGGTTTGGAGGCTCGTACATATGTCTGAGAAGAGTATCTAACTAGTGTTATAGGTTATGAGTTGAAGGATTGATGTTTTTACTCATCCTTAGCCATAGTTGCATGGAGCCAGACCTATGGGAGCAACTGAAAGGATTTATTTGTTGGAATAAAATATTATGGGAGTGACTAAAGATTCTA
The DNA here is from genome assembly GCA_034641835.2 of Pinus albicaulis. Lineage (NCBI taxonomy): Eukaryota > Viridiplantae > Streptophyta > Pinopsida > Pinales > Pinaceae > Pinus > Pinus albicaulis. The sequence goes on along the minus strand of CM076582.1, from coordinate 1,077,838,429 downwards.
GTCACATGGAACTAGTGTCATTCATTCGACTAAGGGATTTCAGGATATTTTATCCACACTCAACACGTTGTTTAGAAGAAAATTAGCTTAGAAATTCCTAGAGGCTTGGTCATAAATGGTTTGAAAATGTCCTATCATGATGTGAACACATTTATTGCACAAGTAGTGTATTATTGGTTTTATTTGGTCCAATTTGTGCACCCTTGATCCTAGCCCCAAGCTCAATTTCACCCTACACATTTTATAGTCACCATTTTGAAGCTTTTTGTAGTAAAGTTCTATGTATAAGAGTGTAAGAGAAGGATACATCGAGTGTTTATGTTTCAGACCTCTTGGAATACCATAGTTGCTTCAGCAAGTGAGTGTTAATGGCAGAAAATGAAGCATATCTGAAGCATGATGAAAAATAGATCAGAATTGAAGTTGATGGAGTAGATATTGATTGGCGAGCTTTTGTATGTTGTTGGATATATTTTTATTGGTGACTCTCAAACTTGTTTTTGCAGGAGCTGCTATTACATTTGATGCATAGCCATTGTGTTGTATGATGCTAATTTTAGTATGCATCAATTATGTTTTGATGTGAGGGTTGGATATATGTTGGTATCAATTTTATTATGGCCACTATTTTTCTTGAGTAGAGAAGTACATCTCCTCTGGTGTTTATATTTGATTTGATGATGATAGCTTGATACTGAGAGTATGTATGCAAAGATCATTTCTAATTAAGAAAAGTGTCTAGGACCTAGTTTGAAAAATGATGAAAGGAGGTCCGCATAGTGTTGAGGAGAAGTGACTTCATGGTGGTGGAGCGACAGTATTGAAGCTTCAGTGAAAGGAAATTTTTTCTCAATCCAGTGGTAGCTGGATAGTCCAATCGAAGTTGGGAGAACAATGATTGATCATGGTGGATTTTAGTGGATGGTAGTCTGTATATCTGTGTGAGAAGAGAGTCTTTCGAGCTAATTAGTAGTATCGAGTCTCCTCGCCGATTGGTTTTGGCCTATTGTATATGAGTTCAAGTCCCCATGTTGATGGGAGTCAACAACGTATGTAAAATATCAATTTCTTGACTAATATAAATTCAGAGTAGAGCAACAACAACAAGAGTGATTTTATCCTGCACTCGATTTCCACCAGAAATCTTCTGTCTAATTTTTTATTGATGTGATATGAATGTTTATTGTTTTGTAGTTGTTTATGGCTCTCTGTTATCTTTATGTGATGCACATGCGATGATGTTTATTAGTTGTTGGTTAAAGTATTTTTGATTCAGTAATTGAAGTAATAATTGGCAAAAATTGTATACAAGTGACACTACTAATTCACCCCCCCTCTCATTAGTGCTCAAATTTTTCCAACAACTATAAGGTCTGTATGGTTTCATGACCCCAAATTACAAATCAGTTGACTCTGAAATTAAAATATCCTCTTATATTGAGGTTAGTAGAGGAGAAGCATGGGATATTACGTTTTTTGCCAAAAAATATCATGCCATAATAGGGACCATATGTAAGTTAGACCTTTGAAGGATATAACATTATTTTTAGAGAGGAAAAAAGTGGAAAAGAAAGACAAATAGGACCATTAAAATATGCAATTAAACATAATATCATTATAGTTTATAATGAGGCCTCCCGAATTCCCTAAAGAATCCAAGTAGTGAAAAGACCAAGTAGGAAGGAGCATGAATAAGGCTGAAACTAACTTTATTCCTTTGGTCTTTGTTTCTTATAAAAAATTGATATGTGGATAATGGAAATAGATAGTTATTTTTAGATCCAAGTTCCTTGTGGGGTTGGATAGACATTAAATGTCAAAAGAGAGAACTCTCATTCTAAAACCTTTGTGGGGGAAGTTGCTCTAAGGGCCCCAGTAATCAAGTTTTTTATTCCTTATTATATTTTACAGAAACATTGCTTCATGTATATAGAGGTATAATATTTATACCTCTACGAGGGCCAAAGAGGGCCAAAACATTAGATTCTTATAGTCCATTGTTGGGCTCAAGGAAAAAGGGTCTTTTAGGAGCTAAAGAAAAATCCAAGGGCAGGATGATGAGCAAAGATTGTAAGATGGAGAGTGAGGAAAAAAAAGGGGGAGTGGGGAAGTTTTCATCTAAGAAGAATGAAAGAAAAGAGAGGAGAGAAGAGGGATTCATAGAGGGCGAAGGAGTTAAAAATGTAAGAATAGGGGAGGGAGGAGAGATAAATAACTATGGGAGTGAAACAAGTAAATTTGTGCCAAAATATGTAGGAAGTGGGGTAGATGCAAATGTATTTGAAGAATTATAAAAACATTTCAAGACGAAGGGGAAGAGGAGGAAATTATATTCATACCCATAAAGGAGACATTTGTTGTTGCATGAGCAGATTGATATAATTTCATTGTGGTAGGAGATTACACTACCTCTTGATTACTCAAGCCAACAACCAAACCTAGTCCATCAGAGGATAATGTGGAGGCATCCTCTTTTGCGAGCATTTATTGGTTAGTAGCAATAGTGTCTAGAATGGGAGAACTTTGGACTTCCACCCCGTGTTGATATTTTTGAACCCATTTATTGTTTGTCTTCGTCAATGAATAATCCTCTCCCAAGTGTCTATATGAGTAAGAAAAATTGAATTCAAAAATAAACCTTCATTATCTAGGGTCTACCTATGAATTGGTTTCACAGAATGAATATTTATAGTGTTCAAGGGAGTTGAGGGTATATTTAGCCCCACTAGGATACTGGCCGTAGCCATATATCCTAAATGTAAGAATAGGGGAGGAAGGAGAGATAAAGAACTAGGGGAGTGCAACTAGTAAATTTGTGCCAAAATATGTAGGAAGTGGGGTAGATGCAAAGGTGTTTGAAGAATTATGAAAACATTTCAAGACGAAGGTGAATATGTGGAAATTGTATTCATACACATCGAGGAAACATGTGTTGTTGCATGAGTAGATTGATCTAATTTCAATGTGGTAGGAGATGGCGTTACCTCTTGATTACCCAAGCGAGCAACCAAACCTAGTCCATGAGAGGATCATGCAGAGGCATCTACTTTGGTGTGCATTTATTGGTTAGTATAAATAGTGTCTAGAATGGGAGAAATATGGACTTCCACCCCATGTTGAGATTTTTGAACCAATTTCTTGTTTATTTTCCCCAATGAGTAGTCCTCTCCCAAGTGTGTGTCTATATGATTCAAACAAATCGAATTTGAAAAGAAAGCTTCATTATCTAGGGTCTACTTATGAATTAGCTTCCCAAAATGAATATTTCTAGTGTTCAAGGGACTTGAGGGTATATTTAGCCCCACTAGGATATTGGCCATAGCCATATATCCTAAGCTCTGATCGGAATTGTTGTTTTCATAAAAAAAAAAAAACTAGAATCTTCCTAATCGCGCAAAAAAATCTTTAGATCATAAATGGAGAGGGATGCCTAGAAGTCGATCCTAGATCAAAACCAAAGATAGGTTCTTTTTCCTTGCACAAAATCAATTTCCCATTTTTTAGGTATAAAGCTTAAGATCCCCAATGCAAGCAATGTTGAAGAATATTTTTTTCATCCTTCCCAAATGTAGTGATCTATCCCATCCTACCCTTCACGAGAATCAAACAACCAAGGGTATAACCAAGTATAAGAAAAGAAAACTTGGTTTTACAAGACCTCATGACCACCATCTTCATGTGTTTGGTTGAAAAACAACCAACATCTGCAATATATTCTATTTTTGAAATATATTTTAGCTTAATGTTCACACCCATAATGAGATTGGTCTCCTTAACATTCCTCTTGATGCATTTCTTGCTATGCTTGGAAATGTTATTTTTTGCTAACTCAATGGGTGGCTACAAGCTAGGAGTGTTTTTACCATCAATAAGCATTTTGAGTGTAATGGCATTGCTAAGGAAACAAGTATGGGAAGAGGTTATGTAAGAGGAAGGATAAATAACCACCAAAGAAAAAGGTAGGGTAGTTGGTTCTTTAATCTTAGTTGCAACATCTAGAGGGAACCTCGGATATGGGGAAACAGAATCAATGGTTTATGAAGAAGAGGCGTAAAGCATAAATAGGAGTGAGGAGGAAGTGGGATGGAACTGACAATGATGAGAAAATGAGCCCAGAGGGATGGAAAGTATGACATCATGGAGGAGGAGGGTAGGTGGGCACATGCCACCTCATCATTCTTTTTAGTTAAAGTGCTAAGAGGTGCACTTATTATCAATTAAAAAGAATATAAACACAAAGAGAGAAGTAAAAAAATAATAGAAAACTTAAACTATAAAAAAAAAAATTATTAAATAATATAATTCTAACAAACTAATACCAAATTATTTTAATTAAATAGTTTAAAAACTAAAATGATATAAAAAAAGAAATAAATGAAAAATAATATAAAAAAAGGAAATAATATCTATCCAACTTTATATAGAAAATAATTTGATATAATACAAATGATAAACTTCTTATTATTGCAAAATGAAAATCTCTCATCTAGCTTCAATAATAGATAATGGCTACTAAAATTTTAAAACCCACAATTATTTCTTAAGAAAAAAATCATTTATCCTCCAAATAAAATAATTCTTCCATTTACAAAATTATACATTTTAGTACCTCCAACAATTTCTCAACACATAATATTCAAGATCATTTAAAATTATAAAAAAACACAGCCTTAAATAAATACCCATCAATCCTCCATCTCCACAATCTTAGAATCCCTTTTGAAATAATAAAACTCATGAAGGAATAGCTAATAATTAATAATTTAAATAGCTAATAATAAATAATTTTAAAACTCGTTCATCAATCCTTCATGAATGCATGTCCAGATTAACAATGTGCGGACATGTTTAAAACTAACAATGGTCGGCTGTGGAAACAGAATTCTTAATTCTTAAGACAGACATTATAGAAATATATATATAGATATAACACAACCCTAAGTGAAGGTTCATCCACGCAAAAAGTTACATGCCTCCCAGGTGGTGGTTGCCCACTGCCCAACTGAGTTCTATCTTGATATCATTATTGAGTGGAGTACATACTAAATTCTAGACTCGAACTCGGAACGAAATAATGGAAACAGCAACTGACACGATCATCATTAATAATAACAGATACTCCCCAAGTAGAGAATTTGTTCTCGGTGTTATGAGGAATGTGGAAGGTGAGATAAACGCAGGTATTATTTCTGAAGCGGACGTCATCACAACCGAATATGAAATTGAACGACAACTTAATATAACAGAGAATGTTACTTTGTTCGAATTAGAACGTCTACGGCTAGAAGCGATGTTACTGCTTCTGGGGAGAACTATAGCCCGTGGAAATGAAAATAATGATAAAATTGTACAAGGTGAAAATGTCAATGAAGATATGATAATAATTCGATACATACTCGACTTTCGCCAAACCAACAATGGAGTCCAGTTGTCCACCGTATTTATATGTAATTCCAGATTCAGTTGGCGTCAAATCATGCAACATCTACAGGAGAATACATATAACTTCCATTTCAAAAGTGAAATTGTGACTATAGCGCTGAATAACGTTGGAGAGAGAATTGAAAGAAGTATTCCTGCACAAGTAGTGGATGGGTTGACAGACGTTATAATTCGCGTGGAGGACAATATTGCAGATTGTGATGAAGTGACGTGCGCAATTTGTTACGATAATTTTAAAAACAGGGAGACTGCAAAACAACTGCAATGCAACCATCTTTACCATTCGCACTGCCTCCTCTCATGGTTTAGTCACAACATCTCCTGTCCCACATGCAGACATGAGCCACCTTCTCCAACCCTCGTTTCATTTAACAGAATTTAATCTTTCCCAAGTGAAATGAACTTTCCCAACAATTTAATCCTCTTTCTTATTACACTTGTATTTCCCAGATTTACTCATTTAACCGACTTGTATTTTCCAGATTCACTCATTTAAGCTATTTAATTTGGAAGGCAACGATTCTTCTCACAATGTTTGAAACATAGATATTGTTAGAAATCAAGGGAGATTAGGTGGTATTTGGTTAAGCAGTTGTGATTTTGCATTTTATTAGACATTCAGTTTTTATTATTTAGGAATCTGTTCTACTTAATGTATCTATTTAATTATTGGAGTTTAATGAGAAATCTTAAGCAGGTTTATTTGCTTGTGGGAGCTCCTCGTGATCTACACCTATGAGCTCCTGTGTTGTTTGCCATAAAAAAAAAATAGTAAGTTAAGGATTCTAGACTTCTAGTTGGCAATATAATAGCTTGTAAGTTGGTTGTTAGAAAGCTCGGTCAGCGGAAATTTGTTTATAGGGGTCAAAATAAAGCTCTCGGGCATTAGTTAATGTGTAGAGAATTACATGCATCAAAATTGGATATCAATAATGTTTCTAGTTTGTTGAGAGGTCATATGTTGCTCATGAGTTGAGGGCACTAAGCCTTGCATGACATAGAAGCCATAGTCTACAAGGTTCTACTATTGAGTATCGGAGTAAAAGTGATCATAGATTTTTTTTTTTAAAAGTGCAGTGAGGTTTTTTGATGGAGTGAAATTATTTTTTGTACTTTTTGGAGTAATAAGGGTGATGTTTTGAAATTTTTGGAGAGATAAGTGTGCTTCCTTTAAGTGGAGTAATAAGTTGTAATTCAAATAAATAAAGTGTGAGTGATCAATGCACATGTTTTTGAAGACTTTTGTTTCCAAAACTTGCAAGCATCATATTTTCATTGTTTGAGAAAGCTTCAGTGGCAATGTTGTAAAAGATGAAAGGTTGATGATCTCAATATTCAATAAAGATATCATTTTTTGTTGACGTGTCCTAGATCCGCCCGAAATTGAATAAGGGGATCTTAGGTACACCATGTGTGTTTGATGGCGCATGTTTTTTATGGATTCATGTTGTTGCTTTTTGATTTGTGTCTAGTTGTGACATATCAATGATTTCCTTTAATATCGTATACATAAAGTTCAATATCAGCAAGCACAGCACATGTAACGCAATAGCTGCAAAGTAGGAAAATTAAGCTCAATACGTGCATTTGTGTTTTCAACATTGGCATTCTACATCAACAATCAAATTCACTTAGTCAAGTTAATGCATTTCAAAGCAAAGTCTACATCAACGTTCTTGCAAATCCATTTTAGAATTTGTAATCAAATTCATTGTTTTATGTGAATCATTAAAAATTCATTATTCATGAACTTTTAAGAGGATAAGGGAATTTATTGTTTTAAGTGGGCCATTCAAATCATTGTAAGCTTTCTTGAGTTTTTAAATCAAACAAGCAACAAGTTTACATCTCCAAGCGAGCGTGAGTCTTCATTAAAGAAATTCGCATCAATTCAATACAAAGATCAAACCTTCAAGCAAGCCAGAGTGAATTTCATTGCAGCAATCATCAAAGCAACCAAGCAAGTTACAACAATTAAGCAAGTTGAGATCGACATCAAGTGAGCGTGACTATTCATTCAAGTGAGTGTGAAGTCATCAAGTAAGTCAAGTGAGTGCTTAAACAAACACGATCGTCATCAAGCGAGCGTGAATTCCAAAGTTTAAGAAAGAAGGTTCTGCAACTCTAGCAAGTGCAATCAACAACAAATCAAGCGAGCGTGCCATTCAAGCCACATTCAAGCGAGCCTGTCATTCAAGTGAAATAGTTCAAAGTATGACATCTCTGACAAGAGAGCCTGTTTTCAAGTGCGCAAGTTCAGATGGTGCAACATATTCAGTTGTTAAACATTCTTCACAGTTTGATCATCTCAGGTGATGAAGACATGGTGCATGTCAGCAAAGACACTCTTGCTGATCTTTCACGGCATCTACAACAAACACATGAAACCATTGAATTTCTTCAACTTGAGTTGCAACTTCAAAGGATTGAATTGCAAGAAAAGAGTGAACCATCCAGATGATAATTCATTCATTCAAACAACTTCAAGTGTCGAAGTTGTTCCAGTTCAAATTTCTTCCAAGCCCATCATCAAGCCTTGGGAAGAAATTCACAATAACAGGAATTGACGAGGCTTAGGATATGTCCAAGATGACGCCAACTTACATATTCCTGATTATTCCAAGCCCATTCAGTTTGTTAGTGTGGGATTTCTTGAACAAATCCCTTCAGCACGTTCGGAGAGAGTTACAGACAACCAACAATGCACACAACCCAAAGTTGTAGAAAAACAAAATTCCACACAACCTGAAGTTGAAGTCAAACCGAAATGCTCTCATTGTCAGAGAACCAGTCATATGGAAGATCAATGTTTTGATCTCCATCCCTGTCGCCATTATGGCAAGTCCAATCATTCCTCAGAAAAATGTCACAACCAACAAAAATCAACGAGATTGAAGATACATTATGAATGGATCAACCCTTGGGAATGGTCATCCACAGTTAAAAGATTGCTTCAGTTCTACAACCGTATACGATCATACATAGTGCAGCCAACAGTGAAAAGATGATGGTACTCTCATGCAGTTGAACGGGGGAGTACAACAATGTAAAACTCCTACACCTAAAGGGGGGGAGTTCAGGAATACTTTCCAAGAGAAGTGTCTCTCCTTTCAGTTGATAAAGGGGGGAAAATGTCAATGAGATTAATAGTGGTTGTCAGACTGAAAGTCTCGACAAAACCAACAAAAGCAGCCAGTGGGCATCATCAAAAAATTTGGCAGTGGACATCAACCAATTTTCCAGTGGGCATCAACAAATTTTCCAGTGGGCAATCGACAGCAAAGAAGCAGTGAACAATTTTCAAAACAGTAAAAGCAACAGTGAGTTGTTTTTGACATCATTAGCCAATGAGCTTTGAAAAAATTTTGTCAGTGGACAAAGGATGATGATTTCATGCAAAGGACAGATGGATCCTTTTGCAACTTGGCACTTGATGGAGTTTTCAAGTGCAATTCAGAGATGAATCAGACGTACAACTCACTCATGGTCTCTTCAGATTGCAGTTTTTCAGCATCCAGCTTTGGCGGTTTTTCAGGCAATGTTTTTTGAGGATCAACGTGAGAACTTGGAAGATGGTTCCTCGTTCTTATTTTGGATTTGTCATTAAAGGGGGGAATTTTAGCCTCTCTAAAATAAAAATAATAAATCCAAAATAATAATTAAATTAATTAAATATTCCAAGTTAGGAATATGTGCCTAACTCTTGGGTTGTTCCTCAAATATTGGAGTTTGTTTAGGAACTCCTATCTTGGTGGGTTTTTGGTGAGAAATTATCTCAACCAAAAGAGTCTAAGATAGCACGGACTATCTTCTCTTATCTATTTAAATTGTAAATTAAATTATTTTAATAAGAGAGAATACATGAGGAAGCCATGAGGCTTCTGTCTTTTCCGCCTTTATTATGTGTGCTTTATGTCTATTTCTGAGTTAATTTATTTTGTAACACTACTATTGAAGAGCTGCCAAAGGGAGGATTCCCGCCTGCGTGGTAACGGGGTTGTTGGAGCTCGTAAGAGGACCGAGTGGAGTCGAAATTTGGAAGCAAGACAAAACCAGATAAGCTGGACCTTTTAACAACATGTCTATATTTTTAGATATTTTTTCTGATGATGATGATGATGATATTCTCATGTTGGCATTTGGAGGCATTAGCATAAGTAGTATTTTTAAGTCTGGAATTTTTTCAGAAAAACAATGTGGTTTTGTTTATTACCACCAGAAACAAGAGGCACAGTCTGTTGTGCAAGATCCTGATATTGAAGAGTCAAAAGTTGATCTTCAGGAAGGATGTAAACATGAAAAAAGTGTTGAAGATCAACTGGACGAGCCACATGAAGCTGACAGTGAAGACGTGGCAGAAGAAGATAGTGCTAGAGAGAATTTAAAATGTGATAATATCATCAATATTTATGTGTGTGCAGATGAAAACATTGCTGAAATTTACATGCGTGACACCAGAAATGGTGAGAGAAAACAATATCTTATTAAGCGTGTCATAACTTTCAAAAGGGCGAGGATAAGCGTTCAATATTTCCATTACTAGGGAAGAAATGAGGCGAAGATACATCACTATCTCTTGACAAAGAAAGTGAAGATGAAGTCTCATCCACGAATGAACAAATATGGTCTCACAAGCATAAAGACCAAGATGAAAACTTTGTTACCAAGTTTTTATGTCTTTTTACCGTTGTAAGCCTAGTTGATACTAGACCAGCAGGTGTATGTTATCATATGTTATTGTTCTGTACCCTTTCTCCATTAAGGGGGAGTGTTAGGAGTTAATGTAGAAAGTTCAGTTAGGATAGGATTGAGATTCTATTTCTAGATCTCAGATCCTAATATTCAGGGAGTGGTTCAAACCACCTGATTACGAGAAAGCCTATATGTACTAGGTTGTTCTCTTGATTCATGTATCAGATTGTGTGAGTGTGTTTGTACACTCTCCAGGTTCTCACCTAGAGAGCCATTTCATTAATTTTATCAGATATAATATATTTAGGTATTTTCCACATGGTTCTTTCATTTTTTTTAAATGTATATTTTTTTCAATAGATCGTTTTCATAATGAAGGGAAGTTTAATGTTTAGATATATATTATATATATTATATTATTGAAATGAAATATAATATTAAATTTTTTATAATGAAAAATAAATTTAATATTATTAATAAAATAATTAAAATAAAAATTATTATTAATCTTATATTTTTTTCAGAAGAAAAAACCATTGGTTTATATTATGTACGAGCACATTTGACATTTGTGATAAGATTAAAAAATACATCATAGTCTTACAAAAATATGTTCCTTCCTGTTACATTTTTCCATTTGCTGTCTGAGTCCATAAAGAGATTTGATTTCAATGATAGCCAATATTCATAAAAAGAAACAGAAATTCACTCCACTTTCCTTGCTCGCGTTCTTCTCGGCTGAAATCGAGTCTTCATCGATCAAACCTCTATTTCAAAATTTCATACACGATCTGTTGTCCCAGGGGAAAGTGATCAGGGAGAGTGCTTGGGACAACTTCTGTCGAGGGTTCAGTCTCTTGCTGATTGATATAATACCTAAACTTATACAGAATCTCTCCCCAAAGAGTGATCCAAAATCCATCTCAAAACCTGCAAAAAAACCAATCAATTAGAGAAAAATGACAATACCTTTCACTCCTTGTCCATTGGCTTCATTTAGCTCATAGTGCATCTTGCCAAATCTCATGGTCAGCCCCATCTTAGATAATATATCTGCCTCTGAATTGTTGTGTGAGAAAGATATGGTGGTGAACTTGTCTTGCAACATCTTTATCCTTTCCATCCATCCCTCTAGGCAGCTAGGATTTAGCTAAGTACCTTTGTTTAAATGATCTATAAGGACCCGCGAGTTCCCATATACATAAAGAGATTCAATGAAGATATGTTGAGAAAACCACATCAATCCCCAAATAGTCAGATTCTCAGCTTGCATATTGGTGCCATGGCCACCGGTGCAATGGATTTTATAATCGCACAAAGGGGAAAGCATCAACTATGCACCGCAGCCACAAATGTTGTTTTTAGCTGCCCCATCAAAAAACCCAGCTGGGTAATGGATTTCACTCGGAGAGATTCCTTGGGGTCTTATGCTTCACCTTCATATTCCCCTAGTGTTGCATTATCTGGTTGCTGACGAAGATTGAGTTGCTAGCTTTCCCATTGAAAAGCCACCTGTTTCTGCTATTCCACATGTACGAGAGGTATATAATGGGAACCTTCCTAAAGGATTTCCCATGCCCTCCCCAATGGATATAATAATCCTTTTCACTTATGAATGTGGAGAGGTCCAAATGCAAGAATTTGCAAATCATTTGTAAGACGTTCCTTGCAAAAATACAGTCATAAAAAAGATGTTTATTATCTTCGTTTGCATTCATGCAATGACTACATCTCCCAGGTCCATATATGCCTCTTTTTTGTAAATTGTTGCATGTTAGATTTTTTTCTTTCCAAACCAGCCAATAAAATATAACCATCTTTCATTGCAGTTTAAGTTTCCAAAGACCCTGAAACCAACTGACCTGCAGAGTTCCTTCCTTCTTCTTCATCAAAGCTTTGTAAGTTTCACTGATCACAATTTTACCTTTATATAACCTTCCTCTCCAATTGACCCTATCCCCTCTTCTTGATTTGATCATTCCCATGCCTCTTAAGCTTTCACAATATAAATTCCATTCTTATTTTAAAGGATCAGAGATCCCCAATTTGTGAGCGGGGAGCCATTCAGGTGAATCATCTTGCCAAATAAAAATCTGACATAATAGAAATTTACCTTTCTTATGCAGGAGAAAGATCAGCTCCCTACTAACTTTGATGCTTCCCTTGTTATTTCCAAGGTCTGGGTCACCAATTAGAATCAGGCCACCATTACCAAAAATCCACCTTAGGTTATCCTTTAAGATAGGCCATATTTTGATGAATCTGTTCCAAATAGGCGATCCCTTCTTCTGCTGATTTCATTCCTCTAAGTACAGGTCCTCCATAGATTTTCCCTGTAAATATTTGAAATCCATAATATCCTTCCACACTCATGGTGTGTTAATGCTTCTCTAGAGAGACTTCATCATCAGAGCCTTACCGAAAGTAAATAGATCCATGATCTCCCAGTTACCTATTTCTTTTGGCCTTGCTATCATATCCCAATTTGCCAGGTGATATGAGCCTTTCCCCAAACCACCGTTCCAAATAAATTCTGCCATGATGCTTCAGATGTTTTTAACTATCCTTGTCGGAATATTATACAAGTGAGCCCAGTAAACAGAGAGTTGTTGTAGTATTTCCTGAGATAGGACGAGCCTCCCCCCTCTCGTTAGCCACTTACTTGCACAAGCGTTAATTCTTTTCTTGTATCTCTCGAGTAACCAAGACCAGTCCAAAACTAGATATCTGGTAGCCTTCAGGTGCAAGCCTAGGTATATAATGCCACCTTCCAAATGTGAAATTCAGAAGTTGAATAGATTTCCAATATACTCCACTGTTTCTATATTACCCTCCGAGTGGTACATGCATGATTTTCCGTTATTAGCTTCCATGCCTAATGCCATACAAAACATCCTGAAAATTTTATATAAAACCAGCCATGCACTTTTGATTAGAAGACCAAAAACTAGTAGAACGTCAACAAAATTGATCCAGATCTTGGGGGGAGGCCCCCAAGATCTAAGAAAATTGAAATGGATCTGACAAGATCTGCAAAATTAGAATGGCAGAAAAAAAGAGAGAACACAAAGCAAATAAAACCACAAAGAAACTTGTTTTATTAAAATAGAGAATAAATGTAGAAGCTACATTGTGGCAGACAATATGTCCTTTTACAAACTGAGGCTTGTTATTTATAGCCTTTTTTGAGTTACAATACCATGTATAGATACCATAGGCCAATACCATGGGTAAATACCACTTACAATACCATGGGTAAATCCCATGTGTGGATGAATACCATGGGTGGATACATACCATGGGTCACTTACAATACCATGGGTGAATAAATATCATGGGTGGATGAATACCATGGGTCGATGCCATTTACAATACCATGGGTAAATTTCATGGGTGGATGTATAACATGGGCAGATGAATACCATGGGTTGATGCCATTTTCCATTTGGATCATTCCTCCCTCCTTAAGAAGAAATGGTCCCCATTGCATGAAGTTCCCTCCTGGGAAGCCTTTGTTGAATATGAAGAACCACTAAAGAGAAGGCTTTTGTGTAGTCAACCCATAACTGTGATGAACGAAGATCCGAGGATAGAGATACCATGTAATGCTTGTGACCAACTGTGATATTGACAGTGTGTGGCCTAGAAAATGGAATTCGATGAAGTGTGAGTTTTTGGATGAAAAAAAACCATGAAAGACGAAGATCCAAGGATGGTATATACCTTTTAATGCTTGTGACCAACTGTGTTACTAACAGTGTGTGGCCTAGCAAATGGACTTCCATGAAAATGATTTTGTGCGGTTGACCCATAACCGTGATGTTGATTGTTGATGAAATAGCAGGTCCCTACATAGCTTGGGTGGGAGGGCATGTCTCCAAATAACCCAAGCCGAATGTTGCTATGCTGAAACTGATGAATGTGAATCAGGTGCCTACTAAAGCGGGGTGGGAGGGCACGTCTCCAAAGGGAACCCGCTCCGAATGCTGCTCCAGATTTAAAATGAGCATAACTCGGTCAATATAACTCAGAATATTTATTATAACCTATTTTTGGAAATGGAATGATCATTCTGCATCTTCTTGTGTTTTGGAAACCACTATCTAGAGACTCTAGAGTCTCAGATTTGCGCTGAAACTGTCTCGTCGTCACAAAATTTATGAAACAATAGTTGATTTTAAATCAACGATAACTCCCACATCCTGACTCCGATTGTACCAATTTTTTTTTTGAACTTGGGGTGATTTTTCAAGAGGAGCTCATATCTATATCCATTTCTCTAAAATTTTGTACTAAAAACTACAAAAAATTTACAGGAGAGCCGCCATCCATGAATTGTCGTCAGAAAAATTGCTTCAACATTGCGGATTTTGAATCAGCAATATCTCCCTCATCCGAACTCCAATTTGGTTGTTGCAAGTCTGGTAAAGTGAGCACTGGGGTAGAATAGAGGTGATTTTTCAATTCTATGAACAGCTTCTGTTGAGGTTCCGACCAAAATAATTTTTCTCTCGCTCTTCCCTTGGTGACTTGACTCAAGGGCTAATATATAAGAGAATCCCAACACGAACCTTCGGTAGAAATTAGAAAGACCCAGAAATATGCGAAGCTCTGTTATAGTAGTTGGGGCTGGCCAATCCCGAATGACTTGGATTTTGGTTGGATCCACATGCACCCCCCTTTCATCAATAATGTATCCCAGATATTGAACCTGGGTCATGCCAAAAGTGCACTTCTCCAGATTGGCACACAACTTGTGTTGCCACATTGTTTGGAGGACTTTTCGGACGTGGTGAAGGTGCTCTTCCCAAGTCTGGTTGAAGATAAGAATGTCATCCAAGTACACCACTACAAATGAGTTGGTGAATGGCCGCAAGATGGCATTAATCATCCTCATGAAGGTTTCAGGAGCATTCGTCAACCCGAAAGGCATGACTAGCCATTCGAAAAGGCCTTCCTTGGCTTTGAAGGCAGTCTTCCACACATTGGAGGGTTCAATTGGCACCTGGTGATGCCCCGACTTCAAGTCAATCTTGCTGAAATATTTTGCACCTTTGAGTTGGTCCAGAAGGTCATCAATCCGTGGGTTCGGGTACCTATTCCGAACAGTGATCTTGTTCAACGCCCGATAGTCAATACAATGTCTCCACATCCCATCCTTCTTCTGTACCAACACGATCGGGCTCCCATAGGGCAATGAACTTGTTCGGATGTGACCTTTCTGCAACAGCTCCTGAATCTACCTCTTGATTTAATCAGTCTCCAGAACAGAGCATTGATAGATCGGTCCATTGGGTAGCAGCGCACCTAGGGTTAGATCAATCGGGTGTTGACCTGACAGTGCAGAGGAACCCCTGTGGGTGAGGTGAAGATGTCCCCGTACTCCTCCAAAACCTTATCCATTTGTTGTTGTTGTTCAGAGGAGCCTTGTCTGGAGGTCGTGGCCACAGTCTTCCTCTTGCCCTGGGGGTGGATCATCAAGAAAACGAATTTCTTGGTTTGGGAAATGAGCTTACTACATTTTTTTGCAGTAACCAAAGAGATAGTGGTAGGAGGTGGTACCTCTGGTATCCTGTACAAATTATTTTCCAAAGTAACAATAACAGCACGAGGTCGAGACTCATACACAACATGACACTTCCACAAGTATGGTTGTCCTAATAATACATCAGAAACATCAATAGGAGCAACGTCACATAATACCTCATTCGTGAAGGGCTTGATTCTATAGGGAAGGCAGCACTGTTGGTTGACGCGGAGATCTCGTCCTTGGTGAAGCCACCCAATGGTGCATGGATGTGGGTGAGCTGTGGTTGGCAAGCCCAACCGCTTCACGGCGTCTGCTAAAATGAGGTTATTTTGGCTCCCATTGTCGACAATGAACTGTACAGGGGAGCCCTTTACCCACATCTGGGAGTGGAAGAGATGTTCCTCCTCCTCTGGATATTCCAGTTCCTCCTTCTGGATCTTTGTAGTGGAAAAAGTGGCATTGGGCTCCACATCAATAATCTGTTTCCATTTTTCATTCCCCTTTTCAGGTTCTGATTTAGAGTCGGAGCATGCATCTGACTCAGAAGCCCTCATCTCGGCCACTAGCAACTGCTTGGCCCCACACTCACTTGTGTTGTGAGTGGAGCTCTTATGGAACTCACACAACTTTACCATGTCCTTCTTTGGCTTTGTGGTGCTGTTATTTTCTTGTGGCTTTGACAGGTTGTCTTTAGCCGCCATGCCTTGGCTCTGTCCTTTGTTCTGTGGTTTGGAAGCGCCTTTCCCTTGCTTTTGATTCGCAGATCCAAAGTCTCGCTTCTTCTATTTGAATTTCTGCTTAATATTGGCAGCATATCGGTATGCCGTACAAAGCAAGGAGATGTCGAGGAACTCCATTTCCTCCTAAATGTATCTGTGCAGACAGTTGTGATACTTTAGCACCAGATGTTTCTCTAATTTAAAATGAGCATAACTCGATCAATATGACTAGGAATATTTATTATAACCTGTTTTTGGAAATGGAATGATCATTCTGCATCTTCTCATGTGTTTGAAACCACTATCTGAGGACTCTAGACTCTCATATTTACGCTTCCATGGGAATGAGGGTTTGAAACATATTTCAGTTTCAATGTTTTGCAGCAATCCTTAGCAAAATCCATGAATTTTTTTTTGGGCAGCGAGTTTTAAGATCAGATCTGAAACTTTTGGTGAAAATTTACAAAAAAAAAAGACCAAATCTGGATTCCTTGCTAAAAAATACTCAAATTCAAAAAAAAAAATCGGCCAAATTGGAATTCGGATGAGGGAGATATCGCTGATTCAAGATCAGCAATGTCGAAGCAATTTTTCTGACGACAATTCATGGACGACGAATCTCTTGTCATTTTTTGCAGTTTTTAGTGAAATTTTTTAGAGAAATGGATATAGATCTGAGGTCCTCTCGAAAAATCACCCAAGTTCAAAAAAAAAATCGGTACATTATTGGTGCTACCCTTCTTGTACTTGATGTTCAAATGAAACTGTTGCAGATATGTGGACCACTTCTGATGGCGACCACCGATCGTGGCGCTAACCACTGTGCTCTGATACCATTGATCTGGATCTTGGGGGGAGGCCCCCAAGATCTAAGAAAATTGAAATGGATCTGACAAGATCTGCAAAATTAGAATGGCAGAAAAAAAAAAGAGAGAACACAAAGCAAATAAAACCACAAAGAAACTTGTTTTATTAAAATAGAGAATAAATGTAGAAGCTACATTGTGGCGGACAATCTGTCCTTTTACAAACTGAGGCTTTTTATTTATAGCCTTTTTTGAGTTACAATACCATGTGTAGATACCATAGGCCAATACCATGGGTAGATACCACTTACAATACCATGGGTAAATCCCATGTGTGGATGAATACCATGGGTGGATACATACCATGGGTCACTTACAATACCATGGGAGAATAAATATCATGGGTGGATGAATATAATGGGTCGATGCCATCTACAATACCATGGGTAAATTCCATGGGTGGATGGATAACATGGGTAGATGAATACCATGGGCTGATGCCATTTTCCATTCGGATCAGAAACAATTAAGAGATATTTCCCTCTACCTAGTAATTTGAATGCCTCTAAAGTCACCCAGATCCACAACCTTCTTAATGTTAACGCTAAAAGCATCCATTACAAGAATGAAGAGTAGGGGAGAAACAACACATCCATGTCTGAGGCCCCTTCCTGGGTGAAAGAATTTTGTTGCCGATCCATTTATAATGATAACCAACGAAGGGGAAATGACACAACCCATGATCCAGTCAATCGCCCCATTTGCCATTCCAATCTTGTGAAGTATAATTCTTAAAAAATCCCAATCAATTCTATCATATGATTTACTCAAGTCAACTTTCATGACGTCGACTTTTATATTTTGAGATTTTTTTGAATGCATTATCTCTTGAGTTATAGCAACCGCATCATGGATGCTCCTGCCCGACAAAAATTACGATTTCTCTGGGGATATATGGCGTTTTAGGAAATATTTTAACCTTTATTCTATAAGTTTAGAAACAATCTTGTACAAAGTGTTGCACAAAGAGATTGGGCGATAATCTTCGAAAGTCTTGGATTCTTTCTTCTTGGGAATTAGGGCCAAAAAAGTAGAGTTTATGCCACGTGAAAAATTTCCTGTTCTCCTGACTTCCTCATTAATGAAGATGTCCAGAAAATGAATGAAAAAATCTGGGGTCCAGCCATTCAGCCCTCGGGCTTTTGTTAGTGGGAAAAGATTTTAAAACTAGTTCAACTTCTTCTTTTCTCACCGGCCTTAGAAAAAAATCATTCTTCGCATCTCCAAACATTCTCAGAAAGAGTTCCAGTGTTTTTCGTTGTTCATCGAAAACATTCACCTCCCTACCTTTGAAAAGGTTTTCATAAAAAGCCACATCTTCATATTGAATATCCCTTATGGAATGAATAGTAATTCCATTTTCCTTGATCTCCCATATCTTGTTTACTTTCTTCCTTCGATTTGCATAATTGTGAAAGCAATTGGTATTATTATCTCCTTCGTTAAGCCAAATTGCCTTGCTTTTCAATCTCCAGTATTGTTCTTGAAAGAGAATAATTCTCTGCCTCTCCGACTCAATGAGTTTTAGACGAGGCCAGATATTAGGAGATGAGTCTCCCTCTTCGATCTTAATTAGAATCTTTGTAGTCTCTGCAGATGTTAACTTCAAATCCTTAACCATGTGATCTTTCTGCTCCTTTTCCCATTTCTTCACTTTAAATTTTAAATTGTGCAGTGCACTTGATAAAAATTCCATAATGGAGGTACCTTCCTCTCTGAAAGCCTCTTTGAAATGATTTCTAATCAGTATGTTAAATGACTCATTATCTAACCAGGCCGGGTTAAATTTAAAAGGATATCCCCCTTTAAAGTCATCAAACTTCCATTCGACTGATACGAGGCGATGATATGAGATCATCACATCGTCTGCCCGAACCTTAAGATCCCCCATTTGCGATAGAAGATAAGATTGCACCAGAATTTTGTCTATTCTTTTCCCTATGAATTCATCACTCGAGAGCCCATTATACCAAGTTGGACCTTCTCTTTCCAGGGATAAATCCACCAGATTGGATCTTTCTATCAACGAGTTCAAAAACTTCTCCATAGGATCCCTTCTGCCACACTTACCCCACGTCTCATTCTCACTGAGGGTGCAGTTGAAATCTTCCGCAAAGATGGAACCATCCAATTGAAGAAAACCCGAAACCTCCATCCTATTCCAGAACCTTAGTATGTCTCGGTAGGGAGCATACATGTTAACATGGTTGCCCAACTATGTGCCCAACTATGCTTCTAGATCTTACTTTTATTTTTTACTTTACTTTGAGTCATTTGCGTAGTTTTAAATAGAAAATAGAGCACAGAACTACGCAGGGAATCTTAACAGTATTAGCGCATGCGTCGGAAATGTCTGTAGAAATTGCGCAAGCCATCTTTAAGAGTGTAAAGAGTCATTTTTCCAAAAATTCATGACTCGGTAAAGGAATATAAATGTTTGACTTGCAAGGGAGTATGAGTATGGATGGTGATAGATCCATTTTGACTGTCAAGTGTCATGGTGACAAAATGACGTTTAACACTTTCCACATTTAGATCTTTAGGGAGCCCTTACATATAGTTGTCAACTTCATAGAGCAGACATTTTCTTTTAGTAGATTCCTAGCACTGTAAACTTCATAGAATATACTTCAGATTCCTTTAGTGATGGCTTACACCAAATTGAGCTCATTTTATTATGGAACCAATGAGACAAAGGGTTATATTGAGACAGATATGGAGTGCTCATAATATAGCACCGAATCCTTTGTACTAAGGTATATCACCGAACTTTTTGGGTTATTGGACTGTAGGTTCATAGCCAAAACTTACTTATGATGACATTTATCCATGTGACTATAATTTCCAAACTTATGTGATTTAGTGTGAGCTTTTGAGACCTTCTTCATGTTACTAATACCACCAAACTAAAATTGCATCCTTCTTAACAAACTGTGATAACATCGAATCGGTGAGAATCTTCTCACTGTGATCATTACTGTGATCCAACCGACCTTTTGTCAGTATAATTCTACTTGTGACAAATTTGAATTTCTGTCATTGTGGTATATCATTGAAGGTGTGGTAATATTTGAGAGCTTGTCATATTACTGACATTCTGAGGTTAAACTGTAACACTTGAATTGTGACAGATAAATGTATATACTATTAAAACATAAAATTTATAGCACCAATAGTTATACTTATGTGGCATCACTGAATGAGGTTGTTGTGGTTATGTAATAGAACTGAATTGAGGTAGTTCTGAGACTGAGTTTTCATGTTAATCCAAATGATCATCCATTCTTTGAATTTCCGTTTCTTAAGTTAGTCCTACATGATTCCTTTGAATCCTTCACTGATCTTCAATACAAATGTACTCAACTCATCTTCAAAACTACCTTTTATCATGACCATAACTATAATACCTTATTAGAGAAATGGCACTTAAATATTTTCTCTTATCATGAAATTATCTTGTGATGTCTTGTTATTATTATTTGATTTTAAAATTTATATTTTCCTATCATGAAGAGTAATTCCAATGAAAAAATAGAAGAAGACGCAATATTTAGGCACATGCCACGGTGAAACCCCACTATTTGGGGAAAATCCAGTCAAAATTCTTCCTTCATTAGATTTAAGATGAGACAACCAAGATCCTTAGATTGTAGGCTTTCTCCATCAAGGCATCCCTTCACTATGATAACATTGAGATCTCCATGACACTAAGATCTCCCATGCTTACACTAAACTTCATCCTCATCACTTTGACCTAGATTTAGCTAACGCCATAGCACTGAGCATTCCCACAACATAGAACCAAGCACCATAATGAAATAGCATCACATCATGATTGGGATAATGAGTTTTTGTAACACTAATTTTATGTACAATAGTATCAAGAATAAAGACATCATAACACAACATCATGTGACAACTTAGCACCGAAAATTATCATCACTGTCACACCACCGGGCACTATCATCATACCAATGTGTTACTGCAACACTATAATCTCACAAACCTTTGTATTATTATTTATTCACTGAGCTTGGTGTAGAGAAGTCCGAACTGTTCCACTGAAAAATTTAGAGACATATTCGAAAATATGAGTGTTGAAATGTGTAATCACAATGGGGTATATATAGTTTTTCTTCCATATAAAATTTGACTTGTACTATGAATAGACGTGTCATTAATTTGAGCCAACTTGTAGACTAATTGAGGCCGAGTTAAAGAGGTAATTTTGATGACTTGTATTACTTGAATTGAAGGATGTCTTTGATGTATATTTTTCTTAAGATAAAGGATGATAACCTTGAAGAAGATGACTTTATGGAGGAGCCTTTTAACAACCTAAATATACATGACTTAAAAGCCCAAGAATTGGATCAATTTAAATATGTAACAACTAAACTACAAGTATACAATTGGGACCTTAATCTAAATATTACCCAAGCATGAAACCCATGCTTTAATAATTCATTTAGTAATAATAATAAATTCTTTTAAAAAATACAATAATAATGAAGACTGAACCTAGTTACATTCTTCAACACGGGAGACATGTTTGATGTACTTGAAGATATGTCACAGGCCATGTGAGAGGTTTGGAGGCTAGTACATATGTCTAAGAAGAGGATCTAACTGGTGGTATAGATTATGAGTTGAAGTATTGATGTTTTTACTCATCCTTAGCCATAGTTGCACAGAGCCAAACCTATGGGAGCAAATGAAAGGTTCTAGTTGTTGGAAGAAAAGATTATGGGAGTGACTGAAGATTCCAATCGCATGGAACTAGTGTCATTCATGCGACTAAGGGATTTCATGATATTTTATCCGCACTCAACACATTGTTCAGAAGAAAATTATCTTAGAAATTCCTAGAGGCTTGGTCATAAATGGTTTGAAAATTTCCTTTCATGATGTGAACACATTTAGTGCACAGGTAGTGTATTAGTGGTTTTATTTGGTCCAATTTGTGCACCCTTGATCCTAGCCCCAAGATCAATTTCACCCTACACATTTTATAGTCATCATTTTGGAGATTTTTGTAGTAAAGTTATGCGTATAAGAGTGTAAGAGAAGGCTACATAGAGTGCTTATGTTTCAGACCTATTGGAATACCATAGTTGCTTCAACGAGTGAGTGTTAATGGCAGAAAATGAAGCATATCTGAAGCATGATGCAAAATAGATCAGAACTGAATTTCTTGGAGTAGAGATTGATTGGAGAGCCTTTGTATGTTGTTGAATATATTTTTGTTAGTGACTCTCAAACTTGTTTTTGCAGGAGTTTCTATTACATTTGATGCATAGCCATTGTATTGTATGTTGCTAATTTTAGTATGCATCAATTATGTTTTGATATGAGGGTTTGATATATGTTGATATCAATTTTATAATGGCCACTATTTTTCTTGAGTATAGAAGTACATATCCTATGGTGTTTATATTTGATTTGATGATGATAGATTTCTACTGAGAGTATGTATGCAAAGATCATTTCTAATTGAGCAGAGTGTCTAGGACCCAATTTGAAAAATGATGAAAGGAGGTCCACATAATGTTGAGGAGAAGTGACTTCATGGTGGTGGAGCGACGGTATTGAAGCTTCAGTGAAAGGAAATTTTTTCTCGATCCAATGGTATTTGGATAGTCTAATCGAAGTTGGGAGAGCATCGATTGATCATGGTGGATTTTATTGGATGGTAGTTTGTATATCTGGGTGAGGAGTATTTCGAGCTAATTAGTAGTATCAAGTCTCCTCGCCAATTGGTGTTGGCCTATTGTATATGAGTTCAAGTCTTCATGTTGATGGTAGTCAAAAATGTATGTAAAATATAATTTTCTTGCCTAATATAAATTCAGAGTAGAGCAACAACAACAAGAGTGATTTTACCCAGACTCAGTTTCAACTAGAAATATTGCGTCTAATTTGTGATTGATGTGATGTGCATGTTAATTGTTTTGTACTTGTTTATGGTTTTCTGTTATCTATATGTGATGCACATGCTATGATGTTTATTAGTTGTTGGTTAAAGTATTTTTGATTCAGTAATTGAAGTAATAATTGGCAAAAATTGTATACAAGTGACACTACTAATTCACCCCCCCTCATAGTAGTGCTCAAATTTTTCCAACAATTATAAGGTCTATAAGTGTTTCACGACCCCAAATTAAAAATTAGTTGACTCTTAAATTAAAATCTCCTCTTATATTGAGGTTACTAGAGGAGAAGCATGGGATATTACATTTTTTTCCAAAAAATATCATGCCATAATAGGGACCATATGTAAGTTAGACTTTTGAAGGATATAGAATTATCCTCAATATAATTCTAAAAAAGAAAGACAAATAGGACCATGAAAATATGCAATTAAACATAATATCATTATAAAGAACTAGGGGAGTGCAACAAGTAAATTTGTGCCAAAAGATGTAGGAAGTTGGGTAGATGCAAAGGAGTTTGAAGAATTATGAAATCATTTCAAGACGAAGGTGAAGATGTGGAAATTGTATTCATACCCATCGAGGAAACATGTGGTGTTGCATTAGTAGATTGATTTAATTTCAATGTGGTAGGAGATGGTGTTACCTCTTGATTACCCAAGCGAGCAACCAAACCTAGTCCATGAGAGGATCATGTGGAGGCATCCACTTTGGCGTGCATTTATTGGTTAGTACAACAACAACAAGAAGGTTGATTCTTCTCCCGGACTCGGTTTCCACTAGAAATATTGTGTCTCATGTGTGATTGATGTGATGCCCATTTTTAGTGTTTTGTAGTTATTTAATTTTTTCAGTTATGTTTAGTTGATTCACATGCTATTATGTTTATTAGTTGTTGGTTAACATATGTATGATTCAATAATTGAAGTAATAATTGGAAAAACTTGTATACAAGTCACACTACTGATTCACCCCCCCTCACTCAGTAGTGCTCAAAGGTTTTCAACAACTATAGGGTCTATATGTGTTTAAGGGCCACAAATTACGAATAGGTTGACTTTGAAACTCAAATCTCCTCCTATAATGAGGTTACTAGATGAGAAACATCGGATATTAAAACTTTTTTGCCAAAAAATATCCCGTCAGAATAGGGACCATATGAATTTAGGCCTTTGAAGGATATAACATTGTCCTCAAAGAGGAAAAAAGTAGAAAATAAAGAACAAGAGGACCAATCATATAAACGATTAAACATAATTTCATTCTAGTTTATAATGAGGCCATCTGACTTCCCTAAAGCATCCAAGTACTAAAAATACCAAGCAGAAAGGAGCATGAATAAGATTGAAACTAAATTTATTCCTTGGATCATTGTTTCTTATATAAAATTGATATGTGTAGAATGGATATAAATCATTCTTTTCAGAGCCAAGTTATTTGTGGGGTTGGATAGACATTGAATTTCTAAAGAGAGAAGTTTCATTCTAAAACCTTTGTGGGGGAAGTTGCTCTAGGGCCTCAGTAATAAAGCTTTTTATTCCTTATTAGATTTTAATAAATCATTTTCTTCATGTATATAGATATATAATATTTTATACCCCTATGAGGTCCAGAGAGGGCGAAATCATTAGATTCGTATAGTCCCTTGCCCGGCTCAAGGAAAAAGGGTCTTTTAGGTGTTGGAGAAAAATCCAAGGGTGGGGTAATGAGAAAATATTGTAAGATGGAGAGTGAGGAAAAAAATGGGGAATATGGAAGTGTTCATCTAAGAATAATGAAAGAAAAGAGAGGGGAGAAGAGTGATTCATACAGGGGCGGAAGTGAAAAATGTAAGAATAGGGGAGGTTGGAGAGGTAAAGAACTAGGGGAGTGCAACAAGTAAATTTGTGCCAAAAGATGTAGGAATTGGGGTAGATGCAAATGTGTTTGAATAATTATGAAAACATTTCATGACGAAGGTGAAGATGAGGAAATTGTATTCATACCCACTGAGGAGACATGTGTTGTTGCATGGGTAGACTGATCTAATTTCAATGTGGTAGGAGATGGTGTTACCTCTTGATTACACAAGCGAGCAACCAAACCTAGTCCATGAGGAGATCATGTGGAGGCATCTACTTTGGCATGCATTTATTGGTTAGTAGCAATAGTGTCTAGAATGGGAGAGCTATGGCCTTCCACCCCATGTTGAGATTTTTGAACCATTTTCTTATTTACCTTCCCCAATGAGTAGTCCTCTCCCAAGTGTCTATATGAGTCAAACAAATCTAATTTCAAAGGAAACCTTCATTATCTAGGGTCTACTTATGAATTAGCTTTCCCAGAATGAATATTTATAGTGTTAAAGAGACTTGAGGCTATATTTAGCCCCACTAGGATATTGGCCATAGCCCTGATAGGAATTGTGTTTTTTCATAAAAAAACTAGAATATTTCTAATCGCACAAAAAAATACTTTAGATCATAAATGGAGAGGGATACCTAGAAGTCAATCCTAGATAAAAACCAAAGATAGATTCTTTTTCCTTGCACAAAATCAATTTCCCATTTTTTTGAGGTATAAATCTTAAGATCCCCACTGCAAGCAATGTTTAAGAATATTTTTTTCATCCTCCCCAAATGCAGTGATCTATCCCATCCAACCCTTCATGAGAATCAAACAACCAAGGGTATAACCAAGTATAAGAAAAGAAAAATTGGTTTTGCAAGACCTTATGACCACAATATTCATGTGTTTGGTTGAAAAACAACCAACATCTGCAATATATTCTATTTTTGAAATATATTTTAGCTTAATGTTCACACCCATAATGAGATTGGTCTCCTTAACATTCCTCTTGATGCATTTCTCGGTATTCTTGGAAATGTTCTTTTTTGCTAACCCAAGGGGTGCCAGCTACAAGCTAGGAGTGTTTTTACCATCAATAACCCTCTTGAGTGTAATGAAGTTGCTAAGGAAACTAGTATGGGAGGATGATGGGTAAGATGAAGGATGAATAATCACCACAGAAAAGGGCAGAATAGTTGGTTCCTAGATCTTATTTGCAACATATAGAGGGGTCCTCAGAGATGGGGAAAGAGAAGAAATAGTTTCTGGAAAAGAGATGCAAAGCATAAATTGGGGTGAGGAAGAGGTGGGATGGGAGGGACCTTGATGAGAAAGTGAGCCCAGAGGGATAACAAGGATGACATCATGGAGGAGGGTAGGTGGGTTACATACCACCTCATAAGTCTTTTTCGTTAAAGTTCTAAGAGGTGCACTTATTATCAATTAAAAAGAATATAAACACAAAGAAGGAAGTAAAAAAAATAGAAAACTTAAATGATAAAATAATAATATAAAAAAATTATTAAATGATATAATTCAAACAAACTAAGACCAAGTTATTTTAATTAAATAATTTAAAAACTAAAATAATATTAAAAAAAAGAAAAAGAAAAATAATATAAAAAATAAAAGAAATAATATCTATCCAACTTTATATGTGGAAAATAAGTTAATATAATATAAATAATAAACTTCCTATTATTATGGGATGACAATCTGTTGGACCCTTGGTTAAACTGAGAGGGGGGGGTGAATTAGTTTAATGCAGTCATGTTCTTATTAAACTTTCTTTAATACTTATTCACATCATCATTTTGAGATTAACTTAATATACAATGGAGAAACAATCTTAATAAATGAGCAGCAGGTATTAAGCAGAATAAATACAGAGTATCAACACATAATCATCATGCATATAGACAACAGATATAAGTGGAAACCCATAAAGGGAGAGAACCACATCTTATTATTGTTGTGATGCAAAGGCAAGCTCCAAATCTCTCTCACCACTGATTTTCTGTAGGCTCCAACCCACAGGAGGCTCCTACCTCAATTATACAAGCTAAAACTTGCAAGGAAGCTCCAACTCCCATCAATTTTCTGCAGGCACCAACCCACAGGAGGCTCCTACCTCGATCAACTACAACTAACATCTATCAAGCTACAACTTGATAGGGAAGCTCAAACTTCCTCACTCTTTCAAAACAACACATGCTGATTTACCTGGATATCATCTTTGTTCTGTACCTTCTTCACTGTTGTCCTCCAGCTTTCTTATCTTTCTTATATCATCTCTATCTCTTCACAGCATCTCTATCTGCTCCTCCTTTCTCTTATCTTCTCTGCCTCAATTCTGCATTCTCTAACCTCTTTATGCATATCTGTGAGATATCATTTATAGAGTTCACCTCTTGACTGTTTGTATTCCACAGGGAATTCAAAGTGAACAACCATGACTCCTTGAATTCTGCCTTCTCATTCCTTTGTCCAGCTCATTCAAAAAAATATAACAATATGTGCAAATTTCAATATTACAGTGGGATATTTATTTTCCTCTGGAGACTTGCCAATGCATCACAAACAGTATAGAATCAATTAAAACATTTACATTTACACATTTTTAGTTACATAAAACAATTTCACTCAGCCCTTTTTCGGCCCTTGGCTTGCTATGTGTTTGTCTTTTCTGCTGCTTTCATGTAACTATTCTGCATACCTCTATTTTCCATGCCTGTAAAATGCCTTGTTTCTTTTTTCAGTTTTTGCATACTCTCCTATTCACTGCCATTGTGTATCTGCTGCATATATATAACTGCTTTGCTATTTTAGCCCCCAAATAACTCTCAAAGTCTCATGCATCATTTAATCATCCAAAAGGGTCCTAAATCTCTCCAATCTCTCCAATCTCTGTTCATTTCAGAAGCTCTTTTATAAATCATTTCACTATGAGTTATATATTCGTACAACCAATTACATAAGCGGAAGCTTTCTCTCTTTTCGTCTTCAAACCTATGGTTAAGAACCATATTTCAGTCCTCTCATAACCGCGTTGGATCAATCTCTTTAATCTTGACCAAAGTTCCAAACATCATATGTTATAAACCATGATTCATATTCATTTAAAATAATGATTCCCCAATCTTTATTTACTTCGCTTCACGCTTCATAGCAATCACTCATACACAGGCTTGGTTTATATTAAACCCCAAATGAGATGACCCCACAGGGTTAATAAACTATCTTTCCATTCTATTTAAACATTCTTAATTCCAAAAAATCTGTATGTTCGGGCGATAATGGTTATGAACATACATCAAACCCGACCTTGGTTAAAACCCAGACTTCAATATATATAAAAATTGGGGCCCACAACACTTCGACTTTGACTTAAAACAAAAACCTTACATAATAATGGCCACGACTTCCATATCTCACATTCATAATATAACACCATATGAGCTTTATTATTGGACCCATTAAATAATGGTCTACAGTAATCAACTATCAAATATGTGTTCACAACTTTCACATCAACCATATATTGCGTCCTCCATTCAATGTTGTGGAACCTTATAACAGACCTTTGACCACCGCATTCACCTTTGAATGCCAAAGCACATATATTATAATGAAATGTCTCGGGCCCACACAAACACATGAATTACCTTTGCTTATCCTTCACACATCTTCATGATGTGAATGCCATCGGATCTATTTCCGATTTGATCGGACGCAGATCACAATTTATTTACCACAGAGCTTTAACACTTAAAAAAAATGCGAAACTCGTGGTTTTTCCAAACCACTTATGGCCACATATCAATCAATGGGTGCTATCGCATTTTATTTTCACAAACCACTTACCGTTTTAAAATTTTGCGAAAACCACTCCTTGGGTTCAAAACCGCTGTCATTGTTCATATCTTCAAGGTTTTTTTCTCATAGTTCCACCCTTTTGCATTCATACTGCTCTACTCACATCATTTCTTTGCAAGTTGATTCCACTCCATCTTTTAACTTTCTCATTTCTTCGCAAGTTAATTCTGCTCCGTCTTTATAATGCTACACAATCAAATCTCCAATCTATTGCCTACATTCTACGCCTTCAATCGAGGTTCTGCTTCAATCTTCCACTACATATAAACCTATCCTCCATCGCATAGTTCCCCCCTGTCAACCTTCCACCGCATATAAACCCTTACACCTTTGCTTCTGAATCCATTTTTCTACATTGATCCACTGTATTCAGTTCCTGTGCATGAAAGTGCACTGGTAGTGCATGACTGTGCATGTCAGTGCATGATTGTTTCACTATATTCACTGTATGTACAGACCTACATTACCTACTACTCTGGCCCTTACAACTAAACTAATCTTCCTTCAAATCAAATGGCCCTTTCACCTTCACTACTCTACCTCTAATTTCTCTACTGCTTCTACTGCCTGGGCTGCCTCTTGCCTGTTTTCTTTGCCTATTCGCTAGTTCTTATTTATTCTCCTTTTCCATCAATGAAAATATTTCCAACAGTCTCCCCCTTTGGCATTGATGGCAATCCTCCACCAATACTCCAATACTTCCTTCAGGACTTCCTTTGCTTATCTTGTTTTTCTTGCTTTTCCTCCCCCTTTGACATCAATGGTAAAGGGTTGCACATTTCCTAGTGTGGTTTCCAAATATTGTCCATAATACTCTGATCTTGAGGACCTATTCCATGCACTACTCACTTGCTCTGGCTCTTCTGTGACACTCTTTGTTGATTGATCTCCCCGTGGAATGATGTTTTCGTTTCTATTCTCCCCCTGGAATGATGCTTTCTTTTCATGTCAGAGAGTAGAATCTGCAGACACTACGCCTAGTTTGTCTCTTAGATATTCGAATGGTTTTTTAGCAAGAGGTTTTGTGAATATGTCTATTGTTTGTTCCTTTGTTGGTACATATTCCAACTTCACTAATTTTTGTGCTACTTGTTCTCTGAGGAAGTGGTGCTTGATTGGGATATGCTTTGTTTTTTAATGAAGTACATGATTTTTTGATATACTTATTGCACTTTTATTGTCACATTTGATAGAAATAGGTTCATCAATTCTTACCTTCATGTCTTGGAGAGTTTGTTTCATCCACATTACTTTTGTGCAACATGTTGTTGCTGCTATGTATTCTACTTCTGCTATAGATAGAGAGATAGAAGTTTGCTTCTTGCTTATCCATGCCACCAAGCGTTTTCCCAAATAGAATGCTCCTCCACTTGTGCCTTTCCTGTCATCCACACAACTGGCCCAATCTGAATCTGTAAATGTTGTCAAAGTGAAGCTTTTGCTTTTTGGATACCATAGCCCATAATGTGCAGTTCCTTGTAGATATATGAATATTATTTTGATTGCTAGTAAGTGATTTTGCTTTGGTGCTGCTTGATATCTTGCCACAAATCCTACTGCAAGCATAATGTC
The DNA here is from genome assembly GCA_034641835.2 of Pinus albicaulis. Classification (NCBI taxonomy): domain Eukaryota; kingdom Viridiplantae; phylum Streptophyta; class Pinopsida; order Pinales; family Pinaceae; genus Pinus; species Pinus albicaulis. Next base: position 1,077,807,972 of record CM076582.1, on the reverse strand, counting down.
TAGTCTAGAGGTAGTTAGGTACAACAAACTTCCTACCATGTATCTGTAAAGTTTTTGATCTACATCTGTTGATCCATCATTTGCACATAGTTTGCATCCAATGATCATGGGGGTTGACACAGGTTTGCAGTCTTCCGTTTTGAACCTTTTCAACATCTCTCTTAAGTATTTCTCTTGTGAGATGAATATTCCTGTGTTCTTTTGTTGAATTTGAAGTCCTAAATAGAAGGTGAGCTCTCCAATCATAGACATCTCAAATTTTGACTTCATTTCTTCAGCATATTCTTTTGTTAACTTCTCTTTGTTGCTACCAAACATGATGTCATCTACATATACTACAAAAATTAGGAGTTCATTTTCATTAGCCTTTATGTACAAATTGTTGTCTGCTCCTCCTTTCTTGAACCCTTGTTTTTGCAAGTACTTGTCCAACCTTGAATACCATGCTCTAGGAGCTTGTTTTAGACGATATAGGGCTTTCTTTAATCTGCACACATAGTCATGTTTATCTGTTAAAGAAAATCCTTCAGGTTGTTCCATATGGACTTCTTCCTCTAGATCTCCATTTAGGAAGGCAGACTTCACATCCATTTGATATATCTTGAACTCATGATAACATACAAAGGCCAAAAACATTCTGATTACTTCCATTATGGCTACAGGGGCAAAGGTTTCATCATAATCAAGACCTTGAATTTGTGAATATCCCTTGCATACAAGTCTGGCTTTATTTTTGATTACATGTCCTTGTTCATTCACCTTATTCTTGAATACCCATTTTGAGCCTATGAAATTTTTTCCAGTGGGTATTAGAAATAATTCCCAGGTATTGTTCTTCTCAATTTGGTCCAATTCTTCATTCATAGCATTCACCCAATATTTGTCTTTGCTGACTTCTTCAAACTTCTTTGGCTCTATTTGTGATAACATAGCTAGGTATACTTCTTCTGTCTATTCAGCAAGCTATCTTCTTGTCTGGACTCCCACATTCTTGTCCCCAATGATTTGATCTTCTGGATGATTATTTTGAGTGTGTCTTGATGGAAATTTTGAGTTTAATTCAGTATCTTCTATTGTCTTGTTCAATTCATCATTATCTTGGTTCTCTTCTTCATGATCATCTGGTGGATTGTTGTATCTTGTGTTTCTTGTTCTGTTTGGTAGATCTTCATCAAATCTTACATCAATGCTTTCCGCAGTTTTGTGTAGTGTTTTTTGTAACACCTGTAACCCTTACTTTTGGATGCATATCCTACAAATATTCCTTCATCTGCTCTTGCATCAAACTTTCCCAGATTTTCATCATTATTTTTTATGAAGCACTTGCTTCCAAAGACTCTAAAGTGCTTGATTGATATTGGTTTACCATGCTATATTTCATAAGGAGTCTTGTCACAGTTTGGCCTTAGATGAGATTTGTTAAGAATCTGAATAGTTGTGTGTACTGATTCTGCCCAGAAGGTTTGGGGAATGTTACTTTATTGCATCATAGCTCTGTAAATCTGTTGTACTGACCTGTTTTGTCTCTCTGCCACTCCATTCTATTGAGGTGTACCTGCAATTGTAACCTATTGCTTTATCACATGCTCATTGCATAGGTCTTTAAAATAATATTCTGTAAATTCACCTCCTCTATCTGATCTGATGCACTTTATCTTGCATCCTGTTTCGTTTTCTACCAATGCCTTGAATATCTTGAATTTATCAAGTGCTTCCAATTTATATTTGAGAAATGAAACCCATGTCATTCTGGAAAAATCATCTATTATCAGCATGAAATAGGATTCTCCACTTGGTGTTTTAGTTGTTAAAGGTACACACAGGTCCATGTGAACAAGCTGAAGAGGTTTGCTTGTAGATAGTTTCTCTTTGGTCTTGAAGGATGTGTGGGTCTTCTTACCTTGTTGACAGGATTTACATATGGTATTTGAAGGCTTCTTTATGACTGGCATATCTCTGACTGCATTCTTCTTGCTTAGAATTATGATGTGGTCGAATTTTAGGTGTCCCAATCTTCTATGCCATAACCATGACTCCTCAAGTTTGCTAAGGTGGCATGCTTCATTCTCTTCTTTCACTATGTAGACATTACTTTCTGTTCGAACACCTTTGATTAGGGTCTTTCCTGTGGCGCTTGATCTTACTTCACAGTCTTGTGCCCTAAAAAGAACTTCACATCCTTTATCACACATTTGACTGACACTAAGCAGATTTGATTTCATCCCATCCACAAATAGTACATCTTGGGCCTTTCCTCTGCCATTATCCAGACTGACTGAGCATTTTCCTTTGATTTTCCTTTCTTTATCATTGCCAAAAGTAACATTTCCAGATTTATTTTCATTAAAGGTTATAAACTTGCTTCTATCTCCAATCATATGCTTTGAGCATCCACTATCCAAATACCATTGGCTTTTCAGGTCTTGAGATAATAGAGCCAGGTCACATTTATTCACCTTCTTTTTCCACTGCATGCATCCTTTTGTTTGGTACCTTTTCTGAGATGATGGAACACATTCTTTGAGAGGACATTGGAAAGACATATGTCCAATTTTATGGCATACACAGAATTTGATCATATTTTTAGCATAATTATGAGTACGAGTAAACTCTCCATGATTCATAGACCTCCTTGAGTTTTTGAACATCATTCTTTGTCCATATGTTCTGCACTCTATGACTTTATGGCCAAATTCCTTACAGTAAAAACAATATCCATAAAAACAATTTGCATACCTAATGAAGGGTTTTCTTCTCCATTTGTTTGCTTGAGGTAATATTTTCACTGTTTTCATCCTTTGCTGGTTTGAATCGATTCTCCTTGTCTGACAATATGCAACAATATGTCCCAGTTTGTGGCAGGCATAACAAGTGACATTTTTCATAGGGGGGAAGAATCTCCTTTGATAGCTTCCAAATTTGATATATTCAGGAGTATATGAGCCCTTTTTCAGTTGACTGTTTATTTATTTCATTCTTTGTCATTTGAGGTTCCTTCTTGTTTCTGTTTAATTCATTGCAGGTTTCTTCTTCTGTAGGAATCTTCTGAGCTGCTTCATTATCCTTATCATCTTTTACAAACATGATATTTCTATTTTCATTTTCTTTTCCTTTTCTTGATTCTCCTTCATAGCCTATCCCAGTTTTTATTAGAGGAGATCTTTGAGCATCTAGAATTTCATTCAACTTATCAGAGCTTGTCATTTGAGGAGTTTTTATTGACACTTTCCTTTGGGTGTTTTCTAATTTCTTCCTCAAGTACACTACTTCTTCTTCCAATTTCTCTTGCTTCTGAATTTTATCTTTAATTTTTTTAAGTAGAGTGTCTTCTACCTTCTTGGCTTCTTCGAGCTCTACTTTCAACTGAATGAGGTCTTCTGAGTTTTGTTCTTCTCTTACATATTTGAGAGAATGACATTCTATTTTCTGCACTTTATTTTAAGTCTGTCTATTTCCTCCAAGGTACTTCTTAGCTCCCCCTCAAGATCAACTTCACCTTCTTCCTCATCTTCTAGAAGGAATCCTTCAAGTTATTCTTTAGCCATCAATGCAAATTTAGAGGTTCCTTCTTCACTTGAGGATTCATCTTAGTCTTCAAATGCACTGTTGTCTTGCTAAGCATAAAAAGATTTTCTATTGAATCTCTTCCCTTTCTGCCAGTTCTTTGATATGGTTTTCTCTGATTCTTGAGTCTGATTCTTTGTTTTCTTATGAGGACACTTAGAATCATAGTGTCCAACTCTTCCACAGTTAAAGCATTTAAATGGAAGTTTACCTTTATATTTACCTGAGCCTCTATCCAATTTTCTGATGAATTTGGCCTCTTCTTCATCAGAGAAAGAGCATATATCTTCTTTTTCTTCTTTATTCTTCTCTGTCTTAAAGGCTTCCTCCCTCACATTTGACTTCCTCTGTGGCAGTCTCATCTCATAGGCTATTAGATTTCCAAGTAATTGGTTCATGGTCAAAGTTTCCCAATCCGTTGTTTCTTCTATGGCAGAAACCTTGGGATTAAAGTTGGAAGGTAAAGATCTTAGAATATTTTGAACAATTAGACTTTCTTTTATGGTTTCTCCTAGAGATTTCATGTTATTTAAAATTTCTGCAACCCTTAAAAAGAAGCTGGCAATGTATTCATCATCATTCATTTTTATATTTTCAAACTGAGCTCTATAGACTTGAAGTTTGGCTGTCTTCACCTTTTTGTCTCCCTCATGGATGTTTTCTAGTGTATCCCATGTTTCTTTGGCAGTATTACTATGCATTAATTTGATAAATTCTGCCTCGCAAAGTCCACTTAAGAGTGCATTCATGGATTTTGCATTAGCTACAAAGTCTTGTTTGGCCTCTTTCTCTGAGTCAGTCTCCTTTGGGGCATATCCTAGTTCCACAGCAGCCCAAACCTCTATTCCTAGAGACATTATGTACGTCCTCATTCTTATTTTCCAGAAGGCATAATTTTTACCGGTGAACAAAGGGGCTTTATTTGTTGAGCAACCTTCTAGTCTATCCATCCTGGGGTCCTAGGATCTTCTTCTAGTTGTTAAGTTGATACAGAAGGAACTGGCTCTGATACCAATTGTTGGACCCTTAGTTAAACTGAGAGGGGGGGTGAATCAGTTTAATGCAGTCATGTTCTTATTAAACTTTATTTTATAATCATTCACATCATCATTTTGAGATTAACTTAATATACAATGGAGCAACAATCTTAATAAATGAACAACAGGTATTAAGCAGAATAAATATAGATTATCAACACATAATCATCATGCATATATACAAAAAATATAAGTGGAAACGCATAAAGCGAGAAAACCACATCTTATTATTGTTGTGATGCAAAGGCAAGTTCCAACTCCCTCTCACCACTGATTTTCTGTAGGCTCCAACCCAAAGGAGGATCATACCTCAATTCTGCAAGCTACAACTTGCAAGGAAGCTTCAACTCCCATCAATTTTCTGTAGTCACCAACCTACAGGAGGCTCCTACCTCATTCAACTACAACTGATATCTATCAAGCTACAACTTGATAGGGAAGCTCCAACTTCCTCACTCTTTCAAAACAACACATGCTGATTTACCTGGATATTAGCTCTATTCTGTACCTTCTTCACTGCTGTCCTCCAAATTTCTTATCTATCTTATATCATCTCTGACTCTTCATAGCATCTCTATCTGCTCCTCCTTCTTCTTATCTTCTCTGCCTCAATTCTGCATTCTCTAACCTCTTTATGCCTATCTGTGAGATATCATTTATAGAGTTCACCTCTTGAATGTTTGTATTCCACAGGGAATTCAAAGTGAACAGCCATGACTCCTTGACTTCTGCCTTTTCATTCCTTTGTCTAGCTCATTCAAAAAATATAACAATATGTGCAAATTTCAATATTACAGTGGGATATTTCTTTTCCTCTGGAGACTTGCCAATGCATCACAAAAAATATAGAATCAATTAAAACATTTACATTTACACATTTTCAGTTACATAAAACAATTTCACTCAACCCTTTTTCGGCCCTTGGCTTGTTGTGCGTTTGTCTTTTCTGCTGCTGTCATGTAACTGTTCTGCATACCTCTATTTTCCATGCCTGTAAAATTCCCTGTGTATTTTTCAGTTTTTGCATACTCTCCTATTCACTGCCATTGTGTATATGTTACATATATATAACTGCTTTACTAGTTTAGCCCCAAAATAACTCTCAAAGTCTCATGCATCAGTTAATCATCCAAAAGGGTCCTAAATCTCTCCAATCTGGACAATCTCTATTCATTTCGGAAGCTCTTTTATAAATCATTTCACTATGAGTTACACAGCCATACAGCCAATTACATAAGCGGAAGCTTTCTCTCTTTTCATCTTCAAACCTATGGTTAAGAACCATATTTCAATCCTCTCATAACCGCGTTGGATCAATCTCTTTAATCTTGACCAAAGTTCCAAACATCATATGTTATAAACCATGATTCATATTCATTTAAAATAATGATTCCCCAATCTTTATTTACTTCACTTCACACTTCATAGAAATCACTCATACACAGTCTTGGTTTATATTAAACCCCAAATGAGATGGCCCCATAGGGTTAATAAAATCATCTTTCCATTCTATTTAAAAATTCGTAATTCCAACAAATATTTATGTTTGGGCGACAATGGTTATGAACATACATCAAACCTGACCTTGGTTAAAACCCAGAATTCAATATATATAAAAAATTGGGGCCCACAGCACTTCGACTTTGATTTAAAACAAAAACCTTACGTAATAATGACCACGGCTTCCATATCTCACATTCATAATATAACACCATATGAGCTTTATTATTGGACCCACTACATAATGGTCTACAGTAATCAACTATCAAATATGTGTTCACGGCTTTCACATCAACCATATATTGCGTCCTCCATTCAATGTTGTGGAACCTTATAACAAACCTTTGACCACCGCATTCACCTTTGAATGCCAAAGCACATATATTATAATGAAATGTCTCGGGCCCACACAAACACATGAATTACCTTTGCGTATCCTTCGCGCATCTTCATGATGCGAATGCCGTCAGATCTAATTCCGATTTGATTTGACGCAAATCGCAATTTATTTACCACAGAGCTTTAACACTAAAAAAAAAATGCGAAACTCGTGGTTTTTCCAAACCACTTATGGCCACGTGTCAATCAATGGGTGCTATCGCATTTTATTTTCACAAACCACTTACTGTTTTAAATTTTTTTGAAAACCACTCCTTGGGTTCAAAACCGCTGTCACTGTTCATACCTTCAAGGTTTCGTTTCTGCTCATATTTCTGCCCTTTTGCATTCATACTTCTCTACTCACATCATTTCTTCGCAAGTTAATTCCGCTCCGTCTTTTAACTTTCTCATTTCTCTTCAAGTTAATTCCACTTCGTCTTTATAATGCTGCACAATCAAATCTCCAATCTATTTCCTACATTCTGCGCCTTCAATCGAGGTTCCGCTTCAATCTTCCGCTGCGCATCTCTTCAATCTTCCACTATGCATCTCTTCAATCTTCCACTACATATAAACCTATCCTCCATCGCATAGTTCCACCCTATCAACCTTCCATCACATATAAACCCTTTCACCTTTTCTTTTGAATCCATTGTTCTGCATTGATCCGCTGTATTCAGTTCGTGTGCATGACAGTGCACTAGCAGTGCATGACTGTGCATGTCAGTGCATGATTGTTTCTCTGCATGACTGTTTCACTATATTCACTGTATGTATAGACCTGCATTACCTACTACTCTAGCCCTTACAACTAAACTACTCTGCCTTCAAATCAAATGGCCCTTTCACCTTCACTACTCTGCCTCTAATTCCTCTACTGCTTCTGCTGCCTAGGCTGCCTCTTTCCTGTTTTCTTTGCCTATTTTCTGGTTCTTCTTTCTTCTCCTTTGCCATCAATGACAATATTTCCAACACAATCTCCCCTCTAGCTTCAATAATAAACTTAAATAATAAAGAATTACTACTAAAATTTTAAAACCTACAACTATTTCTTAAAAAAAAAAAAACTCACTTATCTTCCAAATAAAATAATTCTTCCATCCACACAATTATACATTTTAGTACCTCCAACAATTTCTCAACACACACAGAAAATATTCAGAATCATTCAAAATAATAATAAAACAAAAACCTAAATAAATACTCATGAGTCCTCCATCTTCAGAATCTTGGAATCCCTTGTGAAGTGATAAAACCCTTAGATCCTCCCTAAATACCTAATAATTAATAATTTAAATAGCTAATAATGAATAATTTTGAAACCCATCCATCAATCGTCCATGAATGCATTTCCATATTTTAAAACATGATTTAAACATCTAGTAATTAATAATGTGTAGATGTGTATAAAACTAAACATGGTCGGTTGTACACACACACACACACACACACACACACACACACACACACACACACACACACACACACACACATATAACACAACCCTAAGTCAAGGTTCATCCATGCAAAAAGTTACATGCCTAGCAAGTGGTGGTTACCTAACTGAGTTCTATCTTGATATCGTTATTGAGTGCAGTAAATTCTAGACTCGAAATCAAAAGTAAATAATGGAAAAAACAACTGACACGACCATCATTAATAATAAAATAGACTCCCTTAATAGAGAATTTGTTCTCCATGTAATGAGGAATGTGGAAGGTGAGATAAGAACAAGTATTATTTCTGAAGCAGAGGTCATCACAACCCAAAGGAACATAATTGAAGATGAAGATGAAGATGATGGAGAGCTTAATAATGTGTGGGAATTATTGAATATAATAGAGAATTTTCAAGAAAATCTCACATGTGAAGATCAAGGCACAATCCATGAGCAACATGTGCCATCATTTATAGATTGTGAGACCTTGAATATGAAAGAAGAAGATAGGGAGGAGGACCAACATCATATGATTATGAGCACACACCCCTATCTATTTCAGAAGGTTGATGCACAGAAGAGGTAGACTAATTTTCACAGTGGAAGCAAGGACCTAATAGTACCATCTATCATGCACATGACTTTGGGCCATGGGACATTATTATTTTGTGGCAAACCACCTGGGAGGCCACATGGTCTAGATTTGGTGAGATATGTCCCACTTCATGATGCACCATTCATAGATATAGGATGAATGGGAGCATTATGAGGCCATTAAACAACATTGAGAGTCTTGGGTAGACTCAAGGAGGAGGGAGACATTATCCCAACATCATCATTACGCTCTCTCATTTTAGATTCTGTGTTGTGGGAGGAGAAGCATGGGAGGAATAACAACCTTCCAACATATACCTTTGGCATGGGAGATGCCAAGGAGAAGGGTAGCCATATGAAATATGTTCTTTGTGATATATCATTAGCGTTGTCACTATGGAAGATTGATCCATATTGTAAATCCCAGTTTTTGGTGGATTATTCCAAGGATATTTTTACATTCATGATACTTGATGACCAGCTACACGGATAGGGCTATTCATTCCAAGATGAAGTCATATATTATCATGGTAGGATCTTCTTATCTAGATCCTCCAAGCTTAAGGAGAAGTTGCTACAAAGAGCTCATGAAGACTTTCTCTTTAACCATACTTATTCCATGAGAGCCTACAACACTATCATGGAGAGCTACACTTGGGAAGGCTTTGAAGAGGAGATATATCAGAATTTGCAAAGATGCATGGACCATGTGGAGATGGGAGAGATACATAACTCAATGGAGGAGTTATCATAGCCACCTCTTTCCTCTTTGGGAATGAGAGGGGATCCATCTATGAGCCACTCCATTTGTATGAACAAAAATTTTGGTAAAGAACATGCTTATGTACATAATGTTTCATTTGATGAATATTTGCATTATTTTACCATGTATATGCAGGCCATAGCTCCAAGGAGAAGCATTATTCCATATAAACTTCATGGCCAACTTTGGGCCATAAAAATTTCTGAACATGGCCACTCCCTTGGAGGACATAGGGAGATATTGTATCATTGTGGGTGCACTCCAAAAGCACCAAACATATCTCACACTTTCAGCCATTGTAAGAAGACTTGGGCAGAAAGTAAGTGGTGGGGAAACCACTTACCACATAATTATCTGATGCAATCAGGAGATTTACTCCACTGGTTCCACCTGTGGGACTATGACCCACCTCCATTTTTACAGATTTATGTTTGTATGTACTTAATTTTTATCCAATACATTGATGATGTACTTATACATTTTATGGGAATTTTTGGAGGGAGGATGGGAGGAATGTATGTGCGTTATGGGAGAGAGATTCTCCATGTTCACTATCCTACATGTTTCAGGGAGAACATTGGGAAAACCATGTTTGTTTCATTTGAACTATTGTCTCCTTGTGGGATGAACTATTTGAATCTCATAAGAACTTTGGAGGAACATTTCATGGACGGATGGATTGGTAGAAACTTAGCCTATGAGGGAAGCTTATCACATGTTGGTGTCACCAATGATGGAGAGTTGCAGCACTCACCTTGTTAGTTTCTCGAGGACAAGTAACATTTGGGAAGGGAGGACTGTAATATTCCCAATTAGCCATAAGCTAGTTGGAATATTCAATTTTGTTTTGCTGCTTTGTTTTATGAATAAGAGGATAATGGAGGTCCATAATTCTCCTTAATAATGAATAAATCAATGCCAATGTGAAAGAGATAGATCTTGGTAGCTTAATTGAGTACCCTTAGGTGTGAAAAGGGGCTGGAACACCTTGAATGGATCAACTTTCACCAAATGAACAACGATGTCATGGAAGAGTGGTCATCAATGAAAGACAACGCAATTTTAGATGGAGATGCTTTGCATGGAAGTAGTGCTATTATTGGATGGGGCTTAGGGTTTTCAAGTTCATATCTTATTTAAGGAAGAGGATGGCAGCCATATTGAGGAGGTATGTTGATGTATATGATATTTCTGAATATATGGTATGTTTAGAGATATATCTTTCTCTTGCTAATTAGCTGAGATTGAGTGTTTTTTAGCACTGGGTGTTCCTGATCAGGAATCCCACCTCTTCCATTGAGAAGCTCTTGAAGGAGTCTTGTACTACATTTTTCACTATCATTCCTAAGGCTAAGCTTCATATTTCATTTACATCACAAATCCTATTGAGGGTTGAGTTGTTTTGCAGGTTGCAGTAGTGGAGACTAGATCTGGGTCATTTCATTGCTTATTTTTAGTGGAGAAGGCTTCCTTTCCATTGGGATGATAGTAAGGAAGGCCCTTGTGCCTATTTTCAGATCTTGGCATCAGGACAACTATTTATTTATCCCTACGACACATTTTTCTTCCAGATCTGTGTTATTTCTGTAGGAGGAGTTGCAGGGTGGTTTGGCACACCATTTGGAGTGTTGGTTTTCTAGTGAAAGGGATTTGCATTTCATTTAGAGGATCTATTTGAGGAGGCTATTTTATTGATCATATTAGATCAGCCACACTTTCCAGATCTATATTTTGCAGTGGATCTGCAACCCTAGGGCCTAGATCCCCATCTTGTATATGGTGATTTGTTGAAAACCCTTAAGGGGCTCTTCAAAGGAGGTTGTATAGTGCTCAGATCTGTAGGAGATCTATCTTTTGAGGCACATATCAGCCTTAGATATATTTTATAGCCTTTTTTTGTAGCATTTCCTTTAAAACAACACTGTAGCAGTCTTCCAATCTTTATATATAGTAGCAGTACCCCTTTTTGAGGGATTTTTTCCATTGAAGGCTTGATCTTTCTTGTTGTGTATCTTATGGCCCATTATTTATGCATAATTTGCTGATGTTATAGCATATGAAAGGTATCGAAATTGGAATCTTGATTTTATATGATGATTTAAACTATTGTTCCAGAATTTTGCATTATATTCCTACTTTTCCCATTTGGGATATTACATTGTCTCATCATTATGTATTGGTTGAGAGTAAATTCAATTGTTGTTGAGTCGTCATGATGATAGGCTTGTTTTGGAACAGTATCATGAGTATATTTTGTAGCCACATGTATGGGAAAATGAAGATGTAATATATTGATATATCATGTATTTTAATCATTGATCCATAGAGGATGATCATAGAAACTATGCATTTATTTACATATTCATGTAAATTGATTATTGATCCATGTATTTATGATGTATTTTCTTTTCGGTCATATAGTAATGAGTCATGAGGTCATGTTATGGTTATATGATAGAATGTATGAGGTTTTATATCGCTGCTACAACCATGTATTTATCATGTATATGTCACTTGAGCCATGGTCATGTGGAGTCTCAACCCATATGGTGCTTCTATTTGTTAAAGGAAGGATTGTTTGCAATGGAAGCGGTCACTACAGCTTGGATATGGCATGTGTCCAGGGGGAGAATCTGTTTTATCTTATTCGCTTCAGCCATACATTGTTGGAATTCCGATCCACTTGGAGGTTTTCATGATGTGACTCATACTATGCTATGATAGTTGGGGTTCTTGGCATCATGTTATATTAATAGATATTTGGTATTTTTTTTTATGGGGTTTTATATGGAGAGGTTGGATGATTTCTTGACGTGCATATTATTGTGTGTTGTTGTATGATTTTTATATGATAATTGTATGGTTTACTCATGTTGGCATGTTTCTAGGGGTTATTAGTTGGTATGTTGCTCTAATGTTGCTTTATATATTTGTTGGTTATTACTACCGATGCAAAGATACATGGATGTGTATTTATGTACATTACTATTCTACCATGATAGTTTCTCTAGTACTTGTGTTTCAATTCTTGCTACCTGTTCATATGGAGTTCACAATTTTCCATTGATGTCAAAGGGGGATTGATAAAGGATGATGTTCTGGAGAGTTTGTATGTGTTCCATTAATGCCAAGGGGGGATATTGTTGGAATTATTGTGTGCATGGATATAGGTATATGATGTTGGCATTGGTTCATGATGGAAGCTAGCTCATGTTGGCATTGATTTCAAATGTTGTGGCCTAACTAAGATTTGGATGTCATTCATTGTATAATGGTTACAGCTGGTTGTATTGACATTTATATAGTTGTGTTGAAATTGATGTCAACCTTATGAGGCCATGCACTTATGTCAACCTCATGATGATGTAAAATGTTGATGGAGCAGTTGGTTTGTGTTGGAATGTGTTTGCATTTGATACTATGGTTATGGTCATATGATGGAGCTACAGGTGGATGATACAGATCTATATGTGATGGAGATGATGACTAGCACAATAGTTAAGTTCTCAAATGGGTATTCATCTATGTCTTCATGCTTATGCTCATGGAGATGACCTATTGGAGTGTGATTGTCTTAGGTTTGATGATGGAGATGTGCTACAAAGTATTTCAGGTCTATAAGAGATGTTGCAACTTGTGGAGATGATTGTTGGAGAGTGGAGGACATGTTGGCACTATTTCCAACCTTGTTTGTTGGCTTTTTTAGGTCAAATTGGAAGTGACAGTTGGGAGACATGTTTGATCTACTTGGAGATGTGTCAGAGGCCATGTGAGAGGTTTGGAGCCTAGTATAAATGTTGGAACACAGTATCTAACTAGTGGCAGAGGTTATGAGTTGAATGGCTAGTGTTTTTCCTCATCCTTAGCCACAGTCACATGGTTCCAAACCTATGGGAGCGACTGAAAGGCTCCATTCACTCAAAGAAAATCTTATGGGAGTGAATGAATATTCCAGTAACATGGAGCTAGTTTCATTCATGCGACTAAGATATTTTATGATATTTTCTCTGCATTCCTTGCACTATTCAGAAGCAAATTAGCTTAGAAATTACTAGAGGCTTCCAAAAAAAGTGAAAATGGTTGGAAATGGTTTGAAAATGTCCTTTCATGATGTGAACAAATTTAGTGCACAATTAGTCACAGTCTTAATGGCTTTATTTGGTCCAATTTGTGCACTCTTGATCTTAGCCCCAAGCTCAATTTCGCCCTACACATTTTATATTCGTCATTTTGGATCTTATTGTATTAAAGTTACATGTGTAAGAGTCTAAGAGAAGGATTCATAGAGTTTTTATGTTTCATACCTATTGGAAGAAGATAAATGCTTCAATGAGTGAGTGTTAATCGCAGAAAATGAAGCAGATATTAAGCATGTTGTAAAATAGATCATAATTGAAGTTGTTGGAGTAGGGATTGATTGAAGAGATTTTGTATGTTGTTGGATATATTTTTGTTGGACTATAAAATTTGTTTTTGCAGGAGATGCTATTACATTTGGTGCATAGTCATTGTGTTGTGTGCTTCTAATTTTAGTATGAAACAATTATATTCTGATGTGAGGGTTTGATATATGTTGGTATCAATTTTATTGTGGAAACTATTTTTATTGAGTAGATAAGCACACCTCCCATGGTTTTTATATTTTATTTCATGATGATAAATTTTTTCTTATAATATGTATGCAAAGATCATTTCTAGTTGAGTAGAGTGTCTTGGATCCAATTTGAAAATTGATGAAAGGATGTATGCATAGTGTTGAGGAGCAATGACTTCATGGTGGTGGCATAGTGATATCAAAGCTTCAATGAAAGGAAAATTTTCACAATCCAATGGTAGTTGGATAGTCAAATCATAGCTGGGTGAGGATCGATTGATCATGGTAGATTTCAACAGATGGTAGTCAGTAGACCTGTGTGAGAACATAGTATTCTGAGCTAATTAGTAGTATCAAGTCTCCTGTAAAATCCGTGTTGGCCTATTGTATATGAGGTCAAGTATCCATGATCATGAGAGTTAGCAAGCTATGCAAAATATCAATTGTTTTACTAATAGAAATTCAGAGTAGAGCAACAACAACAAGGTTGATTTTTCTCCCAGACTCGATTTCCACTAGAAATATTGTGTCTCGCGTGTGATTAATGTGATGTCCATTTTTATTGTTTTGTATTTGTTTATGGTTTTCATTTATGTTTACGTGATTCACATGCTATGATGTTTATTAGTTGTTGGATAACATATGTGTGATTCAATAATTGAATTAATAATTGGAAAAACTTGTATACAAGTCATACTACTGATTCACCCCCCCTCACTCAGTAGTGCTCAAAGGTTTTCAACAACTATAGGGTATATATGTGTTTAAGGGCCAAAAATTATGAATAGGTTGACTCTGAAACTCAAATCTCCTCCTATAATGAGGTTACTAGATGAGAAACATCGGATATTAAATTTTTTTTGCCAAAAGATATCTTGTCAGAATAGGGACCATATGAATTTAGGCCTTTGAAGGAAATAACATTGTCCTCAAAGAGGAAAAAAGTAGAAAATAAAGACCAAGAGGACCAGTCATATCAATGATTAAACATAATTTCATTCTAGTTTATAATGAGGCCATATGACTTCCCTAAAGCATCCAAGTACTGAAAATACCAAGTAGAAAGGAGCATGAATAAGATTGAAACTAAATTTATTCCTCGGATCATTGTTTCTTATATCAAATTGATATGTTTAGAATGGAGATAAATCATTCTTTTCAGAGCCAAGTTCTTTGTGGGTTTGGATAGACATTGAATTTTGAAAGAGAGAAGTCTCATTCTAAAACCTTTGTGGGGGAAGTTGCTCTAAGGGACTCAGTAATCGAGTTTTTTATTCCTTATTAGATTTTACAGAAACATTTCTTCATGTATATAGATGTTGAGCCCTAAAATTTTCTTCTCTATTGCAAACCTTCACTTCATTTCATCATTTCTTTATCACTTCATAAGCCTAAGAATCAATGAAGAATGATTAATATTTCTTAAAGGTTACATACAAATGATTAACATGTTGTATTTTCGTGATTTTTGCTGTCTTAATAATTTTGAACAGTTTTAGCCACAGAATACAGGCATTCTGTAGCCAGTCAAGTGTTCCACAGTTGTTTTTGTGTTTAAGTATGATGCAAGTGTCAATTGGAGAAAAAGCGCACATGGGTAGTTCCCAAATCTTCCCTACATGATTCCTTCCTATCCACGAGGACTGAATCGACAATTGGAGGTGTCTGATCCAATGGTCAAAGCGAGAGTAAAAGAGACTATCTTCTACAGGAATTAGGACTCTTGATTTTCTTTGCAGGAAATCACGAGTCTCAAAAGAGCCTCAATTCAATTTTGATTAGAAGAATACACCTATACGTATTTTTTCTCAAACATTAGTTATGAATTTGCATATAAATTAAGCTCTGTAGAACCGAGAAAGGATGGTTAATAACTCATTCAGAATCACAGTAATACTCTATTTTTTGAAGCATTGTTTTAATAAAAATGAGATTAGCCTTGATGTTGTTCTGATTACAATTTTAAGGAGCTAAAGGATTGTACCGAATTGATAGCAGAGGGCCCTGCTATTCGAGGAGGTTTCATGCATTTTATAGATAAGTTCATTCTAGTTTCTGTTTAGCATTTCTCTATATTTTCTTTACTGCTTTCATAAATTGCAATTATTGTATCCAACTAAGTAAAGTCTATTAATGAATGGAGAGTGACTCATAGGTGCAGTAGTTTCTTAGGTTTCATTTCTTGTCTTTCATGGTTAAATAGTTACTGTGCTTGAACAATTCAAGACCATATAAATCTTAAATTGAAATGGTTAGTGACTTATAAATATAGTAATTGTCTAGGAGATCCTTATACACTACACTTAATCCTTTTCTAAATCTCTTCCAATAAATCTCAATTATATGAATTGGATTCAGTTGTAAGGTTTGAGTTATTAATTGTCTTAGTATTTCATTTCATGTTATAGGAGATCCTAATACACTACACTTAATCTTTTTCAAAATCTCTTCCAATAAATATCAATTATATAAATTGGATTTAGTTGTAAGGTCTGAGTTATTAATTGTTTTAGTATTTCATTTCATGTTATAGGAGATCCTCATTGCACTACACTTAATATTTTTCACAAGCTCTTCCAATAAATCTCAATTAAATGAAGTGGATTCAATTTTAATGTTTGATTTATTAGTTGTTTCCATTTCTTAAATTCTCAATTCAGTTGCAATATCCATGGATTAGGATTTCTAGTTTTCACCATTTCTTAATTAGAAAATAAACTTCAAAAACTTCTGAATAAAACTCTTCTTTAATTCATTTGATAAACATTTTCTTTCCTTCCTTTTTAAATAGATTAATTTCATCCTCTTCATAGAATTCTAAGAATCAAAATATAAAAACTTCCAAAAAAATCAATAGAACCTTAAAACAACGAAGTAGGAAAAAGGGATACTTAGGCACATATAGTGCATTACACTTCATCAGTTTACTAGCCCTTGTCGATAATTTATGTTAACAATTTAGGACACTAAATTGACTAAACAATTTGGCAACGTGGTCGGGGAAGTGTAACTAGGTAGCCTTATTTCTTGCATCCCAAAAAAAATGACATGCATAGAGAAAGAGACTCTAGGTGTAGATTTATAAGAGGCAGAAGCTTAATTCCCACAACACCACTGAATCCACCAAGACCAAGGAGTAGCACACCTCCAACTCGAACCCATATTCCATACTGTATTGTTCATAGGCTTCCATAAGTTTCAAGATCAGATATCCAATCAGGAAGATCTCCCACTTCATCTACTAAAGCAATTTTAGGAGAAGAAGAGGATCCAAGGACTCCTGCAGGAGGAATAACCTTTTTCACCTCCACAGGAGAATAAATTCCAGCAAAATAATTAGAAATCCCTAGTGAAGAGGAAGAAGAGGAATATTTCTTCAATATTCCCTTCATAGAAGAACCAGAAGAATAATTAGTTCTCCATACTGAACCTTATATTAGTTCAGAGGAATCTATCATGGCAGGAAGAGGAGAAGAAGGAGGAGAAGGGGAAGGAGAAATATTTAATGGAGAAAACTTGCTTTTTGGAGGAGGTAGAGGTAGAGAAGGAGACAGAGGAAGAGGAAGAGCAAATGCAGAAGGAGGTAGAGGTAGAGGAAATGCAGAAGGAGATAGAGGTAGAAGGGCAATTGAAAGCTCCTTTGGATTCCCTATTATAGATGAAGAAACAAATGCTACCATGAAAAATATCTCACCCTCTATTCTTCAAAATTTTCATGGACTAAAAAGTGAAGATCCTGAAACATTATTATTTGAATTTGAAGTTCTATGCAGAACTTATGACTATCTTCAAGATGCTCAAAAACTTAAACTGTTCCCTTCAACATTGAAAGTAGCAGCATTAAAATGGTTTATGAGCCTAGTTACTAGGTCTATTGGGACATGGAATGATATGAGGAAAGCATTTATAGAAAGATATTTGGATTACTGTATACTAGTCAACCATAAGGAAGAAGTGTTCAAAATGATGCAAAAAGAGGATGACAATCTGGAATATTTACTTGAAAGATTTAATTATAACATTAAAAGGGGAAAAATGTAAAATTTAGATCAAGACACCTTGAAATCTCTTTTGTTGAAAACAATTAGGGATGAATGGATAGATATCCTGAACATGATGGGGAAAGGAGATATATCTCAAATTTCATTACTTGATATAACATAACTATGTATTAATCTCTCAAGAGGAAAATCTAAAATCTTGAAAGGACCAAGAGATCCTGCTCTTGTAGGAGCAAAAAAATCTGCAACTGGAATAGTATGTAGGGCAGAAATAGGGAATATGCTTGATGAATTCAAAACTGATATTCTAGGGAGTCTTAGTGAACAAATAGATACCCTTAAGATTCAAAACAAGCAGAAAGCCGAAACTGATGCCTTAGCAATATTTTGTCCAAAATGTAGAAAGAAAAATGCCTTAAGAGAGTGTCCTCTTGATGGAAAAGTAATAGAAACTTGTGCAATTTGTTCAGAAAAACATGAGACCAAGAATTTTCCTTCAATCCCTGGCCTTAAAGTTGTATTTCAAGAAGAAACAACCACAAATTCCATAGAATCTCTTAATTTTGTCTCTAGAAGACCTTGGTAGGGACCTCAAACACAAGGGTTTAATAATCAGATGTATAATCAACCCCCACCAAATTTGAATTCTTGGCAACAACCTGGGCCCCAATTTCAAAATCAATCTCAATCTTGGGCTCAAGGAGCAAAAAATGCTTATGGTAGGTTCTCTCAATATTATCAATATCCACCATCTTATCCATTTTATCCATCATATCCAAATCTTCCTCCTCAACAAAATCCTTAGCAGAATCCACAACCTCAAAATCAGAATCAAAATTCACCACTTCCATTACCATTTCCTCAGAAATCAAACCAATTACCTGCCCAGACAATACCAAACCCCAATAATAAAAATCCTCAGAATACATATATGATAGAAGGACAACAATTTCCAAATTATTTGATTACTCCTTTAGACCTTAATGATGTCCAACTTAGGTCTGGAAGAATACTTGAAAAAAAGAAGCCTTCTATAATTATACAATAACAAAATAATTCTGAGGAAGATTCTCTACGGGTGAATAATTTTTTTGAAGAAATCACATCTCTTCAAAATCAAAATATTGAAAAAGAAAAACAAAAAGAACTGGTGATTTCAACTCCTATGTTAGAGCAACCATCAACATCTACTACTACACCTCCTTTCCCTGAAAGATTATAAATTGATAAAGGTGTAGAGAAACAAATTATGATGCCTAACTATGATATCCTAGTTGAACTGAGAAATGTTTGTATTAAGATTCCATTATTACAATCCATCAAGGAGATCCCAATCCTAGAAAAAACAATAAAGAAGTTGAGTATGAAAAAACCAGGAAGAAAAATCAAAGAGATAAAAAGAATACAACTGGTAGGAAAAATAGCAGATATAATGATGGGAAATATTGCTATTCCAAAATATCTAGATCCTAGAAGTCCAGTTGTCAAAACACATATCAATGGAATTGAAATACCAAACACATTAATTGATCTAGGAGCAGCAGTAAATATCATGAGTAAGCAAACCATGGAAAAACTAAATCTTCCTAATCTTCTTTATACACCTACATTATTACAGTTAGCAGATAGATCTGTAATCAAACCAGATGGGGTATTAGAATATATTTCAGTGTCCTAGGATTCTTGGGAGTACCCTATGGATTTCGTGATCTTAACTCCTAAAAATGATCTAGGACATCCTATTATACTAGGAAAACATTGGTTAGCTACAATTGATGCCTTCATTAGCTGTAGATCCGATGATATGTACATCTCTATGGTAGTTCAACCAAGAAATTTACCTTGTATCCTCCAACAAGAACAATCACATAAATAGATGATAATCAATGGATTGATGATGAAGAATATATACAACCTCTCTTCACTATTTCAAAAATCAGTGAAGATGATCAGATTCTAAATGTCCTAGAAAATCATGAATCTTCTTTAGAATACAAACATGGACAATTTCAAGAAGAATAAAACATTGAATTTTTGTCATAAATACAAATGTCTCTTTACTCCATGGAAGAATTTGGGAGTTCTACAATTGAAATATTCCCAGGAAAAACCTTAAACATAAATAAAAACCTGGAAAAATCTCAGCAAGAGAAGCTAGTCAAAATATTACAAAGACATTCCTTTGCATATGCATGGGAATACACTGATATGAAAGGGATTAACCTTAAGACTTTCACTCATCATATCTACATAGAGGAAAATTGTAAACCAATCAGACAGCCTCAGAGAAGGATGAATCCAAACCTTAGGGAGATTGTTAAAGAAGAGTTGCAAAAATTGTTAAATGTCAACTATATTTATCCCATTTCATACTATTAGTGGGTTTCTCCTTTGATGATTGTACCCAAGAAAAATGGTAAATGGAGGGTATGCATTGACTACTGAGAATTAAACAAAGATACTCTTAAAGATCATTTTCCTTTACCTTTTATAGATCAAGTATTAGATACATTAGTAGACAAAAAGTACTTTTAATTCTTGGATGGTTTCAGTGGTTATAGTAAAATTCAGGTTACACTTGAAGATCAAGACAAAACCACATTTACCTGTCCTTAGGGAACTTATGCCTACCGAGTATTATCTTTTGGATTATGCAATGCACCTGCAACATTTTAAAGGGCAGTATTGGGAATCTTTTTAGATCTAATACATGATTGTGTAGAAGTATACATGGATGATTTCACAGTCTATGGTAATACAATTGAAAAAGCCCCAGAAAACTTGGAAAAGGTTCTAAAAAGGTGTAAATAAGCAAACCTTTAATTGAGTCATGAAAAATGTTTCCTGATGTTTACTGAAGGGATTGTCCTAGGACATCATATCTCAGGAAATGGGATTAGATTTGATGAGTCAAAAGTTGAAGTCATCTCTAGATTATTAGTTCCAAGTTGTCAAAAAGATGTTAGGATTTTTTTAGGATATACAGGATACTATAGAATATTTATAGAAAACTTCACCAGGATAGCATCTCCACTTTTCAAACTACTTACTAAGGACTCTGAATTCAATTGGAATTCTAACTGCCAGTTAGCATTTGAAACCCTGAAAAAAATATCAGAAGCACCTATTTTAAGGGGACCTAACTGGAAATTACCTTTTCATATCTCAATAGATGCCTCAGATACATCCCTAGGAGCTGTGTTGGGACAAAAAGACTTGATCCCTTATTCCATCTACTATAAAGTAAAAATTTGACTCCTTCAGAGTTGAATTATACTGTAACTGAAAAAGAATTCTTAGTTGTTGTTCATGCTATAAATAAATTCAGACATTATATAACAGGCTATGAAACCTTTGTTCACACAGATCACTATGCAATTAGGTATTTAATGAATAAATCAATCACTAATGGTAGAGTCATAAGATGGTTATTTCTTTTACAATAATTTAATATCACCATTCTAGATAGGCCTGGAAAAAAAATTACAGTGGCTGATTTCCTATCTAGACTCCAAAACATTAAAGAAAATACTCTAGTTGAAGATAAATTCCCTGATGAATATCTCTTTGCAATAACTACTCAAACTCCCTGGTTTGTAGACATTGCCAATTATTTGGTTTCAGGAAAATTTCCTTCAATTATGAATGCAAGAGACAAAAGAAAAATCATTTATGAAAGTGAAAAAATTTCATGTATTGATAATGAATTATACAGGACAGGTCCAGATCTTATTATCACAAGGTGTGTTCATGAAGATGAGATGCCTGAGATTCTTAAAGCATGTCATGATGAACCTTGTGGTGGACATTTTGCTGACAATAGGAAAACTTATAAAATCCGTCATCTAGGATATTATTGGCCATCCATCTTTAAGGATTCTAAAGAATATTTCAAAAGGTGTGATAGTTTCCAAAGGGTACGGAAACCTTCTCCTTCAAGTGAAATGCCATTGCAACCTCAAGTACATATTGAACCTTTTGAGAAATGGGCTTTGGATTTTGTAGGACCTATTAATCCTCTATCAAAACAAAAGAAGCATATCCTAGTTTGCATTGATTATGTCACTAAATGGGTATAAGCCAAGGAATTACCTTCTGCTAATGAAGCATCTGTAGTTAATTTTCTTTTTGAGTATATTTTTACTCGTTTTGGTGTCCCAAGAGAAATTTTCACAGATCAAGGAGCTTAATTCACATCAAATTTTGTGGAGAAAATGGTAGAAAAGTAAAAAATAAGGCACAGGAAATCTACTCCCTACCATCCACAAGAAAATGGCCAAGTGGAATCTACCACTAAGGTGATTGAAGGGATTCTTACAAAGACTGTTCATTTACATAGAAGAGATTGGGCAGAAAGGCTTCCTGAAGCCTTATGGGCCTACAAAACTACATGGAGAAACAAAATTGGGCACACTCCTTATGAACTTATTTATGGAAAACAAGTCTTGTTTCCCATAGAGTTTCAGATCCAAACTTTCAAGATGGCAGTCCAACTAGGACTTGAGTTGATTGAGGCACAGAAGCACAGGCTGGAGAAAATTACTGAATTGGATGAGATCAGACAAGATGCAGTCCAAAGAGCAAGCATAGTCCAACAACAAAGGGCTAGATGGCATGATAAATATATCAAAGAAAATAAATTTAAATAAGGTGACTGAGCACTCTTGTTTGACTCAAAATTCAATGATTTTCAAGGTAAATTTAAAACCCATTGGCTTGGGCCATATGAAATTGAGAAAATGTTTGAAAATGGAGCAATAAAGATCAGAACAATAGATGAACGAAAGGTATCATTTCTTGTAAATGGACACAGGTTGAAATTGTATCGTAAACCACTTTCAAGAGAATAATTTGTCAGAAAATTCCAAGAGAACATTAAGTTATTGAAGAAGAATCCTTCTTCTTCACTAACTTAGTTTGTATTTTTCTTCAACAACTTAAAAAATAAATAAATAAATAAAGGTATAAATATGAAAACCAATCAGTGATTGGCATGTTTATGTAGAAAGTATAGGGTGAAAATCATAATTTTTCTGACACTCTATACTTTCAATTTTTTTTCTTTTTCTGCAACCAAGTATTCATAAAATCCAGTTGCAGGTTCACTTTTCACTCCATACTTCACTTCATTCATATTTCATTCCATTCCATACTTACATTTCATTTCATTTCATACTTTCATTACATTCCATTCCACATTCATGTTCCATCTCATTCCACATTCATATTCCATCTCATTCCATTCCATATCCATATTTCATAATCTTTTGACAGGCACATTCTATAGTTGTTTGTTCTGTAGCCAATTCTGTTCTGCAGCCAATTCGACTCTACGACCTACTTCAATAAAACAAAGGATTATAATCAAAGGATACTATGGAGTTTAGAGGATCAACATTCCACAAATGAATGACAAACACAACAAGCAGCAAAATCAAAAAGGTCTGAGGTAAATTGTGCAAAGTTATTTTGATAGAAAAAATATAAAAACATGAAAAAGATACAATATTCTTAATAATATGTCTCCTAAGTAAATATATCATTCAAATTGATCTTATTTCATAATAAAACACCTCGACCATATCCCTTACCCTATTCTCCATAACGGTTCATCATTAATTAAATGACTAACGGTAAGAATCTTAGATGTGACCTATTAGGCCACATCTCTAAAAGATCATATCATTTAGTTATGATCCCGAATATTGTCATAAATATCTTCACGGCCATTTCATTCTATATCAAACCCTCAACATTTTTCATCATTTTCCCATCACTTTGTTCGTTCACCACCTCATTCACTCACTACCATTATATTCTACAGTCAGTTCATCTGTAGAAACAGAGAAGTCATTTTAAGGGTGAAACATCCTTCAAAAACTATTCTCTCTTCAGGCACAAGATCAGAAGCAGAGCATCAGACCCTACAACTCAGAGAAGGAAGTAATCCAAACAAAAAAGAAATGGGGTTAATTCTAAGAACAGAACCAATTGGAGTCAAATACTTAGAAGGATACGGCCTACAAGTGAAAGAGCTATTACAGCAAGTTGGGTGGTTGAGTTTTGTAGAAAAATTCAATGGGTTCCATAAAGAAATTATAAAATCATTTGCTAGATCATTTCATGGATCAGAAGTATAAATTGGAGACATTAAGTTTACCATAACAGAGTCATTTGTAGCTAAATCCACGGAATTTCCAAGACAAGGAGAACGCTGGTTCAAGAATAAGGAGTTTCATAATGAGTCTTGGAAACAAATGCTGAAGAACCTAGATATGGACATTACAGTATTTAGAAAAGGAATTCCGAGCACAAATTTAAAAAGTAAATGGAGAAACATGTTATTAATTTTGCAAAAAATTATAACATGTGAAGGTAGATTTGGTACAATGTATGTTTATCATATCAGGGTGTTGATGAATTTCTTAAATGATGGAGAAATAAATCCACCTTTCTTCTTGCTTAATAGCCTCAAAAGAATGGCTTCCAATTTTCAGAAAAGAGTCCAATTTCTAGAAACTACTCTACACCACCATGGTTTAGTTAAAATTCTGATTGAATTCCATTTGAAGAAAATAGGAGATAACTGGGAAGATTTTTTGCTAAGAAATCATTTTCAAGAGACTTTAGAAGAAACATCATCTAAAGAAGAGACTGTGAGGAGAAGCAAGAGAAGAAAAACTGATAAGGCTGTTGAAAATAAACATGATACATTATCACAAGAAGAAAGTGAAGAATTGATTTCTGAAAAGTTTGGAAAAATTAGGAAACAGGTTAGGGTCAAGAGAAAAGATAAGGTATCAAGTAAATATACTGATGAAGGAAATGAAAATCCACCAAATTTAAGGAGAAGTTATAGACTTAAAGGAATAATGAAAAAGACATTGGTCAAGAACACATGAATTATAAATATTGAAAATGAAGAAACTCCGGTTCAAACACCAATTGACAGATGTCCTTTACATCAGTTTGAAGAATATCCTCATAGAAGAACTCCTAATATAGACCCATTTCAACAGTAAATATATGATTATGTGGAATATCTGGAAAGGAAGTCCTCATAAAATCAAGAAATATCCCTCAGTCCACAAGAACCTCCAATAGAAACTCTAAAGAGAGATAACTATGAATTGGAGATACTAAATGGACATATCAAAAATGAGAATGAAATCTTGAGAGAACAAATTAAATTGAAGAATTCTATGAATGATACTCTCACTCTGCAATTGGGTACACTGCATAAAGAAAACATGAAGCTAAAGAAGAGAAATAAGAAACTAAACATGGCCCTCATAAATCTTAAGTTCAAATTATTCATGAGAAAACCTAGAGTGACATTGACCACCAAAAGAAGTAGAAAGATAAGGCTAGATGTTCTAGTAGAGGTTTTAGAGCACATGGAATAAATTTTTGATGGAACTTCATGAGGACATGCAAGAGTTTTGAAGTGGGGGTATCTTGACCCCTAAAATTGTCTTCTTTGTTGCAAACCTTCACTTCATTTCATCATTTCTTTATCACTTCATAAGCCTAAGAATCAATGAAGAATGATTAAGATTGCTTAAAGGTTACATACAAATGATTAACATGTTGTATTTTCATGATTTTTGTTGTCTTAATAATTTTGAACAGTTTTAGCCACAGAATACAGGCATTCTGTAGCCATTCAAGCGTTCCATAGTTTTTGTTGTGTTTAAGTATGATGCAGGTGTCAATTGGAGAAAAGTCGAACATGGGTAGTTCCCAAATATTCCCTACATGATTCCTTCCTATCCACGAGGACTAAATCGACAAGTGGAGGTGTCTGATCCAATGGTCAAAGCGAGAGTTAAAGAGACTGTCTTCTACAGGAATTAGGACTCCTGATTTGCTTTGCTGCAAATCACGAGTCTCAGAAGAGCCTCAATTCAATTTTGATTAGAAGAATACACCTGTATCTATTTTTTCTCAAACATTAGTTATGAATTTGCATATAAATTAAGCTCTGTAGAACCGAGAAAGGAGGGTTAATAACTCATTCAGAATCACAGTAATACTTTGTTTTTTCAAGCAGTGTTTTAATAAAAAGGAGATTAGCCTTGATGCTATTTTGATTAAAATTTTAAGGAGCTAAAGGATTGTACCGAATTGATAGCAGAGGGCCCCTGCTATTCAAGGAGGTTTCATGCATTTTCTAGATAAGTTCATTTTAGTTTCTGTTTAGCATTTCTCTATATTTTCTTCACTGCTTTCATAAATTGAAATTATTGTATCCAATTGATTAAAGTATGTTAATGAATGGATAGTGACTCGTAGGTGTAGTAGTTTCTTAGGTTTCATTTCTTGTCTTTCATGGTTAAACAGTTACTGTGCTCGACCAAGTAAATACCATCTAAATCTTAAATTGAAATGGTTAGTGACTTATAGATATAGTAATTGTCTAGGAGATCCTCATACACTACACTTAATATTTTTCAAAATATCTTCCAATAAATCTCAATTATATGAATTGGATTTAGTTTTAAGTTCTAAGTTATTAATTGTTTCAGTATTTCATTTCATGTTATAGGAGATCCTCATTACACTACACTTAATATTTTTCACAAGCTCTTCCAATAAATCTCAATTAAATGAATTGGATTTAGTTGTAATGTTTGAGTTATTAGTTGTTTTCATTTCTTGAATTCTCAATTGAGTTGCAATATCCATGGATTAGGATTTCTATTTTTCACCATTTCTTAATTAGAAAATAAACTTCAAAAACTTGTGAATAAAACTCTGCTTTAATTCATTTGATAAACATTTTCTTTCCTTCCTTTTTAAAATAGATTAATTTCATCTTCTTCATAGAATGCTAAGAATAAAAATATAAAAACTTCCAAAAACATCAATAAAACCTTAAAACAACGAAGTAGGGAAAAGGGATACTTAGGCACATATAGTGCATTACACTTCATCAGTTTACTAGCCCTGGTCGATAATTTATGTTAACAATTTAGGAAACTAAATTGACTAAACAATAGATATATAATATTTTATACACCTATGAGGGCCAGAGAGGGCCAAATCATTAGATTCGTATAGTCCCTTGCCAGGCTCAAGGAAAAAGGGTCTTTTAGGTGTTGGAGAAAAATCCAAGGGTGGGATAATGACAAAATATTGTAAGGTGGAGAGTGAGGAACAAAAGGGGCAATAGGGAAGTGGTCATCTGAGAAGAATGAAATAAAAGAGAGGGGAGAGGAGGGATTCATTTAGGGGCAGGAGTGAAAAATGTAAGAATAGGGGAGGTTGGAGAGACAAATAACTAGGGGAGTGCAACAAGTAAATTTGTGCCAAAAGATGTAGGAAGTGGGGTAGATGCAAAGGTGTTTGAAGAATTATGAAAACATTTCAAGACGAAGGTGAAGATGAGGAAGTTGTATTCATACCCACTGAGGAGACGTGTGTTGTTGCATTAGTAGATTGATCTAATTTCAATGTGGTAGGAGATGGTGTTACCTCTTGATTACCCAAGCGAGCAACCCAGCATAGTCCATGAGAGGATCGTGTGGAGGCATCCTCTTTGGCATGCATTTATTGGTTAGTAGAAATAGTGTCTAGAATGCGAGAACTATGGACTTCCACCCCATGTTGAAATTTTTGAACCAGTTTATTTTTTATCTTCCCCAATGAGTAGTCCTCTCCCAAGTGTCTATATGAGTCAAACAAATCGAATTTCAAAGGAAACCTTCATTATCTAGGGTCTACTTATGAATTAGCTTCGCAGAATGAATATTTATCGTGTTCAAGGGATTTGAGGGTATATTTAGCCCCACTAGGATATTGGCCATAGCCATACATCTTAAGCTCTGATAAGAATTGTCTTTTACATAAAATAAAAACTAGAATCTTCCTATTCGCATAAAAAAAATATTGAGATCATAAATGGAGAGGGATACTTAGAAGTCGATCCTAGATAAAAACCAAAGATAGATTCTTTTTCCTTGCACAAAATCAATTTCCCATTTTCTTGAGGTATAACGCTTAAGATCCCCACTGCAAGCAATGTTGAAGAATATTTTTTTCATGCTTCCCAAATGCAGTGATCTATCCCATCCAACCCTTCACGAGAATCGAACAACCAAGGGTATAACCAAGTATAATAAAAGAAAACTTGGTTTTAAAATACCTCATGACCACCATATTCATGTATTTGGTTGAAAAAAAACCAACATCTGCAATATATTCTATTTTTGAAATATATTTTAGCTTAATGTTCACACCCATAATGAGATTGATCTCCTTAACATTCCTCTTGATGCATTTCTTGCTATGCTTGGAAATGTTTTTTTTTGCTAACTCAATGGGTGGCTACAAGCGAGGAGTTTTTTTTACCATCAATAAGCATTTTGAGTGTAATGACATTGCTAAGGAAACAAGTATGGGAAGAGGTGAGGTAAGAGGAAGGATGAATAACCACCAAAGAAAAAGGTAGGGTAGTTGGTTCCTTAATCTTAGTTGCAACATCTAGAGGGGACCTCAGATATGGGGAAAGAGAATAAATGTTTTATGAAGAAGAGGTGTAAAGCATAAATAGGAGTGAGGAGGAAGTGGGATGGGATAGACAATGATGAGAAAATGAGCCCAGAGGGATGGAAAGGATGACATCATGGAGGAGGAGGGTAGGTGGGATACATGCCACCTCATCATTCGTTTCTGTTAAAGTGCTAAGAGGTGAACTTATTATCAATTAAAAAGATTATAAACACAAAGAAGGAAGTAAAAAAAAATAGAAAAATTAAATGATAAAAAAATAATTATTAAATAATATAATTCTAACAAACTAATACCAAGTTATTTTAATTAAATAGTTTAAAAACTAAAATAATATAAAAAAAGGAAATAATATATATCCAACTTTATATATAAGAAATAAACTAATATAATATAAATGATAAACTTCTTATTATTATGGAATGAAAATCTCTCCTCTAGCTTCAATAATAGATAATGGCTACTAAAATTTTAAAACCCACAATTATTTCTTAAAAAAAAAATTCATTTATCCTCCAAATAAAATAATTCTTCCATCTACAAAATTATACATTTTAGTACCTCCAACAATTTCTCAACACACATAATATTCAATATCATTCAAAATTATAAGAAAACCCAACCTTAAATAAACACCCATCAATCCTCCATCTCCACAATCTTAGAATCCATTTTGAAATAATAAAACCCATGGATCCTCCATGAATAGCTAATAATTAATAATTTAAATAGCTAATAATAAATAATTTTAAAAACCATTCATCATGTTGAAATTTCTAAGAATTCCAGAACAAACACAGAGAGAATAATACTCTCCTTCAAACACAGAGAATTAAAACAAAAATTTACTCACTGACAGACAGAGATTGCATAAAAGCTTTCTATTCCATTAACTGTAAAACTATTACAAAATTTTGGTCTTCCTCCTCTGAGGGATAACACTGTGACTACTACAAATGCAATGCTTAAAATGCTCTGTCTCTATTAAAAAAATACACTCTATCTTTCATATATATTTTTCCTTCGGCCACTCTCTGTCTTTTTCAACACATTGTTGTCTATCAAAAAATACACTGTTGTGTATGTTTTTATATTATATTAGCCTCATAGGCTCTTTTCAAATGTGGTGCAGCACACTGTTTTAATTAACAAAAAACTAAAAACTACATATGGCCCACCTGGCCCACATTATAAAATGTTGCGTATGTTTTAATATATGTTAAACATGTATACATATAAAACCAAAGGTTAATAACCTTTTAATTTGCGCGATAAATAAAAAACATAAAACATAACAAAACTTTAAAACAAACTTCCACCCAGACTTCAAACCGATTAAACCAAATTGTAATGAAAATCGCCTCATAAACTCACATGACGTCATCAACCCCAATCTCCACGCGATCGCCACCCTATTAGTTGAGGACTAGGGCCCGCAGACTCCAACCAAACTATGAGCCAAAATATATAAAAATTTCACGTAACAAATTAGCCCAATGACGTCAGGGCGATTTGTGATGCGAAATCTTTAGGCTGCGGTTCATAAAAGATTTCGGGTCCGATTTTAGGTGTGGTGACGTAGGCACCAAAACTGTGCGATAACGCGCGATTGGTCCACGTCTTCTGATGTGCTGGCAATGGAACCACTGCTCTCGTGGCCCAAATTAAAACTTTAAACAAAATCTTCCCACGTTCAAAACTGAACTCTGTTTCCAATGTAACAAGGACTGCAAGGGTTTTACATTTCGAATAGATTGTGAAACAAATTTAGCAAGTGGTTTATGACAGAATCCCTCTAAACAAAAATAGCAAGCGGCTGAGGTGCAGGGTAGTTGAAATTAACATTTCAACGCTCCCCCTTAAGTTCAACTACTGGGTTATCTGTCATACCCATGCATTTCCTCAAATATTCAAATATTTTCTGCCCCAATGGCTTTGTCAGTATATACGCAAATTGCTCCCGAGTCTTGCAATGTTTTAAGATAATTTCTCCATTGTTCACTAGCTCCCTGATGTAGTGAAACTTAGCATCTATGTGCTTTGTCCTTTTGTGAAACACAGAATTTTTAGACAGTGCTATGGCTGAGCTATTGTCACAATAAATCACTGTGCCTTTTACCTATTCTTGACATAAACTCCTCAACATTCTTCTCATCCACACTGCTTGACATGTTGCTGCTTGAGCTGCCACATACTCTACCTCTGCTATAGACAATGCTACAATAGGTTACTTTTTAGAAGCCCATGAAATAACTCCCGAACCCATATGAAATGTCAGTGTATCCAATTAACTCAGAATTTTCTGAAGTAGTATACAAAATACCATACTTTTTAGTTCCTTTCACATACTTCAGAATTCTTTTTGCTGCTTGCCAATGTGCTTCTTTTGGCCTTTCCATGAATTTGGAAATTAAACTAACATCATGCATAATATTAAGCCTAGTTGCAGTTAAATACATGAGGCTACCAACTATGCTCTTGTATAAACTAAGATCAAAATCCTTGCTGTTGTCCTCTTTGTTGAGTTTCAATCCCATTACGGTGGGTGTTATTGCTGTCTTGCAATCCTGCATGTTAAATATTTCCAAAAATTCATTTACATACTTAGCTTGAGAAATACAAATCTTATTTTCATTTTTCTCTACTTATATTCCTAAGAAGTATTTCAGCAAGCCCATATTACTCATCTCAATTTCATCTTTCACGACCTTTTTAAAATTTTCAATGAGGTAATCATCATTACCTGTGAAGATTACATCATCAACATATAAAACAACAATCAACATCTTACCATATTTCTCCTTGATGTATAATGTGGGTTCTCTTTCACATTTTTCAAACCCATTCTCCAGTAAATAGGAATCTATCATACTGTACCATGCTCTTGGTGCTTGTTTCAGCCCATAAAGATCTTTCTTCAATGTGCAAACTTTGTGTTCTTGGCCCTTTTTCTCATAGCCTAGAGGTTGTTCAACATAAACCTCTTCCATTAAAACTCGATTTAGGAATGCTGATTTTACATCCATTTGATGAACCTTCTATTTGTGTTGTGCTGCTATAGACAACATTGCTCTCAATGTTTCCATTCTTGCAACCAATGCAAATGTTTCTTCATAATCTCTTCCATGCTGCTGCTTATATCCTTTGACAACAAGTCTAGCCTTGTGCCTTTCAATCTTACCTTCAGCATTGCTTTTTTTCTTGTAGACCCATTTCACTCCAATGACTTCCTTACCTTTTGGAAGTTCAACCAAATCCCATGTTTTATTTCTTTCTATGGCATTAATTTCTTCATCCATAGCATCTATCCATTTTCTATCTTTTATAGCTTCTTCAAAATGAATAGGATCATCAACATGACAATATAAAGAAAATAAAGAGTTCATACCTTCATTTGTTGCCTCTTGCTCGTAAATGTCATTCAAATTTCTGAATCTTGTTCCTCTTTCATTTGGTGTACATGTGCTTGAAGTAGCACTCAAATCCGCTCCTTGTGGTGTGCTTGGAGAAGCACTCTCATTACTTCTCAAGGGTGTTCTTACTCCAGCTTGTGGTGTCCATTATTTCCCTTGTGTTGGTGGAGGTAGTGGTGCTAATGATGGATGTATTTCAGCCATATCATCCTCATTTTCATCATGAGATAAACAACTCTTTACATTGACTGTTTTCTCAATGCTTCCATCCCAAGCTTCTTCTTCAATGAATTGAACATCTCTGCTCACAATAAATTTATTGGTGGATGGTTTATACAACCTGTAAGCTTTGGATTCTTCATTATATCCAATAAAAATACATTTCTTCCCTTTGTTGTCCAACTTCTTCTTTAGCTGATCTGGAATGTGTGCATAAGCCACACAACCAAAAAATTTCATGTGGGGGACTGTTTGTTTTATCCCACTCCATGCTTCTTCCGGAACTTTATTCATCACTACTTTTTTTGGGAATCTATTTAGTACATATGCTGCACAATGTACAGCTTCAGCCCAATAATCATTTGGCAAATGTTTTTCCTTTAGCATACTCCTTACCATATCCATGATTGTCCTATTTTTCCTTTCGGCAACTCCATTTTGCTGCAGAGTGTACCTTGCTGTAAATTGCTTGTGTGTGCCATTTTCTCTGCAAAAATGCAAAAATTCTTTAGAGATATATTCACCTCCTCTATCAGTCCTTAATACCTTGATATGTTGTCCACATTGGTTCTCAACAAGTGCTTTAAAATTGCAGAATTTTTCAAACACTTCATTTTTATATTTCAAAAAATAAACCCAACTTTTCCTTGTAAAATCATCAATAAAAGTTAACATATAGTGGCTACTTGCAAGTGATGGTGTTTGCATTGGTCCACATAAATCTGAAATGACAATTTCTAAGGGTGCCTTTGCCCTTATGCTTTTCCTTGATGGAAAACTTTCTCTGTGTTGTTTATCCAAGATACAACCTTTACATAGGCTGTATGGTTTCTCGATCAATGGTAATCCTTTTACCATTCCTTTCCTATGTAACAAATTAAGACCTCCAAAGTTGAGATGTCCAAATCTCAAGTGCCATAACCAATTCTCAATTTTTTGCTTATCTTTGGAAAGCCTCTTGTGTCACTGCTGCCATTTCTTCTACATTCTTCAAATTTTCCATCATCCTGAGAGGGAACATTATGTTCCTTGTCATTCTTATTTCAGTAATACATTGTTTGCTTGGTGGTTTATCCATGATGGTGCATACATCATCTTCAAAGAAAACATTGTATCCCTTTTGAATGAGTTGCCCAATGCTTAACATATTACATTTCATACTTGGTACATAATACACATCAGATATGCTCTTCTTTTCTCCTTTATTTATCAAGACATTTACTATGCAATTTCCTGTGATAGAAACCTTACTGTATGTTCCCAATGTGACTTGAGACTTCACATTTTCATCTAACATAGAAAACATAGCAATGTTTCATGTCATATGGTTGCTACATCCTGAATATAGAAACCATAAATCTTCACTCTTTTCCTCAGCCATATTACATGCTAAAAACAATTTATCTTGGCTGATATTTTCCCTAGTAAAATTTGCACTAGGTCTATTACCCCTATCATTCTACTTCTTCCTACATTCATTTGCATAATGCCCATATTTTTTACAATAATGACACTGGACATTGGATTTGTCATACCTTTGTCCATGATCATGTTGCTGTCCACCTTGTTGGCTGTTGCTTTGGCCTTAGTTCTTATTTTGATTGCTGCCCCTTCCTTGAGTATTTGCTGGGATGTTTCTTCCTCCTCTATTTTGGCATCTCCCTCTACCTTTTCGTCTGTTATTTCCTCGTTTTTGACCTCTTCCTCTTCCAAAGGACATTTGGGTCTTGAAGGCATGCTCCAAAAATGAATTTTCATTTCTACCCAATCTTTGTTCATGTGTCATTAGTGATGCATGAAGCTCATCCACTGAAAAATTTGAGAGATCCTTTGTCTCTTCTATGGTGGTGACTATAACATCAAACCTTGAGGGTAAGCGCCTCAAAAATTTCTCCACAATCATTCTTTCTTCAAGTGTATCTCCATGAGACCTTATCTGTGTGACCATCCCAATCACATGTGTGAAGAATGAGTCTATGTTATCAGACTCCTTCATACAGAGAGTCTCAAAATGTCTCCTTAGCAATTGTAGTTTTGCTGTCTTCACTTTCTCCATACCTTGATAGGTTGCTTTTTAGGGTATCCCATGCTTCCTTGGATTTCTTAGTTGTTGCTATCCTTGGAAACACACTCTCATATACTGCTTGATAGAGATAGAAGAGGGTTTTAGAGTCCTTCTTATTGCTCTTCAACAAATTCTTCTCTGCTTGTGTTAAGGCATTAAACTCATTTTCATCTACTGGTTCTTCAAAACCATCCTCAACAAGTTCCCATAAGTCTTGAGAGGCAAACATGGCTCTCATGGTGATTTCCCAATAATCATAGTTCTTCCCATTGAACTGTGAGAGCTAAGCATTTCCAATACTCATGCTTGTGCTGGCTCCTGCCATGCTTAGCACTCTGAACTATGCTTTAAATCTTGACTGTGGTTTTTAAAATAAACTGACTGTCTTCAAACAATAACACAAATTTTGTTTTGAGAAATACCTTGGATTTTAGCTGAGCCTTCACACTGCTGGAGAAATTCTTGCAACAAAAAACCTTTGCTTCAGCTTCTTTGACACCTTCAAAGAGCCTGGACTAACTCCGATACCATGCTGAAATTTCTGAGAATTCCAGGACAAACATAGAGAGAATAATACTCTCCTTCAAATACAGAGAATTAAAACAAAAATTTACTCACTGACAGACAAAGATTGCATAAAAGCTTTCTATTCCATTAACTGTAAAACTATTACAAAATTTTGGTCTTCCTCCTCTGAGGGATAACACTGTGACTGCTACAAATGCAGTGCTTAAAATGCTCTATCTCTATTAAAAAAATACACTCTTTCATATATATTTTTCCTTCGGGCACTCTCTGTCTTTTTCAACACACTGCTGTCTATCAAAAAATACACTGTTGTGTATGTTTTTATATTACATTAGCCTCACGGGCTCTTTTCATATGTCGCGCAGCACACTGTTTTAATTAACAAAAAACTAAAAACTACATATGACCCACCTTGCCCACATTATAAAATGACACGTATGTTTTAATATATGTTAAACATGTATACATATAAAACCAAAGGTTAATAACCATTTAATTTGTGCGAAAAAAAAAACAAAAAAAAACAAAAAAACATCACAAGACTTTAAAACAAACTTCTGCCTGGACTTCAAACCGATTAAACCAAATTGTAATGAAAATCACATCACAAACTCGCATGACATCATCAACCCCAATCTCCACGTGATTGCCACCCTATTGGTCGAGGATGAGCCAAAATATATAAAAAGTTTGCATAACAAATTAACCCGATGACATCAGGGCGATTTGTGATGCGAAATCTTTAGGCTGCGGTTTATAAAAGATTTCGAGTCCGATTTTAGGTGTGGTGACGTAGGCACCAAAACTACGCGATAACGCGCGATTGGTCCACGTTTTCTGATGTGCCGGCGGTGGGACCACTGCTCCCGTGGCCCAAATTAAAACTTTAAACAAAATCTTCCCGCCTTCAAAACTGAACTCTGTTTCCAATGTAACAAGGACTGCAAGGGTTTTACATTTCGAATTGACTGTGCAACAAATTTAGCAAGCTGCTTTTGACACAATCTCTCCAAACAAAAAAGCAAGCTGCTTTTGACACAATCTCTCCAAACAAAAATAGCAAGCGGCTGAGGTAATTAACATTTCATAACATCAATCTTTCATGAATGCATGTCCAGATTAGCAATGTGCGGACATGTTTAAAACTAACCATAGTCGGCTGTCGAAAGAGAATTCTTAATTCTTAAGACAGACATTAAAGAAATATATATATAGATATAACACAACCCTAAGTCAAGGTTCATCCACGCAAAAAGTTACATGCCTAGCAGGTGGTGGTTGCGTAACTGAGTTCTATCTTGATATCGTTATTGAGTGCAGTAAATTCTAATGGAAACAGCAACTGACACGATCATCATTAATAATAACAGAGACTCCCTTAATAGAGAATTTGTTCTCCATGTTATGAGGAATGTGGAAGGTGAGATAAACGCAGGTGTTATTTCTGAAGCGGAGGTCATCACAACCCAAAGGAACATAATTGAAGACGAAGATGAAAATGATGGACAACTTAATAATGTGTTGGCATTACTGAATATAACAGAGGATGTTACTTTGCGCGAATTAGAACGTCGACGGCTAGAAGCGATGTTACAGCTTGTGGGGATAATTATAGGCCGTGGAAATGAAAATAGCAGGAGAATAATTGTACAAGGTGAAAATGTGAATGAAGATATGATAATAATTCGATACATACTCGACTTTCGCCAAACCAATTTATATGTAATTCGAGTCCAGTTGTCCATCCAATTTATATGTAATTCCAGATTCAGTTGGCGTCAAATCATGAAACATCTACAGGAGAATACATATAACTTCCATTTCAAACGTGAAATTATGACTATAGCGCTGAATAACGTTGAAAGAAGTATTCCTGCACAAGTAGTGGATGGATTGACAGACGTTATAATTCGCGTGGAGGACAATATTGCAGATTGTGATGAAGTGACGTGCGCAATTTGTTACGATAATTTTAAAAATGGGCAAACTGCAAAACAACTGCAGTGCAACCATCTTTACCATTCTCACTGTATCCTCTCATGGTTTAGTCATAACATCTCCTGTCCCACATGCAGACATGAGCCACCTTCTCCAACCCTATTTGTTTCATTTAACAGAATTTAATCCTTCGCCAGTGAAATGAACTTTCCCAACAGTTTAATCCTATTTCTTATTAGACTTGTATTTCGCAGATTTACTCATTTAACCGACTTGTATTTTCCAGATTCACTCATTTAAGCTATTTAATTTGGAAGGCAACCATTCTTCTCACAATCTTTGAAAACATGGATATAATATATTTAGGTATTTTCACAAGGTTCTTTTATTTTTTTTAAATGTATATTTCTTTCAATGGATCGTTTGCATAATGAAGAGAAGTTTAATGTTTAGATATATATTATATATATTATATTATTAAAATGAAATCTAATATGAAATTTTTTATAATGAAAAATGAAGTTAATATTATTAATAAAATAATTAAAATAAAAATTATTATTAATTTTATATATTGTGTTTTGTTTTTAAGAGGTTTTAAGGTTTTTCCTTCTTTATCATGTATTTGAAATTTCTATTTTTGTTTCTTTATTAAACTTTTTTATTTTAGATGAAACCTACATTCTTTTTAGGATCTAGTTTCATGATTGGAAGACAAGTTCTTTAGCCTACCTAATAACAATGCAAATAATAATACTCTTATAATTTAACATATTACAAGAAGTTAGTTTGAAAATCAAATCCAACAATTTTTGTTTTTATTCCTTATATGTAGATGTAGGAGGGAGTGAAGTATATCAAACACGGTTGAACATTTCAGTCATTACAAGTTGATTGAAGAATGAATAACTAGTGAATGAAATAGATTTCTACTAATCAATACTCATACAACGAACATGTAGAGGTATATTATCTAAGAGAATTATAGATATAAAATGAGATAGGAAATGAGTTCATATTATCTAAGAGTAGATAGATATAAAATGTGTTGTAAATATTTAAAAGGAAAGATGCAAAACTAGTTAGTCATTTCAAAGTAACAAAAGAGATGTGTTCCAAGACACAAGAGAACATGGACTAAAAGTCCAAGGTTCCATATTCATTAGTAGTTGGTATTACTACTTAGGAATTGTGCTTTCGAGGTTCAAGCACTATTTTATATAGATATGTTGACATAGATATAGAAGGTGATATAGATAGTAGGAGCACCATGTGGTATGTTATTACTATAGGTGGAATAATAACAGGTTGGATTTTAAAATTATAAAGAGTTGTTGAACTTTTAACAATAGAAGTAAGATATGTTGCTATTACAAAGACTAATAAAGAGATGATTTAGTTAGAGACGTTCATGGAGGAATTGGTAAACAAGAAAGAGAGAATATCACGTTGTATACTAATAGCAAGAGTTCCATTTATTTTGTGAAGAACTCAACCTTTCATTTTAATACTAGGAATATATAGCTCAAGTAACGTTTCATATGATCAATTTTGGAAGAGGTGTTATTGAAGTTGGAAAAGATACATAGTAGCAAAAATCTTGTGAACTTTTTTAAAAAAGGTAAAAATTTAATAGATGGGTCGAAATTGTGTGCTATCCTAGTAAGGAAGACCCTGAGACCATTTTTCATGTGGGCACAATTCTAACAGCCAATAAGAGAAGTCAGCTCAAAACCCTCATGAAATTGTAAGGTTGAGTCTTATCACGAGTTTTGTGGGGTTTCCAATGTACGAGTTAAGGCCACTTCTTCCTACAATAACTATTTCTTTCTTTGGGATTGAGTTTCTAATTAATTTCTATGTTCCTGAAGCTAATATAGAGGGGAAATTTTGAATTAAGGTGACTAAGTTACACATATTTTGTAGGCGGAGTTAAATTTTGATTTCTATTAAAGTACATCTTTAGAGATAAAAAACTACAAGGTATACAATCATATAGTAGTGCATTCAAGTTTAATTTATGAGGTCAATTTTATGATGAGTAAGCAAAAATAATAGAGATGTCATATTCACTAAGAAGGTCATGTATAAAAATCAATTGTAGAGAAAGAGACGAGAAGAGAAAAACACATTTTACATAGTGCTCGATAAAATCATAGAAAAATAGATTCCAAAGGTGCCAGAAAATCAAAATGTTCAATAACAAGAGGTACCTAAAATTCCTAAAAATGTCATTAGAAGAGGAACCATGTTAATTACACTCCTTGAATGAAACTCTTGATTGTATTATGTATTTGTTCACAGTGCTTGAAATTTTTCAACCAAAGGGTCTCCTAGATGTGAAGTTCCAATTAGACTTCACGCCATTTGGAATAGGGGATCCATCCAAAGTATCAACCGGTTGTCATGAATTCTTATATATTTTCCTTAGCTCTAACTATCAACAAGAGAGAGGAACATGTGTGTACCTTTTAAAAGTATGTAAGTGTGGCTATAGGAGAGAGATAATAATACCACCCTAGTAGATACACACAAAAACAAGAAGGATCCATCTAACATCCAGTGGAATAGTCCACAAGAGATGTAATGGTCATTACAACCATTGAATGTGAAAGATATGATCCTGATGAATAGTCCACAAGGATGGTACAACAATAAAAACCATTACAACACATTCTCGATGAGATAAGTACTAAAATAAACAAAACAATTCAACTACTTTAGCACAAATGAAAGCCAACATGAAATACAAACATCCGTATAATAGTCTTACAAACATTCATAATACATGTATGAAGAATGTGATGGCTTTGAAGGCTTTGGTTAGTAACTAAAATTTCTAGGAAAAATGTATACAATGAGCACCACAAGCTCCAATAGTGGAGCCTTGGAGCCACTCATTTCTCCTCAAAATAACTAGATTGTCTCTCTAATGCCTCGCAGGATGAGCCAAGATGAAAAATCCCATGCTCTTACAATGAGGGTGTATATATAATAATGAGGAGACAATGCTTCACCTTCCTTGTGACTGTTACACTACCCTCATGATTGTTCGAATTGCTATTACTTTTTGACTTTGCATGACTCTTCATATTCTGTATGCCTCCTTTGGACTTCCACTTTACAATAAATTTTGAATACATAATTACATAATCCACAATAATGATGTGGCATATGATGACTCATGTTAGGACATGATATGGCACTGATGACATGGAATGGATGATAATGTGGCACTGCCAAGTTGTCCTTCTTGTATTGGCATTGTGACTAATGTGTTGTCCTTGATGGAAATCTACTTGATGAGTTGTATTTTTATAGAAACATATTTTATGAAGATGTCAACAGGATGTGTCTACAAGTGATAGAGATTTTGGACAAAATCATAATAGTTCAAAGATAGAGGAACGACGAAGGGGATGTTTTTATAGGTACACTCAATTTTTGTGAAGAAAAGCCACATACACACACGGGTATGAAGAAAAAAAGGCGCGTACAGTTTCCACTCCATGGAATTGTAAATACCAAGCGTCTTTTCCATGGTATTGGCCCACAATATTGAGTGTAGTAACGAACATTTGACCTCGTCAAGGGATACCATCGACAAAAGTGTGGTTTTGACCTATGGTATTGGCTAAGGCCTAAGCTATATAAGGAGATGAAGATCAAAGTGCTTAGTGTGTGTAAGTGATGAATATTGCATGAATAGTTAGATGTGAATAAATTGTGCATGTAATGGGCTATTAATGAATCATTTTATCTTAAGCTAAGTATGCACCCAAGAATTTGATGATGGATTAGATCCAATAGATCTGAAATGACTTTAGTGATAATGGATTTGTTTCATTTGTGATATTTATGTCTGATGCATGTTTTATTGTGTACGCCAAGAGACGGGTTTTTTTTTTTAAGGAATGATGTGCAACGAAGGTATAAGTCAATAATTGCATATTTATATGCAAGTTTGATAATATTAAAGGTGTGTGCATACGTGGGTTTCATGCTGGTAATTCGCATGGAAATCCTCCATTTTAGACAGATCTGTAAGCAGGTTTGTTTCTTGAAAAACACATATACATGCAAAATTGTTTTGTAGAAAGTGTGTATATAAGCTAGGTTTTGTTGAATAAGATGTATGATCAGTCTAATCAATCTTACTATGATTTTTTTGTTTGTCAACGAAGTCTTGTTTGATGATCTGTGATTAATAGTAATGATTAAAATTGAATTGATTGATTGAAGAATGATGATGCTAGTGGTTGTATGTGATTGGAAATCTGTGACCCTTTCATGATTATTTCAGAGTAATTCAATGGTTCAGGGTATAACTCAGCGTTTCTTTCAAAATGACAGTGATTCAGTTTCAAGGTTCAATGTTTTGATATCTATACATAGGAATGCTTCAAGGAAGTCATGTATACACATGAATTTTCTAAAGTAAAATAGCGTATATATTCTGACATTTTATTGATCAAGTTTTTTTGCAACCAAACGTTCAATTTAACTCTATTTGACATAGGGATACCTGTAAACCCTAATGTTTGGCGAAACAATTCTTGGAATCATATGAATAGAATTATTATTATCACGAATAGGTGGGAGGCCTTTGGGAGTCTTAAATACATTGGAATTATTTTCCGAAATGATTGTCCAAGGCTTTTTGGAGATCTCGAGAAATATATGATTTCAATGTTTGAATCTCTAGTGATCATAATTATTCAATTCTGCCCCGTTGTTCTTTCTTCAAAATATTTTTCATGCCTTTAGAGATAATTATATTTCCTGTTTTCCCTGCAATACCCCTTAATTCAACTTCCTTTCCTTCCCAAATTTTTTTATAAGAAAATTTTTTGAAAATTAAAAGCTATCGTCCCCAAATATTGTACCCATTGGTATCCTAGTACAACATCAACACCACTCATTGGAATGGAAAGCATTGGACGATTCAATACATATCCCCCCATGGTTAGCTTGAAATTATGGCACTTTCTAGAGAAATGTATAGTTCCTCCATTTCTAACCATTACTTGACACTCTGGTGTTGGAGATAGGAAAAAATTCAATTCCTTGCATATCTTACACTGAATAAAATTATGGGTACTACCTGAATGAATAACCACTATTACCTTTTTCTTCTTGATATATCCTTCTATCTTGAGAATTTTACGAGTGACAATTTCTGACAATGCATTAGAATATATGATCGGATTCATTTCTTCTTTGTCCAGGTTTTTTTAATAGTGTATATCCTTCTCATTTGATGTTTCTTATTCCTTTTTTTTCTCCCCTTCAAAATCTATGTAAAATAATTTCTTCTGACCACACTTATAACCTTTAGTTTATTTTTCATCACAACTATAAAAATTCCCTTTTTCTCTTTTTTTCTCCAATTATTGTGGTTTCAACCTTGTAGGTTGTTGAAGGCTAGGAGCATCAACACTTCCATATTTATAGTTATGAGTGGTATACTTCCTTGTTACCATAAATTTTCGTCCAACTTTTCTTTCCACCCTGAATGACTTCTCCAATGAATTATGTTCCCAAAGGTGAACTTGATGTTGCATGTTATCCTTTAAATTCCCTTATGAATACATCAATAGTATGCTCCTCTTGAATGTTAGTTACCCTGATATTCAAATTTTGAAAGTCCTCTACATGTTCTGCCATTTAACCATTTTGTTTGAGATTTATCTATTGGCTAAAGAAGGTGTTTATATTTGTATATGTTGTAGCTCATTTTTCACTATGTTTAAAATGTGAAAGGTAAAATTATATATTACAAAAAAAAAAAAACTAATCAGATCATATTGATGAAAATATTTTGTTTTTGAAAAATTAGAGGGTGGATTAATTTCGAACAGACATGATACATGATCAATTGAAGTTATGATAGGTGGGGCCCTTGCAAGATTTCAACGGATCAAAGGATTAAATATCAGGCTATTAGATCCTTATATTACTATTGTAGTCCGTTATTGTTGTTATTGTAGGCCCCTTATTGTTATTGTTGTACCCCTATAGCCCCATATTATTATTATTATGCCCCATAAAAAGCCAGTATTATTATTGTTGTGCCCTCACATTATTATTGTTAGGTAGGCTAGCATTATATTATGACCCCATGGACTCCTATATATAGAAAGGAGGTTTTGTCATTTTTATCATGCAAGAATTGTTCATTTATGTAATGTAAAGGAGGTTTCCCCCTTAAAGTGGCTGATTTCTAAGGCATTAATCACTCTTTTATTATATTTTGGGAGTTTGTTTCATAACATTTGGTATCAATGCTTTGGATTCTAGGGTTTCACTCCTTCAAATAGATCATCATGGAATTTTTTCTATAACTTTTTTTATACAATGTCTCAGATAATAAAACAAAAAACCCATTTGTAGAAAATCCTCGGGAAGTTCTTGCAAACACTTTAGATCTTGGTTAGCAATATTTTCAGAGATATGATCTATGTAATTTAGGGTTTTTGCAGACTCCCGAATTTGATTTCAAAGAGGTGAGCTTGGGAAAATCGTCATAACTCTCTCTCTCTGAACATCAGATTGGAATTATATAAACATTGTCTAAAAGTACATACTGTAGTTTTATGTCTATCAATTTCAGAGCTGAAGGAGGAAATAGTGACACGGGGCATGCCGTACAATTTCACTCTACTAAACCCGTCCATAATTAGGTCATTGTGGGAGATTCGATATAACTTTGCCTTGAAGAATCCAAATTAGGTAAAACCTGTGGCATTGGAAAGGGGACTCAGAGGGATATTCTAGGATTGAATCTTAAATATCAGGGATCTGAAATTACAGAGATACATCAGTTTCAATACCGAGGTCCTCAAAATAAATAAAAAGATGTGTATTTTTTAAACAAGTTTGCATAACTTTTGTTTGAAAAATTAGTTTCAAGTGATTCCAAGGGCATATTGAAGCATAGATATCAGTATTGAGTTATATAATGTCTCCAAAAAATAATTCTATACCCATTAAGCCCTCAGAAAGATATACTATGACACATGAAGAGGAAGAATTGCAGTATGATATATCAAAATTACGATACCAAGTGCAACAAGTTTCGATCTTACAAACAGAAATCAAAGATGAAATAGACGGTTTAAAAGTAGAAATGAAGGCTAAGTTGGACGATTTTAAGGATCAAATGAAAAATAATATGGATGATAAAGTAGTGGAATATCACATCTAGCATCAACAACAAGTTCTCCAACTCTTGAAGGATAACCTAAATTTAGTGTAGAATCCAATGAAATAACAGGAAGATCAACATCGTAGCGAAAGAAGTTCTGAAGCAGTCATAGAAACAAGAACTTGAAAGCTACGAAATCAATCAATTTTAGAGTATCTCATCAAGTGGAAGAACTTACCCATTGAATATTCCACATGGGAGGATGAGAATTTTATACAGAAGCATCAATAGTTACTCAAGTGTTGAGGACAACAAT
Source organism: Pinus albicaulis (assembly GCA_034641835.2). Classification (NCBI taxonomy): domain Eukaryota; kingdom Viridiplantae; phylum Streptophyta; class Pinopsida; order Pinales; family Pinaceae; genus Pinus; species Pinus albicaulis. Next base: position 1,077,763,962 of record CM076582.1, on the reverse strand, counting down.
TTTTTGGAGAGGGGCATGTTAGATCCCTATATTAATCGTGTAGTCCCTTATTATTATTAGTGTAGCCCCATTATTGTTATTTGTGTACCCTTTTAGCCCCCATATTATTATTATTGTGCCCCATAAAAAGCCACTATTATTATTGTTAGGTTAGCTAGGATTATATAGAAAGGAGGTTTTTTCATTTTTATCATCCAAGAATCGCTCATTTATGTAATGTAAATGAGGTTGCCCCCTCGAAGTGGATGATTTCTAAGGAATTGATCTCTCATTTATTATATTTTGGGAGATGGTTTCATAACACAAGAAATTTTTTCGATCGACTTAATTGGAGATGTCGAGCCCTTTAGATGGCTGAAACTCGACACCATAACCAGCACAATAATTATGGGTGTGGGTGCCTCCGTAAAAGGTCAGTACCATATCATTGACTGTTAATCAACATTTGTGATTGAATACAAGATCACTCCTAGTTGTTCCCACCTACCACCATGGGTACTCCCATCAGTCTATGACAAGTGAGCCTTCATAGGAATCACAAGTCATCCAGTGAAAAATGATTACCTGTTTCATTTCATCAAAAATTTAATAAATCTACTTATAATGATGACACAATTTTGTTATTAGTTTTATAAACAATTGAAGTCCTTAGAAGGACTGAATAAGCATAAAATAGTTTTCAAAGTAGTTTAGTAGTGTTGTGACAGTCAACCATTTTTTATAATTGTCACCATTGTAATGTCATTACAAAAAAGAAAATTTGGAGAAACAAGGAGGGTTTTGAATTTTGGTTTCAAAAGGAAAAAAAAAAATTAGTAATGTTTCTATCATCTTCTTGGAGATTAATTAAATATTTTCAAGGTGATTCCAAGCATATATTTGAATGTGATATGTGTTCATATTCTTTCTGAATAATTTAATTTTATTTCTTTTATGGAAAAGAGTAATGAAGCTGTTGGTTTTTAATGACATATATTTTTTGAATTTATAGTGCTTGTAATTTGAAATTAAATAACCTTAATATGCGCTCCTCTTTTCTGTATTATCATTTCTCTGTCTTTCATGTTTGTTATAAAGTTTGAAGAAAAATATTCTACAATAAGTAGCCTTTTGTTCTAGACTTTTAATCATCTCTTTCCATCACTTTACTACAACTTAAAATCATTTTCATTTAGATAAAAGTGCTTTCGGATTAATCACATTGTTAGGATTAATCCGAAAGAATTTTTGTCTACATTATGGATCAAAAAAATCTTAGATATAACATCATTTTCATTGTCAGTGAGGCCATTTTGAGAGGTTTTCTTATTCCAATAAGATTCCATAAGAATTACCACTAAAAATACTTTTGAACTATCATAATGGGGAAATAAATAAAGTTTATTATCCCTTTGTATAGATGTCGTAGGCACTGACCTCTACTTAGTGAGAGGTTGACTCTAAGGTTACAACAGTATCCTCATAATGTGTTATCATTTCCTCCATAAAAATTCACAAAAGTGATGAGTGGTTTACAAGAAAAAAGGCATCGATACCATAAAAATTTATTGGGTTCTAAATATAAAGGTGCATTGTGTACCTTTTGTGCACGTTGCACATCATGGAGATCAAAATATTTCTCCATTTGTAGTATCCATGTTACCATATCCTTTCCATCAAACTTCCTCATATCAATATTTGGAATGTGGTCCGTCTTAAACCCAACATTGGAGTCTCTAAAATCATAGTTCATATTCCTTTTATCCTGATCATGATTTTCATGGATTACCTTGTCACCACTAGGAATCCTTTCTTGCAACAACTTTGTCACCCCTTCTTTCAACCCTTCAATTTTGACATTCATCATTGCTTCCACAGATACTTTTAAACCATCCTTCAAAATTTTAATTTATACTTTTAAACATCCTTCAAATATTTAATTTCTAATTTTAAACCATCCATGTCCCCTTTTAAGTCATCCATGTCCCCTTTAATTCATCTTTGGTTGCTCTTTTTCAGAGAGGAATTTCTTGCACTTGGTCCCATAATTTTGATATATGATGTCACAATTCCTCCATTTCAAATGTGAAATTATGACTATAGTGCTAAATAACTTTGAAGGATTCGCAAGTAGTGGATGGGTTGATAGACATTATAATTCGCGTGGAGGACAATATTGCAGATTGTGATGAAGTGACAGGCATAATTTGTTATGATAATTTTAAAAATGGGGAGATTGCAAAACAACTGCAATGAAACCATTCCCGCTAGCAACTCTCATGGTTTAGTAGCAACATCTCTTGTCCCACATGCAGACATGAGCCACCTTCTCCAACACTTGTTGTTTCATTTAATATAATTTAATCCTTCCTAAGTGAAATCATGAACCTTCCCAACAGTTTAATCATATTTCCTATTAGACTTGTATTTCCCAGATTTACTCATTTAACCGACTTGTATTTCAAAAATTCACTCATTTAAGATATTTAATTTGGAAGGCAACAATTCTTCTCACAATGTTTGAAAACATGGATATAATATATTAAGGTATTTTCCACATGGTTATTTCATTTTTTTTAAATGTATAATTTTTTTCAATGGATCGTTTGCATAATGAAGAGAAGTTTAATGTTTAGATATCTATTATATATATTATGTTATTTAAATGAAATATAATATGAAATTTTTTATAGTGAAAAATAAATTTAATATTATTAATAAAATAATTAAAATAAAAATCTTATATATAGTGCTTTTTTTCATGAGGTTTTAAGGTTTTTTCTCCTTTATCATGTATTTGACATTTCTATTTTTTGTTTTTCTATTAAACTCTTTTATTTTAGATGAAACTTACACCCTTTTTAGGATCCAGTTTCATGATTGGAAGATGATTTTTTTAGCCATAACCTACATGCAAGCAACAAAATAACAATGCAAATAATAATACTCTTATAATTTAACATCATACAAGAAGTTAGTTTGAAAATCAAACCCAACAATTTTTGTTTTCTTTCCTTATATATATATGTAGGAGGGATTGAATTATATCAAACGTGGTTGAACATTTCAGTCATTACAAGTTGAATGAAGAATGAATAAATAGTGAATCAAATAGATTTCTACTAATCAATATTCATACAACCAACATGTAGGGGTATGCAAGAAAGTGATTTTCTATGTTCAGAAGTATGAGAATAACATGAGATAGGAAATAAGTTAATATTATCCAAGAGTGAATAGATTTAATTTTTTTTTGCAAATATTTAAAATGAAAGATGCAACACTAGTTAGTCATTTCAAAGTAACAAAAGAGATGAGTTCCAAGACACAAGAGAACACAAACTACAAGTCCAAGTTTCCATATTCATTAGTAGTTCGTACCATGATTTATGTGATGGTGTGCACAAGTTTAGATGTTGCACATGCAATGAAAGTTATGAGAATATATATGAATAATTTAGGTAAATAGCATTGAAAGATAGTAAAGTGGATTGACATGTATTTGAGAGGTATTAAAACTTAGGAATTGTGCTTTGGAGGTCCAAACACTATTTTATATGGATATGTTGACATAGATATAGAAGGTGATATAGATAGTACGAGCACCATGTGGAATGTTACTACTATAGGTGGAATATTAACATGTTGTATTTTAAAATTATAAAGGGTTGTTGAAATTTTAACAATAGAAGGAAGGCATGTTTCTGTTACAAAGACTAATAAAGAGATGATTTAGTTACATACATTTATGGAGGAATTGGGAAACAAGTAAGAGAATATCAGGTTGTATAGTGATAACAAGCGTTCCATTATTTTTGCAAAGAACTCAACCTTTCATTCTAATACTAAGAATATATAGCTCAAGTAATGTTTCATATGATCAATTTTGGAAGAGATGCTATTGAAGTTGGAAAAGATACATAGTAGCCAAAATATTGTAAACGTCTTAACAAAGGTAAAATTTTTATAGATGGGTCGAAATTGTGTGCTATCCTAGTAAGGAAGTGCCTGAGACCATTTTCCATGTGGGAACAATTCTAGTAGCCAATGAGAGAAGTTAGCTCAAAACCCTCATGAAATTGTAAGGTTGAGTCTTATCACGAGTTTTGTGGGGTTGCAAATGCATGAGTTAAGGCCACTTGTTCCTACACGAACTACTTCTTTCTTTGGGGTTGAGTTTCTAATTAATTTGTGTGTTTCTGAAGCTAATATAGAGGGGAAAATGTGAATTAAGGTGACTAAGTTACACATATTTTGTAGGCATAGTTAAATTTGGATTTCCCTTAAAGTACACCTTTAGAGTTCAGAAACGACAAGGTATATAATCATATAGTAGTGCATTCAGGTTTAATTTATGAGGCCAACTTTATGATGAACAAGGCAAAATAATAGAGATGTCATATTCACTAAGAAGTTCATGTATAAAAATCAATTGTAGAGAAAGAGACGAGAAAACAAAAACACATAATACATAGTGCTCAATAAAATCGTAGAAAAATAAATTCCAAAGGTGCCAAAAAATAAAAAAGAAGAGGAACCATGTTAAGTAGACTCCTTGAATTAAACTCTCCATTGTGTTATGTATTTGTTGACAGTGATTGAAATTTGTCAACCAAGGGGTCTCCTCGATGTGCAGTTCCAATTAGACCTCACGCTGTTTAGAATAGGAGCCCCATCCAAAGTATCAACCTGGTTGCCATGAATTCTTATATATTTTCCTTGGCTCTAACTATCAACAAGAGAGAGGAATGTGTGTATACCTTTGAAAAGTAAGCAACCGAGCCTATAGGAGAGAGGTAATAATACCACCCTAGTAGATACACACAAAAAAATAAAGGTCCATCTAAGATCCAGTGGATTAGTCCACAAGAGATGTAATGGTCATTACAACCAATGAATGATAAAGATATGGTCCTGCAGAATAGTCCACAAGGATGGGACAACAATAAAAATCATTACAACACATTTTGAATAAGATAAGTACTAAAATAAATGAAACTGTTCAACTACTTTAGCACAAAGGAAAGCGAACATGAAATACAAAAATCCGCGGAATAGTCTTACAAACATTCATAATCCACGTATGAAGAACATTCTAACCATGAAGGCTTATGTTATTAAGTAAAAGTTGCAGGAAACATGTATACAATGAACACCACTAGCTCCAATAGTGGAGCCTTGGAGCCACTCCTTTATCCTCAAAATAACTAGATTGTCTCTCTAATGCCTCATGGGATGAGCCAAGGTGAAAATTCCCATGCTCTTACAATAACGGTGTATATATAATAGTGAGGAGGTGATGCTTCACCTTCCTTGTGACTCTTCTACTACCTTGATGATTTTTTGAATTCCTATTACTTTTAAACTTTACATGACTCTTAATATTCTGTATGCCTCCTTTCAACTTCCACTTTACAATAAATTTTGAATAGATAATTACATAATCCACAATAATGATGTGGCATATGATGACTCATGATAGGACATGATATGACACTGATGACATGGATTGGATGATAATTTGGCAGTTCCAAGTTGTCCTTCTTGTGTTGCCATTATGACTAACGCGTTGTCCTTGATGGAAATCTACATGATGAGTTGTATTTTTATAGAAACCTATTTTATGATTTGGAAAAATTCAGAACAGTTTAGAGACATTGGAATGAAGGGGATGTTTCTATAGGTACACGTGAGTTCTATGAAGCAAAGCAACATACACAAATGGGTATGAAGAAGAAAAGGCGCATACAGTTTCCACTCCATGGAATTCTAAATATGAAGGGTCTTTTCCATGGTATTTTCCCACAATATTGAGTGTAGTAATAAATTTTTGATCCTGTCAAGGGAGACCATCGACAAAAATGTGGTTTTTCCCTATGGTATTGGCTAAGGCCTAAGCTATATAAGGAGATGAAGATCAAAGTGCTTAGTGTGTATAAGTGATGAATATTGCGTGAATAGTTAGATGTGAAGAAATTTTGTATGTAATGGGCTATTAATGAATCATTGGATCTGAAGCTAAGTATGCACTCGAGAATTTGATGATGGATCAAATCCAATAGATATGAAATGACTATAGTGATAATGGATTGGTTTCATCTGTGATATTTATTTCTAACTCATGTTTTATTGTGTATGCCGAGAGACAGGCTTTTTTATGAAGGAATGATGTGTAATGAAGTTATTAGTCAATAATTGCAACTTTGTATGCAGGTTTGATAATCTGAAAGGTGCGTGCATACATGGGTTTTGTTAGAGTATTCACAGCTGAAAGCTTAATAAATTCAAACACACAGCATAAAATAGAGATAGTGATTTAACGTGGTTCACCCAACCAATCTGGGCTACATCCACCAAACAGAGGTATTGGCTTTCTTATTATTCAACAGGAGATTACAACAACAGATTTCTCACATTTGCACTTCCTCTTCCTCATCCATCATATATTTTTCCATATGGGCTTTACAATTTATAGATGTAGAAGAAAAATTGAATATTAAATTCAATTCCATCCTATCACAAGAAAATAGGATTGTTATCTTATCTTCAGGATTTGATGCCTTCAGGTTTGGAACAAATCCTATTTTTGGAATTATCCATGAGATTTGTAGCCAAACTAATATGCACAATCTCAACAATCTCCACCTTGACCACAATTAACCTGATACCTTGTTCCTGTTATTATTTTCATTTTTTCTGCAAGCCAAGAGAAGACATACACCATCGTAGCTTCTCTAATAAAACTGGTTTCGTGAACATGTTTGTACAATTTTCCTTTGTATGCACTTTTTCAAGAGAGACTCCCAGTTCAGTGATAACCTGTCTTACAAAATGGTACTTTATAGGTATATACTTTGATTTACTATGATAGGCTGGATTTTTAGCCAAATGAATTGCACTTTGACTATCACAAAATAACTTTATGTTGTCTTGCAACCTACCAAACCTCTTCTTTGCAAGCATGTGAAGTAGCTATGTATTCTGCTTCTGTAGTGGATAAAGCAACCATGTTTTGTAGCTTTTACATCCAACTAATATCTCCACCTGCAAGAGTAAAGACATATCCTGAAGGTGGCCTTCTCTTATCCAAATCACCTACAAAATTGGAATCAACATATCCGCAAACAAATTCACTAGTTCTGTTATAAATGATACAATAATCACTTGTGCCTTTCAAATACTGAAGCACCCATTTCACTGCTGCCCAGTGTTCTTTCCATGGATTTTCCATATACCTACTGACAACCTCACCTGCATGTGAAATATCTGGTCGTGTACAAACCATCACATAAATAAACATTCCTACTACATTAGCATATGGTATTCGAGACATATTTTCCGTTTCTTCATTTGTATTAGGACATAAACATGAAGAAAGCATAAAATGGGAAACAAAAGGGACTGAAACTGGCTGCACATTGTTCATACCAAATCTTGAGAGTATTTTCTCAATATACTTCTGTTGTGATAACCACAGCTTACTATTGCTCCTGTCTCTGAAAATAGCCATGCCCAAAATCTGTCTTGCTGCTCCTAGATCTTTCATATCTAATGTCCTAGCCATCTGAGCCTTTAACCTATTGATCTCACTTATGATTTTTCTTGCTAAAAGCATATCGTCAACATATAATACTAAGATAATGAATATGTCATTACTTAATTTCTTAAAGTAAACACAATGATCATATTCACTTCTTATATAATTTTGGCTCATCATGAAAGAATCAAATTTCTTGTACCATTTTCTCAGCGACTGCTTCAGACCATTCAATGATTTCTTGAGCCTGCATACAAATTTCTTGTTGTGATTTTGAACAATCCCTTCAGTTTGTTCCATATAAATCTCTTCATCTAAATCTTCATGTAAGAATGCAGTCTTAACGTCTAGTTGTAATTCTAAATCAAGTAAAGAAACTAATGCTAACACAATCCGAATTGAAACAATTTTAACAACTGGTGAAAATATCTCATGAAAGTCAATTCCTACTTTGTGAGAAAAACCTTTCGCAACCAGCCTCACTTTGGACCTGTCTTCTTTATCATCAACACCCCTTTTCAATTTGTAAACCCATTTACATCCTATAGTTTTTCTGTCATTAGGAAGTTCTACGAGGTCCCATGTAGCATTCTTGTATAATGCCTTCATCTCATCCTTCATAGCTTCTTTCCACTTATCGATGTTAGATCCTTCTACAGCTTCCTGATAACATAAAGGTTCATCATCATTAGTGGTTAAAGCAACTGAAGTAACATAATCATCATACCTTTTAGGAGGATATCTGATTCTCGTGGACCTTCTTAAAGATGTTTCTGGTTCTTCCACAATTTGCTGATTATTATCTGTAGGAACTTCTTAATGATCTTCATCTGAAACTTGTTCATCTTTACTATCTTCAATATTTGAACTGGTTTCAAACTAAATATGTTGAACTTAGGTACATTTTCCTGTTTCAATTTAATATCTACATCTAGATTATCGAGTGAAGATTCATTGAATTTAACATCTCTGTTAATGATGATATTGTGAGTTGTAGGATCCCACAACCTATATCCCTTAATCACATCACCATATCCAACAAAGATATATATTTTTTATTTAGGATCTAATTTAGAATGCTAATGTTTCAGAATTAGAGCATATGAATCACAACAAAAAACTTTCATTTTAGAATAATCACAAGGATGACCCTTCCATACTTCTTGAGGACATTTTCATCCTATTGTAGTTGATGGTGATTGATTTATCAAATAGCAAGCCGTAGATACTACTTCTATCCATAATTCCTTCTGCAAATTGGCATTACTTAGCATACTTCTCGCTCTTTCTAAGAGAGTCCTGTTCATGCGTTCAGCAAATCCATTTTGCTGAGGAGTATATATAGTAGTTCTATGTCTTTAGATCCCAACTTCCTTGAAATGATTATCAAATTCCTTTGAAGTAAACTCACCACCATTGTCAGTTCTTAAACATTTAATGGTTCTTCCAGTGATATTTTCTACTAATGCTCTAAAATGCTTGAAAATTGTGAATACATCAGACTTTATTTTTAACATATAGACCCATACTTTCCTAGAGAAATCATCTATAAAAGATACAAAATATGATGATCCTCCATATGAGGTTGTAGGAGATGGACCCCAAACATCAGAATGGATATAATCAAGGATTCCTTTACTAGTATGTTTTCCAGTTTTAAATTTCTGCTTGCTTTGTTTCCCATATATACAATGTTTGCAGAAATCTAATTTAAAAGACTTTAAACTAGGAAGTAACATACGATCAGATAATATTTTTAATCCTCTTTCACTCATATGGCCCAACTTTTGATGCCATAGTCGAATAGAATCATTGCCGTTTTCAGATACAGTTGAAGCATGATCTGACTCTGTTCTTCCTTCTAACTGAAAAATATTTCCAACCTTCTTTGCTTTCATTACTAATATGATTCCTTTGTAAATTTTCATTACTCCACCTTGAATAAAAATTTTATATCCATTTGTGTCTAACACTCCTAGAGAAATAAGATTTTTTCTAAGTTCAGGCACATGTCTTACATCAGTTAAGATTTCCCAGATTACTTTTCTCCAGAAGTCTGCAATTAGATTTGTTATCGGCCCTCCCTCCTCATCCGATAGCAAATTCTTCATCGGCTAATTCATCTCACGCGTCCCAGATTACATCCGTGATGTTTGGAGTTACAGATGATAGGTCATCATCGCTCAAATAGAATGAAATTCGGAATTCTACTTCAGGTTTGGTCTCTGACACTGATTCGAGCGTTAAAATTTCCCATAATATGGATTGTGTTATAAATAATTCTCCTTTAATTTCTAATTGTGAAACGTTGAGTTCTCATTCTCTTAATTCCATAAGTAATGATATTAATATAATAAATAAAAACTTCATTATTAATGATAATAGGTTGGATGATATTTCTAATAAATCAGTTGATAATAATGGGAGTATTCAAAGCCATAATAATATTAATAGTAATATTAAAAATAGTGTTCTTTATGGTTATGATTATAATAATAATGATTTTAATAAATGTATTAAAAATAATAATATCAATCATAATAAAAATAGCTATAATAAATTCAATGTTAATAATCATAAAAACAATAATAGTAATATTAATTCTTTCTCTTCTCCTTCAAATAAGACTATTTTTAATTTATCTAGTTTTTCTTTTGATCAACATGTCTTTAGCTTGTTAGAGAAAGGTCTTAATTTTGCTCTTGCTCCTAAAAAAATACCTAATTTAGACATAATTTGTGATATTGAATATGGGATTAGGGATTTACCTGATACTACTAAAGACATTATCAGGCAAGATTGTGCCATGATTCTCAGAAAAGCTAAACCCCCTAAGAGCAACATCAGCAAACTTGAGTTTGAGGCTCTTAAATCCTTAAACAACAACTATAACATTGTTGTTCTTAAAGCTGATAAGGGAGGTGCTACGGTTATTTTAGACAAAGAGGATTATCATAATAAGATGTTGGATCACCTTCTTAATAGTGGGAGCTACAAGAAGCTTGACAAAAATCCCATAAAAAAAGTTTCAAAAGCGGTTGCTTTGGCTATAAAATCAAGTAGCACTGTTGGATATTTAAGTAAAAAGCTTATTGAGAGTAACCCCCTCACTCTGAGGATGTATGGTCTTCCTAAGATTCATAAAGATGGAGTTCCCCTTTGCCCTATTGTTAACACCATAGGAGGTCCGACTTATCTACTCGCTAAATTTCTTGCCACTTATATTAAACCGCTTGTGGGTCAGACCTCTTCCTTTGTTAAAGGCTCTTGTTCTTGTATTAATGAATTGAAAGACTTGAAGTTAGATAGTGGTGATAGGTTTGTTAGTTTTGATGTTGTTTCCTTATATACTTGCATCCCCATTAAGGAAGCTGTTGATGTCATTTCTCGGGTCACTGATCCTGATACTGCTCATCTTGTTGAAATTTGTCTTACCTTGACTTTCTTTAGTTTTGAGGGTGAATTATTTGAACAGACTTGTGCGGTGGCAATGGGTTCCCCCCTTTCTCCTGTGGTTGCTAATATTTTCATGGAAGACTTCGAGTCTAGAGCCCTCTCCTCCTCCCTTTTTCAACCTAAACTTTGGAAAAGGTTTGTTGATGACACCTATGTTGTTTGGCCTCATGGTAAGGAGAAATTGGACCTTTTATTGCAGCATCATAATGATAAATCTGACTTCATTAAGTTCACGATGGAATTTGAAGACGATGTTAGCTTGCCTTTTCTTGATGTCCTCATTTCTAGGAATGAAGATGGCTCTTTCTCTCATCAAGTTTTTAGAAAGAAGACACACACTGAGCAGTATTTACATGCTAATTCTCACCATTTCCCTGCTCAGAAGCTTGGGGTTCTCAACACCCTAGCTACAAAAGCCTTTAGAATCTCTGATGAACACCACTTTGAAGATGAAAAGGCTCATCTCTTAAAAGTCTTTAATAAAAATGGTTATAGCAAGAGTCATTGTCTTAAAGCATTTCAAAGAGCTGAAAAGGGTCCCAGAGTTAAGAAAGATCCTTGTGATCGGTTATCTGGAGTTCACCTTCCATTTATCCAAGGTACTATGGATAAAATTGCAAGGATCCTAAAGAAACATAATGTTTCCTCAACCTTCAAACCCTCTCGTACCATTCAGAGTTCCCTTAGATCGGTTAAGGACCCGATTTGCCCTAAGGATGGTAAGGGTGTTTACTTGATTCCATGCTCATGTGGGACTCCTTACATTGGTGAAACAGGTCGATCTATTAATCAAAGGATTCATGAACATGTCGCTGACCTTAAGCATAATAGATCACTCTCCTCGGCTTTAGCTGAGCATGCTGAGAAGACCAATCATCATATTTGCATTGAGGATGCTAAGGTTATTGCGAGGATTGACCATTTCCACCACCGCAAGTTGAGAGAAGCCTTGGAAATCGAAAAGAGGCCGGTTAACCTCAACAGGGACGATGGGTGG